>CATNEM010000350.1:35000-147500 GCA_950096795.1 Macrostomum cliftonense | reverse complement strand
TCTACGCTCGTAAAACTGTCTTGTAGCCTACTTAAAGTAGTAACTATTGATCAATCGTGACCGCCGGAAGCGGGTGTGCTGATGTAGGAGAGGAAAAGCTCTAGGAGTTATATGGGGAGATAAGGAAGTGGAGTAGGAGGAGGGGAGAAGGCGAAAGAGTCCAGAGGGGAGAAGGCGAAAGAGTCCACAGGGGAGAAGGCGAAAGAGTCCACAGGGGAGAAGGGGGAAGAGTCCACAGGGGAGAAGGCGAAAGAGTCCAGAGGGGAGAAGGCGAAAGAGTCCAGAGGGGAGAAGGCGAAAGAGTCCACAGGGGAGAAGGGGGAAGAGTCCACAGGGGAGAAGGCGAAAGAGTCCACAGGGGAGAAGGGGGAAGAGTCCACAGGGGAGAAGGCGAAAGAGTCCACAGGGGAGAAGGGGGAAGAGTCCACAGGGGAGAAGGCGAAAGAGTCCACAGGGGAGAAGGCGAAAGAGTCCAGAGGGGAGAAGGCGAAAGAGTCCACAGGGGAGAAGGCGAAAGAGTCCACAGGGGAGAAGGGGGAAGAGTCCACAGGGGAGAAGGCGAAAGAGTCCACAGGGGAGAAGGGGGAAGAGTCCACAGGGGAGAAGGCGAAAAGGAAGAGGGGAGAAGGGGGAAGAGTCCACAGGGGAGAAGGGGGAAGAGTCCACAGGGGAGAAGGGGGAAGAGTCCACAGGGGAGAAGGCGAAAAGGAAGAGGGGAGAAGGCGAAAAGGAAGAGGGGAGAACAAAAAAGCCAAAAAACGAGAAGGATTACGGAGAGGGTAGAAGGGGAAGGAGTAGAAAGAGGGGAGAACGGGAATGAGTATAGGGAGAAGGGCAAAATCAAACGCAAAGTCAATCTCCATGCCCCTAATCTTATCCCACCTCCACGAAAAAACCGATCCCGCAGCACCTGGCCGACCAGCACGGCATCCGGGTGCTGCCGACATTCGTGCTATTCAAGCACGGCTACCGAGTCGGCTCCGTGTCCGGCACAACGGAAGGAAAAATCGAATCCCTATTGGAATCAAATGGAATTTATCCCATTACTCAGGCGTCTGCTCGTAAATGATTGTGAAATTACGTTTAATTCAAAGATCTATATAACACAATAGAAAATTTCTGTATAGCTGAGTAAGACACAATCTATATCAATTATAACAAAACGTAGCCAAAAAATCTTTTTTTTTCGTACCCTCCAATCTAAACTCAGGAATTGTGCAGGCATTTCATTGAAATGACCAAATATAGAGACGGAAAGATGGTTAGAAGCGGCCAGTCAAACAATAAGTTTTCTATGGCTTTATTCAATTCATATCATTTATCTTTTCCAGGAATTTTTATTGATTTCATTCAATAATGGCTTGGCCTAAAAAAGCCTTCGTAATGTACCATTAAGAACCAGCAAAAACTTCAGTTTCAACTACTCAAAACCTTTCCGTTCACCTTGATAAGATACTTTAACAAATACAAAATATCAAATTCAACATAGCAAACCTTCAGTTAGAATATATAATTGTTTCAAACATAGTAATTGTTCATTCTGCTGGATCACACACTTGCTGGCCTATTTAATATCATGCCTGTTATCTTCAGATCACGCTTCTCCATAAAGTACCGATGCATTGATGGACGGAAGAAAACCAAAAAGTGCTTACAGAGTAGGTCCTTCCTTCTGTCTTCAGCTGTATGATAACCCAGATGTTTGTTGGCAATCTCTCATCAGTTAAAAACTTTTTAAACCTTTTATTGTGCTGTTCCATCTGCTTGATGGTAGAATGGCACTTGCTTTACTCTTCAACCTGTTTTAGACTTTTGTTCATCAAAGGTCCACTCACGCAACACAAAGAAATGTCTCCAGCGTTAGTTTGGTCACGAAGTTCCTCGTCGATTAGGGCTCTCTTGATAGGGGGCGAGTGGCTCAGCGGTCTAGCGCGTCTGCCTTGTGTGCCACTGGTCCAGGTTCGACCCCGCGTTGTAGGTCGGCTATTTTCCCTAGCTCGGTTTCGTGTGCAGGGTCACATTTATTTGGGGCCTTGTGCACGAATTGGTTGGGCTATGGGCCAGTTGTGCAATTTACGCCCATGAGGGCAACCCCTCAAGGCATAGAGAGTATAAATTCCTGGAATTACGGGTTTGTACGCCCGATGTGAGTGCGTGACTGGATGCCGGCTTGTGTGTGTGTGTGTCTATGCCTGCATACCGTATTTAGTGTGACTGAACGCGCTTCAGGAGTCAGCGCAATGGACAGTCATGCCCAGTTGCTGGTTGTGGGACGAAGGCGCTTTAAGCGTCAAAGTGCCTACAGCCCTGCTACAGATTTAACTTTTTAAGGGCTCTCTTGATTGGGGAAGTATCCTCGCGGTTTATAAGACGACAGACAAAATCCAAGTCAAAACGCTCATTTCGTTTTCAAGGACCACTAGAATTGACTTACTTTAGAAGAACGCAACACTGAAAAAATTGAAGACCGAAAATACACTGAAAATTATGATTTAACCAGAGACAAGAAAAATCTATCTCGCTTGTGTAAAATGAGCCTTCAAATATTTGGAGTGTAGCGTCCTTCTACTCTAGAAGTCCTTGTTCGTTCTCGCGAAGCTTATCGTAGCGCAAAATAGCTCGTAATAAAAAAGCAAGAAAGCGAAAGTGAAGAATAAAGCTTAGCACACAATCTGATTTGGTATTAACTAGACTGTCTATTTTCTCGCTTCGCCCCGCACCCTAAAAACGAAAAAATGGCATAATCGGACTTTGGAAGGTGATCAACATGCGCGTTTCATACTACTGGGCTTGTAAGTAGACGAAGAAATTGCTTAAGCCAAGCTAAGAGAAATTTCGTCCAATGAGATTTCTCTCCAATTTGAAAGGGAAGAGACACCGTCCAATGAAATTAAAGCCAGAGATCGATGGAGTCAATTTTGATATATAAAATTCCAAAAACTACGTAGTTTGCCTGTCATAGCTATTTGATAGAAATTTTGACATTGTTAAACTCCCTCTGGAAGCTCAAGCTGTCATATCACTGACGGAAATTGTTAGAAAAAAATTTTTTTTTCATCAACTTTGAGGCTCTGTAAGTAGCTAATGCCAATGGATTCCAATTGATGCAGTGCTTGAGTCTGCATAAATTTGTTTGTTTTTCCTGTTTCTATACTTAAGCGTTTGACAGATAATAGGAAGCGTGACCAAGGGGAAGAGGGGAGCGAGACTGCTAGAAGATAAGATAGAGGGGGTAAGAAAGAGGAGGGGGTAGAGAGAAGGAGGCAGAGTGGGGGAGAGTCAGAGAGAGGAGGAGGCAGAGAGGGGGAGAGTAAGAGAGAGGAGGAGGCAGAGAGGGGGAGAGTAAGAGAGAGGAGGAGGCAGAGAGGGGGAGAGTCAGAGAGAGGAGGAGGCAGAGAGGGGGAGAGTCAGAGAGAGGAGGAGGCAGAGAGGGGGAGAGTAAGAGAGAGGAGGAGGCAGAGAGGGGGAGAGTAAGAGAGAGGAGGAGGCAGAGAGGGGGAGAGTAAGAGAGAGGAGGAGGCAGAGAGGGGGAGAGTCAGAGAGAGGAGGAGGCAGAGAGGGGGAGAGTAAGAGAGAGGAGGAGGCAGAGAGGGGGAGAGTCAGAGAGAGGAGGAGGCAGAGAGGGGGAGAGTAAGAGAGAGGAGGAGGCAGAGAGGGGGAGAGTCAGAGAGAGGAGGAGGCAGAGAGGGGGAGAGTAAGAGAGAGGAGGAGGCAGAGAGGGGGAGAGTCAGAGAGAGGAGGAGGCAGAGAGGGGGAGAGTAAGAGAGAGGAGGAGGCAGAGAGGGGGAGAGTCAGAGAGAGGAGGAGGCAGAGAGGGGGAGATTGAGACAGAGACAGTCGCAGGCAAAGTCGAGAAACAAAAGAGGAAAATAGAGACACGAAAAAGTGGCCAGCTGAGGTCGGAAGGATGGGAAAACAATTTCAGAAGGTTTAGGAGCAAAGCAAAGCGTGGGTAGCAGAAAATCCATGGAAAACACGAGACTCGAGAGCTGTCAATCAAAATAAAAAAGTTCTTCCTGTCAAGCTTAGCTGAAGTTGGCGATCGTTAAGGCCGAGAACAAGTTTTTAATTGCCTCGATTGGTCTATGCAACTTTGTACGACTATAGTGGCAAGCTTAAACTGCCCAAACATAGGATCGATCATGTTTTTAGTGTTAGAAATTAACCTGTAGTTTTAACGAGTACAACTACAGTTTCTTGTTGCCTAATCGAAACGGATTTTAATGCAGACAGGCAGACACAGACAGACAGACAGACAGACAGACAGACAGACAGACAGACAGACAGACAGACAGACAGACACACAGACAGACAGACACACAGACAGACAGACAGACAGACAGACAGACAGACAGACAGACAGACAGACACACAGACAGACACACACACAGACAGACAGACAGACAGACAGACAGACAGACAGACAGACAGACAGGCAAACTGAAGCGAACAAGATTGCCAGCTAGAATAGCAGAGTAAAAATTGTAAGAACTGGTCAGATCGCACTATAAAAATACACCAGCTGTGGAGAGCAGGCATTTAAAATATCAGCACAGAATGCATCAAAGCAGCTAAACTTAAAAGTCAAGAAGCGGGGAACCAACTGTTTCGAGGCAATCTCATGGGAATCTGTGGTACAGAAAAAATGCCTAGGAAGTAAAATATCGAGTCGAAATTCCGCATTCTGTCAATCAAATCCACATGAACTGTCGTGTTAATTTTTTTTAAAATATATTTTTGTAAAGGCAAGATAAAACGTGCAAGATACGCCCGAGAAAATCTTGATTTGGTCTCTTCAGGGAGACACCTGGAGCCGGACAACAGCCACAAGATGCATCCGTTTTGCTACCAGGGATCGTCGGTTGACTTTTTGACTTGTTGCAGCTTGGCGCAGCTGGTGCTGATGCTATTGAAGCCGGCCATCTGGACGTGCCTGCTGGCTCCGTGCCTGTGGGTGTCCGGATTGACTGCGGACACTCAGCAGCTCAGGTGAGTGCTGGACTGAATGTGGGTTGTCCTTAGTTTCTGTAAACAGTTAGCGATTTGTACTTTACAATGTAAAAATTTGTACCAACTTACTCATTGCAGAATCGGTGATAACAATGAAACAATGCGCGACTTTATAGCCAAAATATTTGATAACTACGACAAAACTATACCGCCATCGATGTACACTGGTGAGTTTAAGATGTTAAAAAAAACCCGGAATCTAGTTAAATATTAAAAATTTGTTTATATCGCTTCTATAAAATATGAATGCTTAACGTAAATTGTGATTTGATCATTTTTTTAACTTGGTAATCCTGTATGACAAATTACTCATAATTATATGAAGTAACTCATAATTTACTCTTATTTCTAAAGAATACTTGCTTAAAATGTATTTTTAACAAGGTAAATCATATTTTATCTGGACTCAAAATCCCAAAACTTAATCACCAAAAGTTCATGGGAATTCTATAAAAAGCAACCGACAGCACAGGATCTTAGATGAGTGCATTATTCCACAAGAAAAACAATTGCGATGTCTTAAAAACGAACTTGCAGGCTCCGTACTGAAGGTTTATGTGAGCGTGATGATTCACGCAATTAGCGGTGTTAACGAAAGAACCATGGTGAGTTGTCGGGACAGTTAGCTATTTGGTAGCTGGCTAGCAGGCTGTCTTAGAAAAAAACCATCGACAATGTTTAACTGTTTAGCAGTCGGTTTACTAGTCCAAATTGACCCTATTAGACTTGTGTTGTAGTGAAACGCTTCCTTTCTGACCACGCTACAAGCCGGGTAGTTCTGATAGACGGATAAATCAAATAAAAGTACGATATTTGACAATCAGAAACACCGGCTTTTCGCTTGCACCATCATCTGGAGTGATGTTTCCATAGTTAATCAGTGTGCCTATATTTATCCTTTCTGATAAGAACTGCCGTGCATTTAATGTCCGAGGAATAGCAGTAAATATTTTAGAATTAACCGATTGAAGTTGCTTCACCTTTCGTTTTTGTAATCTTTGTGTTTGCAAAATTCATATTTATATTTATGTAGAGAGTCTATCATAACTATTTGAAGAGTTGTGACATTTACGGTCGACACACAACGCACTTATATTAAGGAGTTAATTCACTTGCTTAACTAATCAACTAGAGGTAAATTAAATACGCAAACTTAGCTTTGATACCTCTGTGTGTCTTTTCTTTGAATAAACGCTCAGGTAAAACAACCATAGTAAGAGTGTCACTCATGGTACACGCAATGAGCTCCATAAATGTCATTGACATGGTAAGAAGCCGAGAGCACCCGAATTCACAAAATTGAATTGCTGACCCGCGAAATTGATTTTCTGATCGCTTTGCGACTAACTGTACATGTATGTAAATGTTCAATTCAGTTTATTGAGTGAAACCCCGGCGGGTAGAGGGGAGGGGCCATGTACATCTATCTTTATCTCGAAATTAGGCTTTGTGCTTTCGTGGCTTTGGGCAAAGTTTTTTGAGTTTGTACATTATGGTAAGAAATTTTGTAATTTTATTTTCGGCTCAGTTTAGAATGTACTGTGGGTACATTAATTAGGATAAACATCCTTGACCAACTTATTTTTACGCAGACTTTAATTTCCTAGTCAGAAAAATAACATTTTAATATAATAATATTAGATCTTAAACGGTTGAATAGCATTTTAAATTTCACCTAAAGATTTTTTCCTAGAATTCTTTTCGAAACCAAAAATTTTTAAGCACTTTTTAGTGTTTCTTGATACACTTACGAGCCGTAAATGTGAATTGAAGCTACTTTTTTTCTCTTTTAGTTAAAAGGTGCTTGCATGCGAAATCTAATTTTTTCGTACATTACATTACTGTAAATGCACCTGACAAGAAATTGTAACAAAGTATACCTTCCCCTGAGCTTTACCCGATAACTTACTAAAACAATGTTGATTCAGCGCCTTTAAATAGATCCCGAAAAATAGCTAAACTTGTTTGTACCTCAATATTTGTTGTATCCTGCATGCTGAGCCTATGAAGCTTGTCCTATACTCGTAGATCTGTTAATCAATTATTGATTGTGCTGCTTGGTGAGTGAAATTTGAATTCCCGTCACCCCCACCCACACTGCAGGACTACTCGGTGAACATGTTCCTGCGTCAGTACTGGAACGACACGAGGCTCGCTTACGCCCATCGCGGCTACAATCAGTCGCTAACGTTGAATTCGAAAAAGTCCGAGCTCTGGGTGCCAGATTTGTACTTTATCAACGAGAAGGAAGGCTCATTTCATGAGATAACGACGCCGAATCTTCTGCTGAGAGTTGACCCAGCTGGACAGGTTACGTACAGCCAGAAGTGAGTGACTTTGTGTCCTTTTTATGTATTCATTTTGCGCGTCTGTTTGCAGATGTACATTGCCCGAGAGCAAGGAAATTGCTTACACTTTTAACCTGAACGACTTGAGTTATTACTTTGAGACTCGTGTGTAACGCCTCTCGATTAATAGTCACTAGTCAAGATCTAAGATCAGAAAGATGCCAAAATCCTCCTCGAGCTCTATTACGAGCGTATGGTGGATTGTTTTCCGAAAAAAATTCTTGAGTCTTAACTCCAAAGGAAAAACGCGGTTCATTCATCTGCCGTCCTAAATGGGCACAAAGTTACTTCTAGGGGCACCTCTTCTTGACCTAACGCTTAGCATTCCCTCTCTGACTTCGAAGCAAACTTATAGCGTCGCTTTGGCTGACATGAGCAAAGCAGAAACTTTCCTCATGTGAGCCTGGGTTGCTCTGGGTTGGGCCTGGTGAAACTTCATGCAGCACAATGACGTCACACCTGAGGTTGATTGTTAGGTTTGAACGACAGCAACAACATAATACGCTGTCAGTCGAAAACACAGGAAGCAATCAGCCCTGCATTATCAATTCTAAGCTTCTTATAAATAGTTAATTCTGGTGTAAATTCACCTTCAACGAATTAAGTTCTAATAGAGCCGAGCCATTTAGTTAGATTAAAGTTAAATTTGAATGAGTAAAACATGAAAAAAAGTGCACGATGGAGGGAATAAGCGGAAGAAAATGAGTGGGAGGCATAGTACGAGTAAGAAGGAACACGACAAAGCACTTTATATAAAGCCCTATGTTTTAGTGTTAAACCAAGTCCGGTACTGCAATACTCATTGCCAAAATCGCTTTTAGTTCATTGAACTTAGGCTAGCTAAGCTAGAACAAATTTTGCGCTGAAAATGGCTGTTGTCCCTAGAACGGGAGCCACTGCAAACACACCGCGCATTGTTTTTGCTAGTTCAGGCTTTTTTCATTCCCTCTCTGCCTTTTTGTGGGGATTCCAGAAACATGAGGCGTTTAGATAAAGCAGCTGCGGGACAGAGAGGCTGTGGCTGCTGCATGATGGGATATCATTTGTATAGGGCTTGTTGAGCGCCAAATGCCAGCCCACAAAATCATCAATTGTTCAGAGCAAACTGAGAGCCAAACGATTCAGGAAAATTAGCTACAAGCGCAGAACTGCTGCAATATAGTACAAGCAACTTATTTTGTGCAAATTTATGGCTTCAAATGGCAAAGTAAGAGAAAAAATTCTCCTTCTTAACTGTTTGCAGGCTCACTGTGAAACTGTCATGCAACATGGACCTGAAGAAGTTCCCCATGGACCAACAAAAGTGTCACTTGAAGATGGAGAGCTGTGAGTATAGCTGGCCTCAGGGTCATCCCCTCGGAGCAAAATTTATTGCTAGTATGAACTCACGAAAAAGGGAATTTATATTTTTTCACAATTTTTCTCCTGTACTGCCGTTTTGAAAAAAATTATTTTCCCACAAAAAACTTTCCTTCCCTTTCGGTTCGTGGGAAATTGAGGGGCCGTCTTGTTTTCAAAGGCAATCTTATTATAGCCATGCAAAGCTATGGGTGCGCCTTGACTTTCTAGCTGGGTCTCGAAGAAAAATATATTTCAGGTCTTGTTGGCATCTAGGGAAGAAAATGAATAAGTGTTACTTTCTTCTTGGAAAATGCACTTTAAATTTTGTTTCTCAAATAACAACTGCTACGACAAAAAGTCTTTAGGGAAGCTAAAGTGACTACTAGACTAGAGATTAAGCCATACAATTTATAAAATCGCCCTTATCAGATGGATACACAACCGAGGAGCTCATGTTCGAATGGGTGAACAACACCAAGGACCGGGTGCAGTTCAGCAGCGATTTAGAACTGCCCGAGTTTGTGACGCCACCAAATATTAGTACGGAAACTCGAGTTGTGAGGTATCTCACCGGTGAGTGGGCGCATTTTTTATTTGTTTCCGTTCGACATGTATTTACTCGATTGTTTAGTTGGTGTCCAATATGAGCATCATTTGCAAATTTTTTCCAGGATCGTACTCGTACCTGATAGCGACATTCTACCTGAATAGAAAGTCCGGTTTTTACCTGATCCAGACCTACATCCCCAGCATTCTGATAGTTATCTTGAGCTGGGTCTCGTTCTGGATCGATGTGCGAGCTGTACCAGCCAGAATCAGTCTCGGACTGCTCACTGTGCTCAGTATGACCACGCAGAGCTCTGGAGCACTGGGCCAGCTGCCAAGAGTGTCTTACATCAAGGTGAGACTCTTCACTTTTCTGACCCCAAAACTATGCCTGCCCCCAAGCTATGGCAACTGTAAGCTGAAGCTATCATACGTCTATTATGAAAAACAGTAAAATTAATCGATATTGTGGCACAGTTCACGTAAGTGTTTCTCCACCTAGAAGACTCGCAATCTAGTTCCTTTGCAGATGATTTGTGTGTGCTTCGTTAGGATTCCGTTTTGTTAGAATCTTATCCATGGTAGGAACACACTGTGCGTCCCAGTGCCGGTGTGAAGTGAAGCCTAGTGATTTGATGGGGCCACTTCTATCTGTCTGCGAAGACCCGCTGTTTCTTAGGGATGCAAAAAAGGGTTCAAGAAGGCATTCCATTAGAAGCTGATGGACATGCAGAGTCAGCGGTAGCTGTGAGATTTGGCTGCAGTGAAGACCTCGAGGAGTGCCGCTTCAATTAGGGGAAGTGGTCTTCAAGAAATGAAGGAAATGCGTTGTTAATGCTGTTTTTGGCTTCACAACCTTGTTTTGTTTTGTCAGTATTTGTATGTTTTTATGGGTCAAAAAGTGTAAATTAGTCAAACTTACAAGTTTTTCAATAGGCTTGAGATAGAATTAATGGATAAATGGATTAAAAAATAATTATTGAATGCGCTATATAAGGGGAATTAGGGGAGAAAAGAACACTCCACTCGAGCAAGGAGAACGGTTTAATTCACATTAGCTAGAAAAATTCGTTCAAGAAAATAATGAAGAGTAAAAATAGGATCAAGACTAGGAAGACGGACAGACAGGCGAGAAGGAGAAGCGGAGCGAGGCGAAAACCAGAAGCAGATCAATCGATACCCAGTGGGATCCAGCAATCTGTTCAATAAATTTTTCTTCTATTCTCGGGCACAACTGCCCAAGCAAGGAAAGTAGAAAGTTTCTGCCCGTCTGTCTGTTCCATTGAGGTCTGAAAATATCGGCCTTTAGCCTCCGCCCCCGTATCAGACTTCTGCCCGCCCTTCTGTCACGCCCCAACGCACCTTGCATAGGCGTCGGTTAAGAAGTCTTATGAGAAGCGAGTCTGGCGATCGCTTTTCCATCTGACCCACTGACCCAAGGATGACTGATCGGTTTTATTTTGCTTCTTCTTCCAACTAAACTTCCATGCGCTATTTGCACTTTTTGCTAGCCCCCTGCCAAAAAACTCCACTTGCTAGAGTTCGAGGTTTTAGCTATCGTAAAACTATTTGTTCTTCTCCGTATCAGTGGCCTAAGATTAGCTTCCGGCAGCAAGATTTTGTGTGACTGGTTTGTCGCCGCCAGCTGTCAGCTCTTACAGGCTCTCTTAGCAACGGATATCGGGATTTCCCGCGGCGTTTGAAGCTTTGAGAAACTGGCGTATTGGCCAACAGTTAGCTAGAGAATTATTCTTTTTTTAAAGTGCACGCTGTGTGAATTGTTTGTTAAAGTTGATTTTCGCTGAGCTTTGTGTGTTCCTGTAATATCGTAGTACACTTGTATTGATTGTCAGCGATTACATCTCACCATTGCTTCTGAACTTCGCTTCAGTTCCAGTCTTGGCCCCCTCACATCCAGTGTGAATCCGATTTCTAGAAAATCTTAAAGTTCGAAATTTTATTACGTAGTTTAAAAGGTGGCGAATTTGCGATAGCTAATCTTTCAGTAACTTTGATCTATTCTCAAACCCGCCCTTTTCCAGCATCCTCTGGGAACCGTTTTCTTTTGGTATTCTTCCCATACTTATTTGACTAACTTTGGCCCCTAGTGTCTCATCTTTCTTCATCACTATACCGCCCAGCCTCTTTGTGCCGAACATCGCTTTCCGCCCAGTTTCCTGGATGAGGCTCAGCCTCCGCCTGAGCTGCGAGCTCCCCTGACTGGATAATGAAATTTGCCTTCTTTGCCCGGTGCTAAATTCAAATCCCATTGGGGAAAAGAATCAGATCAATAGGAGAGGCAAAGGGGGGAAAGAGACTTATTCAAGCAACTTTCACGTCGTCCCATAGCTCGCGCATATAAAAAAGTCTGCAAAGCATTTTTCTTCTTTGCAGTCTTCCTTCATTTGTCATTCCTTTTTCCTGGATGCCAGCAAAATTATTATTCAAAGAAATTTGTTTGCTTATTCTTTTCCACCGTTTTCTAAATCAATTTCTATTTCTTAGAATTAATCCGCTAGAGGATTAACGACAATTAAGAAAGATGAAGGGTCTAGCACCCTTCTTAATTCTGGGTGCTAACACTATAAATTTGTGCGAATATGTAAATACTCGTGAAAAAAATTTTTGGTCGCCCTAACTATTGCAATAACTCCATGAAGGATGTTTACCCTTTGCTCTTTACTTGATTTCGATGGTTTTTTAAAACGATTATGCGTAGCCGAGAATTGGGCCAATTATGCATGCCTAAGGTAGGGGGCGAGTGGCTCGGCGGTCTAGCGCGTCTGCCTTGTGTGCCACTGGTCCAGGTTCGACCATGCGTTGTAGGTTGGCTATTTTCTCTAGCGCGGTTTCGTGTGCAGGGTCACATTAATTTGGGGCCTTGTGCACGAATTGGTTGAGCTATGGGCCAGTTGTGAAATTTACGCCCATGAGGGCAACCCCCAAAGGCATAGAGAGTGTACATTCCTGGAACCGCCGCTTGTACACCCTATGTGAGTGCGTGACTGGGTGCCGGCCTGTGTGTGTGTCTGTGCCTGCATACCGTATTTGGTGTGAGTGAACGCGCTTCAGGAGTCAGCGCAATGGACAGTCATGCCCCGTCGCTGGTTGTGGGACGTTGGCGCTTTAAGCGTCAAAGTGCCTACAGCCCTCCTGCAGATTTAGATTTAGATTTAGCATGCCTAAGCTACCTACTCAAACCCACCACTCGAACCTCATCAGGCCATAGACGTGTGGATGTCAACCTGCCTGGTGTTCGTATTTGGCGCTCTCATCGAATACGCCATCGCCAACGTTCTGGCTAGGAGACACAGCTCGTTGGAACGGTGGGAGAATCTCAGAAGCATCCTTGACTCGGCGGGCAGTCAGCAGGCAACTGAAAATCCATCGCAGCAGCGCACTGGCGCATTTCGTCCGGGTAATGGTGACGCTCAGCAGGCACTGCTGTTGGATCAGCTTCAGAATTGCGGTCAAAGCAAGGTTATTAGTTCATACTTATTTTACTACTGTTAAAAAATTTTGACACTTTGCTTGCGACTGAATGATTTTTGGCATCAGAGGTGGTTTCGGTTGTATGGGTTTTCATCAATAATAAGATTGATCAAGTTATCATTCTTTAACCTCGGAAATAAACTTTAAGAAATCCTAAGGAAGGCTTTCTATCCAGTTGACATTTCTTGCCGTAAACAGAACTTTCCCATCGAGCGATGAAAAATGCTAGAAATCATTATTTTAGAAGTAGGATTTTTGTGCCAAGTCCTTCAGCAGAGACAATCTGACATTTTTGACAGCTGGGTTTTTGTTTTGACAGGTTTACTTGCCCGAACTGCTCCTTTTTTCATAACGTGTCAGAGTCGTCAGTTCAAGACTGGGATAGAGATTTTTAAATAATATTTGTTATAAACATACTCCGGGGACGATAATTTGTGTTCCATGTCTTTCGGTGCATGTCGCTTTCGATAGCAACTTGGTCGCAATTTATTGATAGAACTCCTGCCGAAAATGGTGATTGAAAATGTCAAAGTTTTCTTCCGACTACCATTTTCTGCCCAGTCTTTAAATGTCAAGATTTTTCATAACTATCCACTGATAGACTACAAAAAAGTAGTAAAGTTTGGCGGCAACTCGATTTGCTTACTGAAGGAAATCAGCAGCGTCGCTCTTTTTTACTTCAGAGACGCCACATTTTTTCTGATCATCCCAATGAATTGCGGTTGGCAATGAATTAATGATTTATTAATTGTTAATTCGTTTTTCATTCATTCATAAATTCCTTAAGTTTTTAGATTTAAAACCGAAGATATAGAGTGTTCTTCCAGTCATAAATATTTTTAGTATGCTATCCAATCACTAATCCAAGGAAATTTTGACCAGGGAAGTTTTTTATACTCGATAATTCAATCTAGTGGGCTAAAACAATGCGGAAATTTAAGTCTTGCTTAAGAGAAGGAACCGAACCCACGAATTTACTAACTACAATAATCTAAATACCATACCGTGCTTAACCATGTTTGTTTATTTGAACTGGGACCCATTCAATTTCATCCCCATTTTGCAGACCCGACCCGAATCCATTCCTCTGGCCTACATAAATCGCGAAATCGAGTCCACCAACACCAATCGACTCAACGTCGCAACCGACATCGAGGACGATTCCGACCAGCTTTTACAGCGGTTCAATGCCAACAGCGGGCCAGCAGCTGTCGGGTCGGCATCCTGCAGCGCCTCGATGGTTGGACTACGACAACGGCAGCGCCACCAGCAGCAGCAGCAGATGAGATTTCAGCCGCAGCCGCAGCCCAGGTCGCCGTACGGTAGTCAGGACGGCTACTTGGAGGAGGATAATGTCAGCAGTGCCGAAATGATTGACAGAATCTCTCGAGCCGCTTTTCCCCTATCATTTGTGCTGTTTAATCTTGGTTACTGGGTTTATTACATCTACATTGCTGATTAAAGTGATTGTTGATTTGCATTTGCTATATTTTAAATAATTAAGCGTTACTTTCTAGAATATTATTAGCCAAAAAATCATATTTCACATGAACAGTTGAATGTCTTGACGATCCATCATTAAAATGAAGAAAACATTGAAACTACTTACTGAGTAATATAAAAAGAAAATACTTTAAACGTTCAACTGTTCATAGCAGTTATTAATGCTATCGAAATTCCGTTTCGTACTAACTAATCAAACCTTTTATATTGACAAAACGGATAGAATAATTGATGTCAGATATCTAACTACCGTTCTTTGTCCTGCAATAATATACTTTTTCATGAGCTTAACTGTATTGATGTACTAGCTGCATGTATTCATTTTCTGTAAAATTAAAAAAGTACAATGAATACAGTACATGTTATAAACACTAATTTTTTCTACTCATGTATGTAAGACTTTTTGTACGTAGTTGATATAAAAGTCGCCGACTAATATTAAGCTACCAATAGCAAGAATAATTTGATTATTAATTTCATTAAATGTAAAAGCTCTATATTAATGTAAAGGCTCTCATTTACCCCAAAATGACCCATAGTTTTACTCTGGGTAGCCCTAACATCAGGCTGCCTCTTAACTTGGGCTCCAGTTTAGAGGGATCAGTAGGCATAATAAATTTCCCAAAATCCCAATAAAAATAATAACAACACGCTCCGCACCGAATGTGGACCAAAAGAGGGAAGGAGTATCTAATTGCGGAGCAATTAATTTGAAGGCAAGCTCGTGGATGTTGCAACACCGGTCTGTCGAGTTTAGGAAAAGTTGGTCGTCGTACATGTACGACGCTGCGCAGGCGAGGTCCCTATCTTCTTTAGTGATGCGGCGTAGGGCCAGAACCTGTCACTTTGAAGCGACTTGGCCGGAAACCCATACTTCTCGTGCTGCAGGAACGTCGGGTCCAGCACCGGCTAAAACCCTGGCTGGCAGTGCAGCACACGATTAAACCGCTTCGCCGCACTGGACATGAGCGAGACCCCGCAGTACTGCACTTCCCAGTAATGACGAAACTTCTCGGAAGAGCTCCCCAATAGAAAATGTGAATCAAATTTTCTAGTGTAAAGTCCGAAGATAGTTTCGTTTTTAGGCCCTTGACCGCCAATTTGATATTCTGTTTCTCAGAAAACCACACGCTGTTTGAGTACCGACCGTCGAATCTGTCTGTTTAGGCCTAGTTGCAACCTTATTTTGAATCACTGTTTAAGCAACAAAAGCAAAGTCAAAGTCTTAATCAGTCGTAAAATAATCTGTAACAACAGTTACTGATACTTGTTCAAATTATTTTTGACCTTTTGCACACGCTGAAATCGAAATAAACAGCTATGTCCCTTTCAAACACACTGCTTCAGAATATAAAAATTCTTCAGTCTAATGAAATGTATGAAGATATAAAGATTCTGGTAAGGTCTCCGAAAATTCTGAACAGTATTGTATAGTGTATGCATGTTATACCATAATTAAATCATCAAAAATTTATATTTTATCTTTAAGTTAAGGCAAATACTAGCTATAGCTTAAATCATGCCTTGGCTTAGCCATTCTATGCTCCCATTTAGGCCTATATATAAAGTGCATGAAAATTAGCAAATATTTTACTTTGACCAATGAAAAATAGCAAAATCGTATCTCATTTCTTAATAAGGATTACTTACCTAATAGGGCCAACTTGATTACATTTTAACAGTAAATAAGATTCTAAAAGGTTTGAAGTATACTAGGTCTATATATAGGCCTATGCTATCAATAATTGATCTCTAGAAGTAGGTATATATGTATATATATTTAGACCTCTTTATTTATGATAAGTCATTTTTTAGCTACTAGTACAGGCCTAGTTTATCCAATAAAGTGATGCCAAACTTTATATACAATATATTAGGGGATTAGCAAAAAAGCATAAGGTAGGCCCTAGCTTATTCAGATAACTAGCAAATATACCCATAGTCCCCCTTTACTTCATAGTATTGACTTTGCATTTAGCTAAGCTTATTCTTCATATGCCACACTTAAAGACATGGCAACCATGTCTAATGCAAAAGCTTATAGGCATGGTAGCCATGTTTTTCATGTTGACTAGGACCATACTTAAAGACATGGCCACCGTGTCTGTACTATTGGAGCTTATAGACACAGCAGCCATGTCCCTAAAATAGAAATCTCCCACACTGGAGACAGTGGTCATGTTGATGGGAGCCTACATGGCGGCCATGTCTATAAGTACTCCATTCTTCATATGTGCACAATAGTTGGCTGAGTTGGCTGATCTGGTTGACTGATTTGGTGGCTGACCAAGGTAAGATGCAAAACACCAATCTAAGTTGCAAAATTGCCAATATGAGTCACAAAATCACCAATGAAAGTCACAAAATCACCTATATAAGTTGTAAAATTAGTAAAAATTGTGGAGATAAGTTGCAAAATGGAGGGGGTAAGTCACAAAAGGGGGGGGGGTAAGTTGTATGATAGGCTGTGGAAGTGTCAAATTTAGAAGAGAATAGTAAAACAATGTTGCAAGTAGGCAAGTTATTGGTAAAAAGTGGTTTGCAGAACCTTTTTTTGGTCTTTCAAACTTTGACCCCAAGTAAGTTGCAATTTTTTTACTAAATTGCACTGGCTAACCAATTTTTTTAAGTTGCACACATATGTTATTCTTAGACCCTATGGCCAATATACTATGCACCAGGACTATTTGTAGTATAGGAGGATGCTAAGCTTCAATAGTTAATGCCATAATGGAACTTTTAATGATCCATTCTGTAAGAAAAATCACTAGAGAAATAAAAAATTTTTGTGTTTCGATTAAAAAATTTAAAATTGCTATTGATACAAAGCAGTTATATGGTTGAATTTGAAATATAGGCCCTATTACTTGTAGTTTTTTATAGCCTTATTTGGCTTTTGTGTCTTCTAAAAGTAAATTTTTCAAAACAATTTAGTCTCATTATTTGTAGAAATTCATTGCCTGAAAGCAAGCTTTTCTTATAAAATATATATGCTAATGAAAGTAATCCTGGTGGTTACATTGACTTTTATGGTTTATATAATATTCAAACTTAGCATCTTTCTTGGACTCATTGTCCCTTTCTTAGCACCTTTTACATGGTTTAGCATGCCAAGAAGCTCCCTAGATTGTATAACCTATGAAAGAATAATTTTTTAAGAAATTAAAACTGCACTTTTTAGAGTCTAGGAAGAAGACACAGAATGGCATTACAAAAAGTAAAAAGAAAAATTTTAAAGTAAATGGAATGACTATATGCTATTAGCTCACTTACCTTGTCTAAAGCTAAGCTAAGCTAAATCTGCAGGAGGGCTGTAGGCTCTTTGATGCTTAAAGCGCCAACATCCTACAACCAGCGACTGGGCATGACTGTCCATTGCGCTGACTCCTGAAGCGCGTTCAGTCACACTAAATACGGTATGCAGGCACAGACACACACACAGGCCGGCATCCAGTCACGCACTCACATCGGGCGTACAAACCAGTAATTCCAAGCATGTACACTCTCTATGCCTTTGGGGGTCGCCCTCACGGGCGTAAATTGCACAACTGGCCCATAGCCCAACCAATTCGTGCACAAGGCCCCAAATTAATGTGACCCTGCACACAAAACCGCGCTAGAGAAAATAGCCAACCTACAACGCGGGGTCGAACCTGGACCAGTGGCACACAAGGCGGACGCGCTAGACCGCCGAGCCACTCGCCCCCCCCCCACTTACCTTGTCTAATTGTGATCATAAAAAATCGCCCCACACAGCTTGGTCCCATCGTGACCATCGCCGAAAACAACGAGCGCCTTCTGTCGCACTCTGATCGGCTAACATTCTACGTGAATCTTGGCGACGCCTGTCACAGAACTGGCGAGCATCAGCGGGCTCTGCGATATCTGGGCCGCGCGATGCAGTTGAGACGGTGTACATCCAGACTGCGCGGTCTGCCCACCGAGGCTGATATTCGTTGGCGCTCCTATCTGTGCTACTCAGCCCAGCGAATGCACGCCGAGGCATGCAGAGAGCTGGCCTGCGTGCCCGAGAAGGCGCGAACTGCCGCTATGCACCTGGCGCTCGGGCAGAGCTACCTGCGCTCTGGGGAGGAGAAATTGGCGCAGACTGCTTTTAAGGTTCGAGTTTGGGATTCTACAAGTTTGAGTTTGGGATACTAAAAGATCGAGTTTGGGATACTAAAAGTTCGATTTTGGGATTCTTTAGGTTCGAGTTTGGGATTCTTTAAGTTCGAGTTTGGGATTCTACAAGTTCGACTTTGGGATTCTACAAGTTTGAGTTTGGGATACTAAAAGATCGAGTTTGGGATTCTAAAAGTTCGAGTTCGGGATTTTTTAAGTTCGATTTTGGGATTCTTTAAGTTCGAGTTTGGGATTCTTTAAGTTCGAGTTTGGGATTCTACAAGTTCGACTTTGGGATTCTACAAGTTAGATTTTGGGATTTCTACAAGTTCGAGTTTGGGATTCTCTAAATATTCGAGTTTGGGATCGAGTTTTGAATTCTAAACGTTAGATTTAAGATTTAAAATTTTTTTATTAGACTTTTCGAAATTCGAGTCTTGAATACGCCTTGTCCCATAGTGTTGCGTGAAAGCCACAGCCGGTCTGTCCATGGAGGCGGTCAAAGGCCTGCTCGCCTGCCGCACTCCCCTGTCCGAGGTGCTGCAGTTGCTAGCCAATTGCGGCTGTCTCTGCCAGCGAACTGCCACGGGAACCACTCCGCTGGAGCTGCTGCTGGCGCGTTACTTTGACGCCTCGGTGCAAGCCGCCGGTCGAGCGTTTCGACCAGCCATCGAATCTCTGGTCGCTCTGGACGGCAATGACCTGTTGACAGGGGATTCGAATCTGCTGGCCACTCTGGGCGAGGCGTTCTATCAGTGCGGAGACTACGGCGAGGCGGAGCGGACGCTCACTCGGCTGCACAGCTTAGATAACGAATGGCTGCGGCACATTGACACCCTGGCTGAGCTGCTGCATCGGCATTCAAATAAGATCAGACAGTTGGAGTGCTTGGCTGCCAGTCTGATGCAGGTGAGTTGCAGGAATTTGATGATTTCATATCTACCGATATGTAGCCATAAGTCTCTTTCACTATGTCAACCTGCAGTTTTGATTATTAACTGGTGTTGTGGCCCAATGGTTGGGACAACTGCCTCATGACCGGACGGTTGTGGGTTCGAGCCCCAGCTCTGTGAGAAAATTTTTGGCCATTGAGCTAGGCATAGTAGGCACTTAATTCCGATTAAGAATTCTGGGGAAATTTAGGGTGGGTGTTTCGGCCCGTCAGTACTGAGCAGCTGTACACATCAGTCGGATAAGCCACGCAGCTAGCTGTAAATCTGGTCGATTTGGTCCACTGCCGATATGTAGCGTTATAAAAAATTCTGATAAAAATCGTTTGTGTTTGATTGTTTTTAATTCAGCTGTGTAACGTAAATTTATTAGTTACCGATATGTATCGTAGTTTTATTTTTGAATAAGCAATTTTCAATACGGAAATTCATGTCACTACCGATATGTTGCGTTTTATATTCTTAATCATAGATATGGTAAATATCTGTTCATGTTTTTGATTGCCGATATATTGCGTAACTAGCTGTTTACAATCTATTTCGTCTTAAATTAGTTAGACTACCGATATGTAGCTAAAACCACGTTGCAGGTATCGGAGCACCGGCCGGAGCCCTACGTAGTGTACGCCTACCTGAACCACGCAAAAAAGCGGCCGAGCAAGGCCACATTCTTCGCCCAGAAAGCCCTGACCATCAACCCGAGCTCCGCGCACGGCCTCCTTGTCTTCGGCTACGTGTGCCTTCGCAATGGCAAGGAGAGAGACGCGCTGACCTACTTCACCGAGGCCAGAAAGTTGGCGCCTAATTGGTTTGAAGTTCAGCACGGCATAGTGTGGACTTACATCAACAGGCACAAGTATAGGAATGCTATTACCAAGGCTGAGCTGCTGGTTAAACAGCTGGGTGAGCTTATTGTTGCTAGCTGGCTGCTTGCTTTGAGCTGTGAGAATCCAAACCCTAACCTAACCCTAACCCCAAACCCGCCCCTAACCTCTCCCTCATCCGGCCCTTTACCTCTCCCTCATCCCCCCTTATCCGCTCCCTCATCCGCCCCTTTACCTCTCCCTCATCCGGCCCTTTACCTCTCCCTCATCCCCCCTTATCCGCTCCCTCATCCGCCCCTTTACCTCTCCCTCATCCGGCCCTTTACCTCTCCCTCATCCCCCCTTATCCGCTCCCTCATCCGCCCCTTTACCTCTCCCTCATCCGCCCTTAACCGCTCCCTCATCCGGCCCTAACCTCTCCCTCATCCGGCCCTTTACCTCTCCCTCATCCCCCCTTATCCGCTCCCTCATCCGCCCCTTTACCTCTCCCTCATCCGCCCCTTTACCTCTCCCTCATCCCCCCTTATCCGCTCCCTCATCCGCCCCTTTACCTCTCCCTCATCCGGCCCTTTACCTCTCCCTCATCCCCCCTTATCCGCTCCCTCATCCGCCCCTTTACCTCTCCCTCATCCGGCCCTTTACCTCTCCCTCATCCCCCCTTATCCGCTCCCTCATCCGCCCCTTTACCTCTCCCTCATCCGCCCTTAACCTCTCCCTCATCCGCCCCTTCACCTCTCCCTCATCCGCCCCTTAGCCTCTCCATTATCCCCCCTAAACCCTCCCTCATCCGCCCCTAAACTCTCCCTTATCCCCCTTCAACGGTCCATCATCCGCCCCTCAACCGCACCCTGATCCGCCCCTTAACCTCTCCTCATCCGCCCCTTAACCTCTCCCTTATCCGCCCCATTAACCTCTCCCTCATCCGGCCCTTAACCTCTCCCTCATCCGCCCCCTAACCTCTCCCTCATCCGGCCCTTAACCTCTCCCTCATCCGCCCCATTAACCTCTCCCTCATCCGCCCCCTAACCTCTCCCTCGTCCGGCCCTTAACCTCTCTCTCGTCCGCCCCTTAACGACTCCCTCGTCCGCCCCTTTACCGCTCTCATATCCGCCCCTCAACAAAAAATTTTTCGACTTAAAAGTGTTTTATTTAGCATCAAATTACTAGCCAAGGTAAATGTGAGTAGCAACATAAGCAAATACTATTTAAAAAATAAACATTGTAACTCATCCAGGCCGAAACCCGCGCACGTTGGGCATCTACGGTCTGGCTACGTCCTACGAGAACAAAGACAAGGCTATCGAAATCCTGGCCGACGCAGTCGCCATGTTCAACGGTCGCTACTGCCTGCCAGAGTGCGTCTCCGTTTTAGCTGAATTGTACATGGAGAAGAAACGCTTTCCCGAAGCTAAGGCTCTGCTTGTGCAGAAGATTGAACAGGTGAGATGGCTTTGTTTAGAGGCGATTCTTGAGACTTGTCAGTTTAGAGGCGATTCTCAGGCCAGTTCTGAGACGATTCTCAGGTCAGTTCAGAGGCGATTCTCAGGCCAGTTTAAAGGCGATTCTCAGGTCAGTTCAAAGGCGATTCCCAGACCAGTTCAGAGGCGATTCTCAGGTCAGTTCAGAGGCGATTCTCAGGCCAGTTCAGAGGCGATTCTCATGTCAGTTTAAAGGCGATTCTCAGGTCAGTTCAAAGGCGATTCTCAGGTCAGTTCAAAGGCGATTCTCAGGCCAGTTCAGAGGCGATTCTCAGGTCAGTTCAGAGGCGATTCTCAGGCCAGTTCAGAGGCGATTCTCAGGCCAGTTCAGAGGCGATTCTCAGGCCAGTTCAGAGGCGATTCTCAGGCCAGTTCAGAGGCGATTCTTAGGCCAGTTTAGATTCGATTCTCAGGTCAGTTCAGAGCCGATTCTCAGGTCAATTAAAGGCGATTCTCAGGTCAATTACGAGTAAAAGGCGGTTCTCAGAAACTTTGGAAGCCGGTCTTCAGGAAATTTTATTTTGGACTTCTAGAAAAGTTTATTATTGATTTTCGGGACAGTTAAGAGACGATTTAGACAATCGCAACAAGTCTGTCTAAAAATCCTCACTCCATTTGAAATCCCCATCAAGGACCCGGCCGGAGAGACCACGGCCGAGTTGCACCGTCTCCTTGGCGACTGTCACTCCCGCTGCGCGCAGCACCAAGAGGCCCTCGTGCACTACGAGATCAGCATCCGACTGGACAGCCAGAATCGCAAGGCTCACGAGGGAGCCGTTGCCATGCGCTCGGTGCTGAATTTGGACTCCAGAGCGGCGAGCGCTTCTCACATGGATCAGTCGGACGATTTCTCAGACTAAGGGGAACGATATTTCAATTTTGCGCGTACTTGGTTTGTTGCTATTTAGTTTTTTTTTTCAAATAAAATTCCTGCTATTTTTTCTATCCCTTCTTTTTGTCATGCTTTTACATGTAGTATTTCATTATTATGCGGTGAATAAACTTGCATTTTTTAATTCAACAAAAAAATCGTGTGCAAAAAAATATTCTCACTTACTGATCATGCCGTCTGCCTATTTAATATTTGTTTTTATTGTATCGTTTATTATTATTTAAATTTCGCTTTGATACCAGTAGCTGAACTCTGTTAGTTAAATTATAAACCCGATGGCTTATTCACTTCAAATTTGCTTGGTTTGATTGCTTATTATTTTAATAAAGCTTGAATAAACGGCCTTGTTGGCATGCTTGACTTATTTTATTCGCTTCGGTTTGCCCGTCAGACATTTGCCTGTTGAATATTTGAGTTGGACTTCAATTCATAGGGACAAAGACTTGATGAACAGAATTACAGGCAGAATAAACAAACTGAAGTTCCCTATCTGTTTATCTCAGACAGACAGTAAACAAACCGGAGTTCCCTATCTGTTTATCTCAGACAGACAGTAAACAAACCGGAGTTCCCTATCTGTTTATCTCAGACAGACAGTAAACAAACCGGAGTTCCCTATCTGTTTATCTCAGACAGACAGTAAACAAACCGGAGTTCCCTATCTGTTTATCTCAGACAGACAGTAAACAAACCGGAGTTCCCTATCTGTTTATCTCAGACAGACAGTAAACAAACCGGAGTTCCCTATCCGTATCTCAGACAGTACACAAACCGGAGTTCCCTATCTGTTTATTTCAAACGAAGTTATCAAAAAGGCGAAGTTCCCTTTCTATTTTAGTTAAATGTCCAAACGTACAGTCAGTGATATAAAATCTCAGGGGGTGGCTGCGTTTTTTCAGAATAAAAGCTTTTATGGTTAACAAACCGTCCCTCTCTTGCCCGTGCGCACGCATCTGCCTATTTATACTAAGGTCGTCAGCAAACTGCTTTTGTATCCAATGGTCTTCTGACGCTAATATATACTAATTCGGCAGGCAGTCATGACGACAAATAAAGTTGATTGTGTTCTGGATATCTACGAGGAAGGAATGTCCAAAGCAATGGAGGTTCCGTGCACTTTGGAAGAAGCAGAAATCCGCGAAGCGCATAAACTAATCTTGCAGGAGTTGAATACCAAATTTGCTACTCAGATTCCGGAGGCGGACGATCTACTTCTACGAGCGATGGACGCCAACTCAAGAAAGAAGCTTCAGCTGCTGACCGGTGCTTTGCAACATTCCGATTGCAAAATTCTCGATGGAGACGATAATTCGGCCGCTCTGATTCGAATAAAGGATTGGTTGAGCAACTTTCCAAAGGAGGAGCGCTACTTTTTGAGCGGATATTTGAGTGAAGTGGGAGCCTCATTCGATGAAGTAAGTCCAAGTTTGACTATTGGCTCGTCATTTCCCGAGTTGCTCAAGTCCGGAAGTTTTGTTACCAATCAACCCAAGCAGCCACAATTAGGCTTCAGTACAACATACGTAACTATTGAGCCGATCACTGCAAAGCTTCATCTGTGCGCACCGGAGTCCGTCAAAGGCATCACTAACTATGGAATCTTACAAAGCCAACTATGAACTGGATGGTGTACGCCGTGAACTTGACTTTCCGGTGTTTAGGCCAAAGGGCAAGCTAAGTGCTAAAACAGAGGCAACGATAGAGTATTTAGTTGCCAAGGAAGTCAAACTTCGTAGTTGGACTAAAGCTTTATCCCTAGGAGCAATGAGCGCCAACGACAAACGAGGTAGCGCGCGATTCGCTCACAAGATGAAGCTTCTCATAGCATGCGACCAAGGAGGCCTGAAGCTGCGGGACATGCCAACAACTAATATTACGGCACTGGACGCAGAGAAGTTCAGGAAAATGCACGCTGAATTACCAAAAGAGAAAATCAAGGAAACTAAAATGAGCCTTCAATTGACCGCTTTGACCAGAAATTTAAGCTGTACATTACTGACTGATGAACCGTGGCTGGCGTTCGTACAGGAACTCCGAAACGGCGGTGTAAAAGCAGCAATGGAACTGCTAAAGAAGAAGCCAGGATTGTCTCGATTCTCTGGCGCAGAGCAAGTATCCTAATGACATGCTAGGAATCGCATTTGAGGAGCTTCAGATCGCTAAGGTGATGGCAGAGGTGCAGAGGCGTGGCGCCCCAATTGAGCTTTACGCAGGCGATGGATTTGGAAAGATTACTTTAAAAAACAACGTCGAGATGAACACGCCAGAGTACACCGATGCGGTTTTCCGCAACACAGAAACGGGCGAGTACTTTGCGGTGCAGTTCAAGTACAGTGATTCAAAGGAAAATCTTTTCAGCATGATCACTGACTGGCGAAGTAAGTGGCGTGACAATCAAATGGTGGATAAGATTCTAGGTAAATGTGAACGATTTCCTGAAGCTCTGCAATTGGATAATGTGATCGTGATTGGGCCTAGAGATATGATCAGTGAAGGCTCAGCCAAAGGAACTATTAGCCTTGGCTTCGATATCTCTTCCGACACTGTAGAGGCAGTCCAGAAATTCTTTGACGAAAACATTGACATTATTCGCGACTTTCTTCAAGACGATGAAATGAAATCAACTTTTACTGACATTAAATCAAAATCCGTTGAAATAGAGAAGTTTGAAAAACTTCAGCGTGAAGTGGACAAGCTCAAAAAGGGCTTGAGCGAAGTCGAAGATCTCAAAGCTCGATTAAAGTATTTGCAGGATCTTGAGCAACAGAAGAGTCTAAGGAAAAGCTCGCGACATTTATTACTACGATGAAGAAATCGTGAATATCAAAAAAGACATTGAGCACAAGATATACTCGTACGAACTAATAGAGAAACCAAGGGACCTCAGTAAAGCCGAAGAGCGTCTTCTAAAGTTAAAAGAAAAACTTGACCAGCGTAAGGCTTTTGACGAATTCAGACAGAAGCACCGCGATTCCAACATGGATTCGGGACAGCAGTCGGTGCTGCATCAAGCTGAAGAGAACATTCCGAATAGTGCGAGCCACTACGAATCCGAAGTTAACAACTTGCAGAAGGAAATCGATAAACTTAAAGCTGGCTTTGGGCAAGACAAGAGACGCGACGCTTTTGAGAAAGGGCTGCCAAATCGAATAAAGGCCAAAGAACAAGAGCTTGCTAATAAGAGAGGCAACTATGAGAAAATGAAGAAGGACACAGCTGAACTAAAGAGCAAAGCAGAAAAATGGCTCGGACAACGAATTAGAAATGATTCTGTTCGAAATGAATGCTGGAAATTTGCTTTGCAAAAGCTGGGCCCGGATGTGGCTGTCAACGCTATTGCGGACGGAATTTTGTCACTAGTGATTGCGTGCGATAAGGAAATCCGCCAGTGTCTAGCTGGCGAAATCACCAGCTCAACCTGCGCCTTGCGCATCGTTGCAAGAACGGTCAAGGGCGCCACTTCCAGTGCCGCTCTAAATGCTGGCGTGTCAGCACCGGCTGTCCTCGGTACCGTCTGCCTAGGCGCTGGATACCGCGGATTAGGCACATCTCTGTGCGTGATCGGTACTTCTTTGGGACCTTTGCTACTTTTTGGCTCATCAGCCTACTCAGCGTACGAAATAATGAGGGCGCACGTCCTTGGCCAACTGACTGAAGCGGAGAAGAACAAGCAGCTAGCCAGACTGCTCGCGACTCGGGTATTAACAGTTGCAGGTGAAATGTTTTAATGATTAATATGAAAATTTTGTTTTTTTTTACATTATAAAAAGTCGAATGTTTGAATCAGACAAGAATCCATTTTGGCTTAAATTCATTTTTGCAGGAACACTTGCTACACCATATCTTAGTGGAGTGATTCCCCCCCTGATTGCTAGCGCTGGGATCGCCATAACAGTTGCCCTTGGCGACTACGCTTTGGGTGACAAACTTTG
Organism: Macrostomum cliftonense; assembly: GCA_950096795.1. Taxonomy (NCBI): domain Eukaryota; kingdom Metazoa; phylum Platyhelminthes; family Macrostomidae; genus Macrostomum; species Macrostomum cliftonense. Next base: position 121,062 of record CATNEM010000350.1, on the reverse strand, counting down.
GAGCCTGTATTTCAAAGAGAACAAAGCTGATGAGGAGGCACTGCAGGCTCTGAAGCTGAAGCAGCTTGAAGAAGCGGTTGTGGCCCAGGCTTACAAGCTGCTGAATCTGAGTGAATACTGCTCCGACGAAGAATTTCACGACACCATAAAAGCCGCTCGACTGAAGCACCACCCGGACAAAGGCGGCGATCAAGAAGTGTTCGTGGCCGTCCAGCTAGCGATCGAAGTTATCCAGGAGCGGCGGCGACGCGAAAAGTAGCGAATGTTTTGCAGAAGTTAGCAAAACAAAACTAAATTTCTCCTAGTAACCATCTTTAACTTCGAACTAATTTAAAGTGCTAAATGTTGACCATTCTCATTGTTAACGGTTCCCTTACATACATGTAGTAACTAAGCGTGCACCTTGCCGCTGTCACGTGCCTCGCTCTGCCCATCCCTCCTTCCGCCATTTATTTGCGCGCTTCGGCTGGTTGTGGCTTTGCGTAAAATCTTTGTTTAACATTTTTAGAAAAAGTTTAGTTTTTTTTCCTAATTTAATCCCCTGGAAACACAATTTATCCAGCTTTATCTTTTTAATCCTGTTTTCATTTTCGTAGTAGAACTTTTGCTTGCATCTCGTTTTCGTTTCTATGAAATTTTAAATAATAATCGTAGTATTAGTCCTGTTTCAATAACTGATTATAGAAAAAAATATTTAAACTACGATTGACAAAGCCCATATGGCGTGAGAATGGAAATACATTTTTATGCTTAAGACTGTTGCCAAACGTAGCAAGACTATGTGAATAGATATCTAAGATGTAAATATCTATTCGTGTACTTCTATGCACTGCATCTTGAAAAAAGCCGTCTTAAGAATAAAACATGACGTTAACAAAGATTAATTGCGAGGAGGATCACGAAAAGGAACTTCTGACAAAGCGATGAGACTCTAACGCTCGTAGGTACTTTCGGTGTGATCGACCATTGATTTAAATCGGCATGCAAAGAATAGAACACGAATCAACAATAAGTATTTACGAAAAAGCAGAGGTGTTACAAATAAGCAATAGAATAGGTGACAAAAAACTAAGACACACTCCCGAACTACTACAAAGCAAGAAAAATTGAGCGATGAAAAAACTATGATAGGAAAGAAAGGTTAAGGTACGTGAGGCAACCAACCTTATAGGGTCTCACTAATGTTAAAGTGGATTTCAGAAAGAGGTGGATTGAAAATGAGATAGAAACAACAGGTATCGAGGGAGGGATCCGTGAACAAGTGAAAAGAGTTTCAATTTGAAATCCTAAATATCTGGTGTCCAATTCACTTCAGATTGAACAGCCTACGAATGTCGTCTTCACCAAGGGCCGACGAGGCTACGGCCACAGCCCTGATCGTCCCGTTCAGCGTGTCGACGTCAGGATAGCGCCAGCCGACGCTCATGCAGGCTCCAGTCTTATTGAATAGATCGTCAACCATGTTGTTGAAAACAAAGGATTGCGAAACGAATTCCGATCCTAAGAAGAATTCGATATTATCCGGTGACTTGAATACGACTCCGCCGATGAAAAACTGTCCAGGATCGGCGGGTAGCAACGAGGATGTTTCAAATCTTAACGGCTGACCAGGCATCAGGAACAGCTTGCGACTGTCCTGCTCCAAGAAGTGATCAGTAAACCCGGTCCCGTCGAATGCACAGTTTGCCAGTTGAATCAGACACTGCCTGCTGGGGGTTCTCTTCACATGCAACAGCCAGGTATAGGACGCAGTGAAGTCCAGGCCTGTGGGATCGTCCACCCACAGCCGTGACGAGACACCATCCATGCGGGCACCCTCGCTGGTCCAAGCCACTCCGCTGGATTTCATCGGATTCTTCTGTCCCTCTGAGCTGCACACCAGATTCTCCATGGCTGGTCCCCTGTCTCCAACCCATACAGCTTGAAAGCGTTTGTTAGCAACGAAAGCGTTATATTCAGAGTCAACAAAAATTTCGCAGTCCTCGCATTCCGAGCCAATAATTATCCCCGGTTTGATGTCAGCAAGGCCCAGCAGGTGGCACACCTGATCGAAACGAAACAGCGCACAGGAGGCGTCTCGCCTGTTCCGCTGCACCACGCCAACTGAGCGAAGACCGAACGAACGGCTCGACATGAAACAGTCGAGCAGGGAGGCGGATGGCCGAGGCGGCTGCCACACAGCCAACGATGCGCTCAAGCAGCTGGTGCTGGCCACCTGATGAGAGTTGATTCGAGAAAGGGTCGGATTTATTAGACAGACTAGTATTAGAACAAGCAGTTTGTGAGACAGCTTCATGTTGCGAGACTTGATGTAATCCTTGCTTGCGAATTGCGAACTTGGTGAAGGTATTCTATTGATAAGTATCCCATTTTCCATTAGCGCATATATATGCCTCATCTATACGCCCCTATATCCTCGCCTCTTCTTTAAGACTAGCAACACAGTTGCTATGTATTTAGAATTAAATACACAAAAAATGCCTTCGAAACATTGTTTTAGTTGAATTGAATCAAGCGTTAAGCCAGATAACAATTACACACTTAACTAAATGGTTTTTGTAATTTGGTCTATTGTCTAAAATTCAGAGTCTACTAATGCATTTATAAGTGCTTTTAGACTGCAGTTAAGAGGCTTGTTTTCGTCGGAAATTCAAGGATAGCTAATTGAAAGAAAGCAATACTGACTCAGTTTTCAATTGTACCAGCATCTCTATCTTAAAAATTTTCAAAAACAAAGTGCAACGTCAATAACGAGCTAAGACAATGAAATCACTTAAGTGTCATTTTTCATTCTATTTAGCGTTTTAACTGCTAGATAGATAGATAGACCACTTCTGATGTTTAAATCGTGTTTATGCAATTGTATTTGTAGTTCAATAGAGCTTTTTAGTTCAATAGGCAAAAAGTGCGCAAATTAATCAGTGCACCAATATCAGCTTTCATACCCTTTTGCCTGCTCCTAGATTGACAAGGCTGCAAAAATGCACTAAAAATCGGACAATTGAGACGGAACCGGGTCTAATAAAGTTGCTACTCTTTTGACGAACTTAAAAATGGATTCTATTTAAAGAATACTGATAGATAGCTAGATACATAGAGAGATAGATAGATAGATAGATAGATAGATAGATAGGTAGATAGACAGATGTACATATGTAGGATTGTATCTAAATGTGAATGCACTCTTAATTTTTTGTTTTTTGGTTGTTTTATAAATTGAGTAGGCAGGTGGGACAAAGGTATTTGCAGTTTAGGTAACACTTAGTTTAGCCTAATCCGAGCTAAGTCCCTTTTTTCATTGCTGCTAGTTGTGGGGTTTTTCAGCCAATAGGTTTAAGAGCTACTGCCTCGTCTTTACTGCGATAGGCACTATAAAGAACTATTTCTCTAAGTCTAGTCCCAGTCATGCGCTTTATAGAAACCAGTAGTCAAAGAAAAGTAACAATGATTCTCTCAACAAAGATACCTAATGCTAATTGGCGAGTAGTTTTCTCGCTACCACTGATTGCACTGGCGATCATTGTACTGATGAGGTCTTCAACAGCTGTTTCAACACGAGTGGCTAGCATTAGTTATGTTGGATGCTTCGTTGACTCTTGGTGGCCCAAAGACCTTGACGGACTGCAGAATATCTGGCACTTTGGTGGCTACTCTATGGAAATAAATCATGCAACTGCCTTTAACTGGACAACTATGACCCCGCAGAAGTGCAGCTCCATTTGCTCTCTTGGGCGTTTCAAATATTTGGGTGTGCAGTTCCACGCCTACTGCTTTTGTTCGAATTCATTTGGTAGATACGGACCTGCAGCGAACGAGGGCCTGTGCAACACAACTTGCGCTGGAAATAATTCACAAATGTGCGGCGGATTCTTAAGAAATTCTGTCTACGAAATTGAATACTTGGGTCGGAATTATTTTATTGCAAGAAACTAGCTGAGTTAATTTCTTTACTAAACTACCCTTAAGTTGCTATGCCATCTTATGTTCAATATTTCAGAGCCTTCGAAGTGCATTGACTTTGTGAAAGCTCCTCGGAACTACATTGCCATCACCAATGTTACGTCGTACACCAGCCAGCTGTACCGAACTGTCTACGTGTTCAACAGTCTGGAGTGCACCGCCAGATGCAGGGCTGGTCAGTGCGAGGCTGTTCTATTCGTCGAGGCTCAACGAACTTGTCATCTGCTGCGGTATCCTCTGATCCCTTATCCTGACCTGTACAACACAGCTGGAGAGTTTTACGTCCGAAATGGATGCTATCGAGTCTAAGAGCTGTAAAGTGCTGTAAAACAGTTAACTTGGGATTATAATTTAAGTAATTTACATTGTAGAAATTGCACTGTTCTGCCGCCCTCTTTCGTAATTTTGAAGCGTTTTTGGCACGGAAAAATAAATAGCTCTATTAAGTCTGAGCTTTTTTCAAATCCTTTAAGCAAATAAATACTCAATATTGCGCAATATAATCACGACTCTTGTGATGCATAAATCTCTAGTGGTAGGACTCTGGAAACATTAAATTTCGCGCGATATCAATACTTTTTTTATAGGTACGTTAATGTTGATCAAACTAATTTGTACGATATATATGCATGCGAATATTGGATAATCGTTTTTGTCTCTTTCTGAGTTTAGTCAATTGATTTTATTTAGAAGTTACATGAAGTAGGGAGGTTAGTTTACGAGCGTATATTTGGCCTTCTTAGTAAATAGAACCATCTAAGGGTGCCCCCGTTTTGGATTAGATAATTTAGCATCTTTTTTACAATTTTTCTTCAGTAAATTTGAAGATAAAATTCTCCTCGATAGCTGCGATATTTCGTCTATTATAAATATTATCTGTTTAGCTTAGTTAGACATTTAGTTAGGCAGAGAGAAGATTCCGGTATTCTCCGAACCAGAAATAAAGAGTACAGGCTGAGTCATAGAGGTCTTTGTCCGATAGGTCTAAGTTGTTCTCAGTTAGACTTGTGTATGAGACTGGCTCAGCAAATTTGCATGTGCTGCCGTTTTTCGATTTAAAAAATTCTCGTGATGATAGTTTGACGACTTTTCGTTCAGTAGTTCGTAAATTGTTGTTTTTTAAGCTACAAGCGTAACCCCTGTGTAAACAAGCTACACTTAAGCAGAGAATAATTTTTAGAGAACATTTCTCTGCAACAATAATGAATGCCTAAAGAACTTTGAAGAGCTGTGGATGTGGAACAAAGGAAAATTTCTTATCTTATTCTTAATATCTTATCTTGTTTAATAGTGCATGTAAAGTGCCCTTCCAAATTTGTTAAGCCGCGCCTGGGCCTACTCATTTCAGTTTAAAAAATTGCGAAAAAAAACTAGCTTCATCTTGACTGAAGCGGTTTTGTCAGAAAAGAAACCTGGGCACTTTGCCGATAAAAAAATTCTGCACTATTCCTCCACCCGGGACCGGTCTTTATGCTGGGCTTAGAAAAAATTCAAACCAAAAAGAGTTCTTTACTTCCCAACTATAAGAACAGTGCAAATGCACTGGAAAGCATCCAGACTAAGGCAATGGCAAAGTTTTTCAGGCAAAAATTTTTAAAAGCATTAGCTAGGCAATTGTGAACGCCCACGCTTTAAAAAAATTGCTACGCGTCTACTGTACTGATTAGTAATTTACGAGTATAAAGTCGCTACAGTAATGCAAGCCTTACAGCGGGACTTAAAACTGCATAAACGAGCTTTTTCGTTCGAATATCCCAACAAGCAATTTTATGGCGCTTTTTGCTTGTTCTAGCTGCGAAAAGATACAAAAAACCGTGGGTTTCGATCAGTCAACAGTACTTTTAGTAGTGTAATGACCTTCCTCCAGAAGTTTCGATAAAATCAATTTTCATCTACGCGGTAGTTTAAATTCCTGATTATTCTGATGTAACTGCGGTCTGGGCGAGGTTGAGAGCGCGAATTTTGCCGAATTCCGCGCACTTCCCCTAGACGCAGCTGCTAGGGCGTCGAGGTTGGATTGGGATCTTTCTCTCTCCCGGCCTCCTCTCTAGCCACGTCTGCTCCCGCCTGCCTGTTCCCGTCAACTCCTGGACATGGGATGCGCCTGCTGGAGCCCTCTTCTCCTGTTCTTTCCCCTCTTTTTCCCCGCTTTACCCTCCTTTGCGTCAGCGCATGCTCTCTACTTACAGTATGATAAGCCTCCAAATCCATAATAATCTGCTCAATCCCTCCATTTCTACCCCACAATTTATGTGGAAGCTATGTACACGTTACGGCGGGTAGAGATTTTGCGTTAGTTTGTTTACAGATCGCTGATGTCCATCGCCTCCAGTTTTGTTGAGCCAATTCGTTCGCGCTACTAACTAAAGAGTAGTTGCAAAAATCTAAACAAAAGTGAACTATCTAGGGTTATGGTATCTGTGCCGAGGTCTCAAGCCCGCTACACTATAGTACACATAGCATATGTTTCTATGCGCAAAAACTATCGAAAGTTTGCTCTAAAACACCATCGAATATTTACAGCATTCTACATTTAAATCTTTATTTGCTATGGCAAAAAGTGAGTTGAAAAGATAAATCATGAACTTTGAAGATGATTATTGCAAATATTAGACTCATGCAGCACGTGCCTAATGCCACAGCTAGCAAAAATTCACTAAGTACAGACATTGTCAAAGCAAACGGTGAAAATCGATGCCAGCAAATGCAACACGACTACAGCCTCGTTCCAAACCCAGAGCCCAGTAGATTGTTCGATAGCAAAACGCTTGTGTAGAACAAAACGCTTGGCTGAAGGCCGACGGACTTAATGGAATCAGCAAGTTAGAGGGGCACGACATGGGAGCTGGTGGCAAACTGGCCAGCATGCTGACATCCCACGAGTTCTGCACCCGGATCTGCTCGCTGTTAAGCTTCAAGTATTTCGGCGTCCAGTTCAGCAAGCAGTGCTTCTGCGGTGATTCGTATGGCAAAATGGGCGCGAACTCGAAAACAATTGCAGCATGGCATGCAGAGGAAATAATTCGCAAATTTGTGGTGGAGGCAGTCGGAATTCGGTTTTTCAGTGGCATTATGAAGGTAAGTTTGAGCTACACTAAGAACTTAGAGAAAAAGCTAAATCAAAGCTAAATCTGCAGAAGGGCTGTAGGCTTGACGCTTGATGGGACAATGGAGGGTTCATTGGAAGTCAGAGTTTGAGGCAATGGCCTTTGACACGAGCGGCGATAGCGATAGCCGCTCGTTAATAATATTAAATAATTAACGTGACTGGGTGCTGATCTGGAATTCCACCGAGCACCGTGTGTCTGTGTCTATGCCTGCGTACGGTATTTAGTGTGGCTGAACGCGCTTCGGGAGTCAGCGCGTTTTACGAACGCATGACTGCGTTCGACAGTCATGCGACATTGCCTGAAGTTTCACTTCTTGGCCTTGGCAATGGCCAATGTACAGTGGAGTGTGTACATTGGTAAGGAAAGGGGTTGTTGGAAATTTTACGCAATGATGCTCATTGGAAGTCAGAGTTTGAGGCAATGGCCTTTGACACGAGCGGCTATCGCTATCGCCGCTCGTGTCAAAGGCCATTGCCTCAAACTCTGACTTCCAATGAGCATCATTGCGTAAAATTTCCAACAACCCCTTTCCTTACCAATGTACACACTCCACTGTACATTGGCCATTGCCAAGGCCAAGAAGTGAAACTTCAGGCAATGTCGCATGACTGTCGAACGCAGTCATGCGTTCGTAAAACGCGCTGACTCCCGAAGCGCGTTCAGCCACACTAAATACCGTACGCAGGCATAGACACAGACACACGGTGCTCGGTGGAATTCCAGATCAGCACCCAGTCACGCACTCAAATAGGGTGTACAAGCGGCCATTTCCAAGAATGTACACTCTCTCTACGCCCTGGGTTGCCCTCATGGGCGTAAATTGCGCGACTGGTCCATAGTCCAACCAATTCGTGCACAAGGCCCCAAATTGATGTGACCCTGCACACGGAACCGCGCTAGGGAAAATAGCCAACCTACAACGCGTGGTCGAACCTAGGCCCGGAGACACAAGGCAGACGCGCTAGACCGTCGAGCCAATCGCCCCCCCCCCCAAAAAAAAACTTAGGGAAACATTATAAAAAATCTGAATGCAAAAATTTTTTATTAATCCTGAAAATCATTTCAGAAAGTTCACAATGCATCGGTTTCATGAAGGCTCCAAGAAATTACATGGTAACTGCAACTAAAACGCCCTACACAATTTTACTCTATAGAAAAGTTTAAGTCTCCAACAGCCTTGAGTGCACAATGCAAAGTACTCTGAGCCAAATTTTTACCATCGAAGTACTTCAACTGGGAAGTTATAGCTTTTAATGATGTTATTAGCTGCTACCTAATAAGGATTCATAACTGAAGAAGTGTACATTCCTCGGACCGCAGAGTGTACATTCCTCAGACCGCAGAGTGTACATTCCTCGGACCGCAGCTTGTACACCCCTATGTGAGTGCGTGACTGGGTGCTACACTGGAGTTCCGTTGCGCACCGTACGTGTGTCTCTATGCCTGCAGACGCTTCAAGAGTCAACGAAATGGACAGAAATGCCTCGTCGCTGGTTGTGGGACATAATCACTTCAAGCGTCAAGATGCCTACAGCCCTTTTGCAGATTTAGCTTTTTTAGACATTCATATTTTATCGTTATTCCCCAGCAACCCTAGAAACGGAGCTGAATGAATTGTAGTAGCTTTTCTAGTCAACTATAGTTCGTTGATTTCAGTTGGTTTGGTCTGGCTGCCACTTTGGAGAACCATTCTAAAGCATTTAAGCTTTTCCTGCTGACAACGGAATCTAAATGATGTTTTTTTCAGACTCGACTGCCGAATCAGTTTCATTCGAGCTTGCCAAACTCCAGGTGAACGAGTCGATTAGTGAGGCGGTCCAGAAAACTCTCAGCGCCAGAAGTCTGCTTGAGTGCTCGGTTCTGTGCGCCGCCACCGAAGTTTGTCGAGCAGTGATTTTCTCCCAGCAACGAGATCTCTGTCGCATGCTAGAGTCTGCTCAAATCCCAGCTAATACGCTGGCTGATAATGATGAAGTCTTTGTTCGTGGCTAGTCAGCTGGATATGCGAGCGAAAATTTAAATACGAACTGTTCAGTTTAATTCCGTTTGTTGCCACGCTGTATTTGACTTTGTTTCTGTACACAATCTACCATTTTGCGTAACTTTTTTTCCCACTGGAAAATATTACAGAAAAGTTTATTACGAACACTGCGCCTGTAAACTAGCCTGCAATGTTTTCTAAAAAATTATTACTTCGAATAAAACTCTCGCTGCAACAGGCTGCCTACAAAACCACCAAATTATTGGACTAATTATGATCAATGATGTATGCATTGCAAAAGTAAGCACTTATCTCACTCTTCTCGCTGTCAGTCAAACCAACTAGCCTGCTCATAAAATACTTCTTGAAAGGTGATAAAACTGAAGAGTCTTCACACCTGTTCCATAATTTTGAGAAAAAAATAGATTCTGCGGCCGAAAAGGGAGTGCATCTATTTTGATGGATATGTAATAAGTATGAAATGGTTATAGAGTTGACATAGATGGATAGATAGATAGATAGATAGATAGATAGATAGATAGATAGATAGATAGACAGTAATAATTATTTTTCTACAAAGGGAAAGGACTCGCTGTCACTTATTATTAGTATTTTTAATACGTAAATTGATAACTATTTGCTACTGCAATCGTTTTAAAATAATTATGCTGTCAAGTGGGTCAAAAATCAATTAGTAAAGTTTACAAATGCTTGTGGTACGACACAAGTTATTAAGAGCTATACCAATATGGCACCAACATTTTACGGGCCTAGGCCCTAGAGCACGGATCTTTTTCTTCCAAATATTTCTGGCACATCATGTTTGTTCACCAAATAAGTGTTTACTCACAGCCACCATTCGAAATTTTGATCTGAGGCGAAAGATAATCCGAATTAAGTAACTAATCAATTAATCGTGTAAACACCCGGGCGTAAAGAAGCGGTGCGATGTTGCTCTAGTGTTTGCTGATGAAAATGCGCAGGAGAAACAATGTTGATTCTACCACTTCTGCTCAACTAAATGCGTTAATCAAGAAGGAAATGAAAGGCTGCTTCGTTTGAGTCACAAAATGTTCAGCAAATTGATTTGACTAAAACAAAAAATTCCGATAGTTTAGAAATTTTTTAGAAAACGAAATCTAACTTTGGGAATCGAAGAAATATTGCATCTTCTTTGGTTATCAATTTGATCCTTGAAACCATAAGAATGTTTATTTTTTTAAGCTACACACTGATTTATTACGATCAAAATACTACTCATAAAGATATGTTTAGAAAGTTAATCATTTTCCACTTTTAAACGATAGAAACAACGTGCTTGAATGCTATTAAAATTTGAATGTCAAAGTTTTCAGAGTAACTGACTAGGCTTTGATTAGGAAACTGTTTAGTGGTTAGTAGTTTTTAGCATCCCTTAGCTGCTTTTTCATTGGGATACTTTCGATAAAGATGAAATCCTCTAAAATTTCTTATATCTAGCCACGAATGAAGACATCATCATCCCTAGCCATCATGCCATTCGGTATTAGGTTCGAATCAAGTAGGCGGCACTGGCTGCGTTGTTGGGAGAAAATCACGGCACGGCAAACGGCTGAAGCAGCACACAGAACGGAACACTCGAGCAGGCTTCGGGCAGCAACTGATCTCTCCTCCGGCTTGATGGAACCGTCAGCTCGGAGAGAGGTGGCCTCAAAAGAAACCGGCGCCAGTATTTGAAGTCAAAACCGTAGTTTTAATCTTCCAAATCGGTGCAATATAATCCATAAATAACACAGAGTGGCTCAACTTGCCTGTGTAATTCAATGCAAAAACGGAGTTTCTTTTGTCGCCTCCGCAAATCTGCGAGGCGTTGCCGCTGCAGATCATGTTGCACGAGCGCTCTAAAGCCGAACCGGCCCTTCCATAAGCGTTTCCGCAATAGCACTCGGAGCTGTGCTGCACGGCAAAGAATTTAAATACTAGGAGCGAGCAGATTTGGGCGCAGAATTCCTGCGAGTTGTTGTTACCGGCGCTAACCTTGCCGTCTGTTTGAATTTGTTGTCGATCGACTGCGTTCATACCAGCCAGACCGTTCAAATCTCTTCCGCCATCTTCTTCTTTGAAACAACCAAGGTAGGAGAAACAATCAGGCCATCGGCTAATGAATAGCTCTGCAGGACGAAGCAAGAGGCTGTGACATACACAACAAGAAGGCCAAGTAGCTTATAGTTTACCATTGTTTTATTTTTGGTCTTAACTTGGACAATTTTTGATGATCGAGTGTCGCAGAGGGAGTATAAGTTCTAGTGGCTCAGTTGGCTTTTTTATCTTTCTGCATCCAGTCCTCTATCGATTGGTCCTCATGTGGGGTGCGCATTTTTTTGAGTGCCAGGGTCACAAATGTTTTAAACAGCTTGATTCGTCAGACAAAAAATTGTGGAAAGAAGATTTTTGGAACATTTTCCTGTTTTTTTACCATAAAAGAGTCTTTGATTGTCGATATCATAGATCACCAGAATTTAATCGTTAAAATTAGCTGCAGAATTCACTAGGAATTCGGAAGTTATAAATTATCATTACAACTCTCCAAACATAATTCAAGATTAATCATAGCATGGACACACCTCCCTATAACTTTCAATATAATGTCGTAGTTGTTTGTTACATGATGCAGGAATTTGCTACATACTACTCATATGTGTAAAAAGTAGTAACGTTAAGGTAGTATCTAAAAATTGGAACCTAAAAGTGGCATGCATACCAACACGTAAATGACTCGTTGGTATGCATGACACTTTTATTGTTACACAAAACCTGTTTCTCGCGGTTCTAAAAACAGCAAGCCCAAATACGGTAAGCATTGACCGAACCACGTACGTATCAATTACACAAAAATCTCGTCCCTTTCTAACCATAAAACCCCTATGGTTATCTATTGGAAAATAGATCATCCATACCATAGAAGGAACATCGGACCGATGATTCACTCATACGAAAGCGTCACCACCATTCCAGAGGTGGTTATCCTTTACTGCCCATACGAGGAATAAAGAAGAAGACGCCCTCGAGTCGCAACACTAATTTGGCCAATTAGAGACCGTTAGATTTGAGAGTATTTTTGAAGAATTCATTAAGACCGCACGTTTTCTATTGTTCGACATTTCTGATTCGTTCACACCGCCAGCCGCCAACAGATAAGAAGAATCTGGAAGTGGAAGAATCTCTCTCTCTCTTTCTTGCTTTCTTCATCTCTCTTTTCTAGAGCGCTAGAAACAAACCCTTAATATTATACCCGAAGGAATTTGCACTTTTAACTACTGTAGTAATGGTACGATAGAAGCCGAAAATAAAATAGGTGATAATTATGTCAAGCTAAACTAAACTCCTGTAGACTTAAACTGTTTTTTGCAGAAAACTTACGAAAATATATATTTTTTGTTTAAAAGAAGAGCATTGAAAGCAAATGAAAGAATAAAGCATTTGAAATATGCTCAAACTTATGAACGTATGAATCCCTACCTACTGCACTTTAAAGATCTAATGAGAAAAGTACAGGAAACAATAAAAGTATGGAAGAGAGGAGAATAATCTACGAGTACTTATGATGCAACAGTGACAAAGAAAGACAGAGAAAAAAAGAATAGAAGTCCAGCCACTGCAGTGACAGGTGAAGAAACAAAGAGAGCCGGCGGCGACAGAGGCAAGTCAGAGCGACAATGGATGACAACGCAGTGACACAATGGAAGACAGGGAGCCGACGGCACGGCACCAATTGGTGGGGCACTAAGTAACTACGCATTTTCTTACGTACTTTACTAGCTGGTATAAAGAACAGTACCTGTCTGGTGGAAGGCTCAACATAAGTTAGTCACGTGTCTGCATGTAAAATTGTTTTTTTTGGGGACATTATATGCTGCCAGACAACGCGACACGCAGAATGCACTGTTCTCATGGTCGGCAAGCTCCTTCCAACTTTAGAAGGAAACAATGGCCAGGGTTTAGTACGCACCTTCCCGACTAAGTACTAAACGAATAAATTCTTTTCTGCTTTTCTCCTTCTCATGCACTACGTTTTTTGCGTAAAAAAACTCAGAATTTATTTTTTGAGAGTAAGTTTCCGGGATAATATATTTAAGAAAAGTAGACAGTTATTAATAAACATTAAAGATTGACCAAGCTAAAGCAACTTCAGTAATAGCGATACAATAATAAACAGTTTAAAGCTGTTAAAACCTCACGAACAAGTTACAGAAGAGCGTATTATAACAGCAACGAGTATTTATTGAAAAAATATAAGAAGATATTTTACTAAAATTTGATTAGTAAGAAATCCAACTTGAAGTGCTGTAAGTTTTTGTAATTTATTAAAGATTTCACAAAACAAGGTTAAAGAAATTCTAGATTCTGATTTTCTGTTTCAAATTATTTGTCTTTAACGGACTCATTTTTTTCGTTCAATGGTACAAAACCCACCAGACTTCATATACACCAACCAGCATCACAGCTTCATCCACACAACCCAGCATCACAGCTTCATCTACACCAACCTAGCATCACAGCTTCATCCACACAACCCAGCATCACAGCTTCATCTACACCAACCTAGCATCACAGCTTCATCCACACAACCCAGCATCACAGCTTCATCTACACCAACCCAGCATCACAGCTTCATCCACACAACCCAGCATCACAGCTTCATCTACACCAACCAGCATCACAGCTTCATCCACACAACCCAGCATCACAGCTTCATCCACACAACCCAGTATCACAGTTTCATCTACAAGCAACCCAGCATCACAGCTTCATTTACACAACCCAGCATCACAGCTCCATCCACACAACCCAGCATCACAGCTTCATCTACACGCAACCCAGCATCACAGCTTCATCCACACAACCCAGTATCACAGTTTCATCTACAAGCAACCCAGCATCACAGCTTCATTTACACAACCCAGCATCACAGCTCCATCTACACCAACCCAGCATCACAGCCTCATCCAAACCAACCCAACATCAAAGCTATATCTACACCAACTCAAGCATCACAGCTTCATCCACACAACCCAGTATCACAGTTTCATCTACAAGCAACCCAGCATCACAGCTTCATTTACACAACCCAGCATCACAGCTCCATCCACACAACCCAGCATCACAGCTTCATCTACACGCAACCCAGCATCACAGCTTCATCCACACAACCCAGTATCACAGTTTCATCTACAAGCAACCCAGCATCACAGCTTCATTTACACAACCCAGCATCACAGCTCCATCTACACCAACCCAGCATCACAGCCTCATCCAAACCAACCCAACATCAAAGCTATATCTACACCAACTCAAGCATCACAGCTTCATCCACACAAACCAGCATCACAGCCCCATCTACACCAACTCAAGCATCACAGCTTCATCCACACCCACTCAGCCTCGCTGGCCACCTCAGCGGGAACAGCGGCGAACCTCAGCAGTCGGCAGATCCGAGTCGAAGGCGTGGACACGCAGCCCATACAGTCGGGCCTGCGGAAGCAGGCGGCAAAGCATTCAAACTCACTGCTGGCGGCGAAGCTGCTGTAGGTGATAGAGCTCTCAGTAGCGGTAACATTCGGCATGGATTGGGCTCGCATTTTCTTAAACAGATGTCCATCTAAAATTGTTCCAATTGACAGTTTTGTGAGAATCATGGAAGTGCCCATGAGAAATGGCTTAAAGATAGGGTTACACATGTCAATTACCAGTATTAGGGTAGATTATCTCGTAGATTGAGTTTCGAAATGGTCCGCCGCAAACTTGTGACGAGTTTCCAGTGCAATTCTGCCTGCAGTCATCAGGTGGCGCGGGCCCGAGAGAGCCGTAGGTTGAGTGGCAGCCGCAGTAAGCGGTTGCCTGAACCCCGAAGTAGCGGAAACGGCCGTGTGCGCAGATCTGGCTGCATAGCTCCAGAGTCATGGACATGCTTAGGACAAAGACCTTTGTGTCAGAGGGAAGGGTGTAAGCCCCTAAAGTGAGAACGCCATTGAGACCAAGCAGGTCTCTGTTGGTGTTGTTGCCGTCTACATAGCAGCCCAAGTAGCGGAATTGCAGAGGCTGTGCCAGCGCATAAGCAAAGCAAGGCGTTATGCGAGTGCAGAACAGAAAGAAACCGGCAATGAAGCCTCCTAGAAGCATTTTTTGCGCGACAAAAGAAGCTGAGCTGATCTGGATTTTGCTGCCTCAGTTTATAGCCACTCAAAAGTACCCAAGAGACGCTAGCCGTCTGTCTCAAAATCATTTCCGAGAATTCATTGGGCAACTTTTCTCAGCAAAGATTCGGGAGAAAGAGAGGTAAGAAGAAGGAAGAAGTCTGCCACATGATCGTTAGCTGCACTGTCTCCCGCTCTGGTTTAGTTTGAAAGAAATACTTTCAAAATAGTGTCCTTCATGTGAACTGCAAGGGCCACTTGTTAATATCCGTTTACTCCTTGAGCTGTGAGCTTGCGCTATCAGTCTCTTCTGGCGAATAATTTTCACACAGGTTCATCAAGTCTATTATCTTCATCTTTCATGGCTTTTAAACGTAGAGAAAGACCCTGTCCGTTAGGGCTCGTGTACTATCGCTGCATGTAGCTTGTACATCTCTTTCCCCGCCACTCATTCTGGCTTATGCTCTTGCGTAACACCATGCACATAATTGTTTTAAGTAACCAGGATATACCTAATGCTATAAACTTCCTTGGTCGCTCGCTTATGAAAAAACCGTGGATATCAAAGTAGCGCATCAACATTTCTTTCTAACAAGACTATCCTCTCCATGTTTGCCTTGTAACAAGTACACTGAACTTAAATCGTACGAGCGTACAATGCTTTCGCTTCAGTTACTTAAAGAATACTTTCAGGTGGATTGCTTGGCTAATATTGACTCGACAGATCGATGTGTGAAGAGAGTTGAACTGCACTGCGTTCATGTGGCAGTACATCTTTTTTTAAGTATACAGACTGGGAATACACTTAAAAATCTAATGTGCTTATGCGATTGCAGATGTAGCTGCCGACTCTTTTAACTTTTTCTAAAAACTCATTCAAAGGAATAAAAAGTATTGCGGAGCCAGAAGTCGACAAAAATAAGGTATGGGAACGCAAAGCTGGAAGACCGCAACCCAGGAACCACCTCTCGGGCTATTCGAACGGAGTGGAAAAAGGGGAACGGATGGAGGAAGTAAAATGACAACTCATGTCTATAAGGAACCTCGTATGAACCAACAGAGAGGACATTGGAGTGACTGAAGGATCTAGTCTCTAGTTTCGGCGAAAGAGTTGTTCAGTGCCCCCGCACCTTATACCTGATCTCAAATTAAATTACAAGTAGAAATAATCATCATTGTAAGTGTAGAGCTAGCTGCGTGCCGCTTGCATAATTTTTGGGGAATAGTGCCTGATTGCTTCATTAAAATTGAAGCCAAACAACTGAGCACAAAAAGCTTCCCTCTTTCTGTCAAAATCATAGAATTGAAGGTGTTCTCCAAGAGATGCATCAGTGCAGCACTCGAGTGCTACCTTACTAGCAGCTTGACCCCATATAATAAGCAGACACTTGCTGCTTTCCGTCTCAGTGATCACAAGTTAGCAGTAGAGATCCAAAGACATGTTGTCCCTAAAATTCCCTACATCGAAGGACTCTACCCACTATGTCAAGGATCCACAAAAAATGAAGTGTATTTTCACTTCGATTGTCTGTACAGCAACTTAAAAGCAGTGAGGGACGATTTCGAAAGGAAAATTTGCCACAGCGTACCGAATTTCAGCCTTCTGACTAGTGCTGACCAAGCCCCCGCCGGTGGTCTCGTGGCTGCCTCTGCTGACGGCCCCGCGGCTGCTCCCGCTGACGGCCCCGCGGCTGCTAACGCTGACGGCCCCGCGGCTGCTCCCACTGACGGCCCCGCGGCTGCTCCTGCTGACGGCCCCGCGGCTGCTCCCGCTGACGGCCCCGCGGCTGCCTGTGCTGACGGCCCCGCGGCTGCTCCCGCTGACGGCCCCGCGGCTGCCTGTGCTGACGGCCCCGCGGCTGCTCCCGCTGACGGCCCCGCGGCTGCTCCCGCTGACGGCCCCGCGGCTGCTCCCGCTGACGGCCCCGCGGCTGCTCCCGCTGACGGCCCCGCGGCTGCCTGTGCTGACGGCCCCGCGGCTGCTAACGCTGACGGCCCCGCGGCTGCTCCCGCTGACGGCCCCGCGGCTGCTCCCGCTGACGGCCCCGCGGCTGCCTGTGCTGACGGCCCCGCGGCTGCCTGTGCTGACGGCCCCGCGGCTGCTCCCGCTGACGGCCCCGCGGCTGCCTGTGCTGACGGCCCCGCGGCTGCTCCCGCTGACGGCCCCGCGGCTGCCTGTGCTGACGGCCCCGCGGCTGCCTGTGCTGACAGCCCCGCGGCTGCTCCCGCTGACGGCCCCGCGGCTGCCTGTGCTGACGGCCCCGCGGCTGCTCCCGCTGACGGCCCCGCGGCTGCTCCTGCTGACGGCCCCGCGGCTGCTCCCGCTGACGGCCCCGCGGCTGCCTGTGCTGACGGCCCCGCGGCTGCTCCCGCTGACGGCCCCGCGGCTGCCTGTGCTGACGGCCCCGCGGCTGCTCCTGCTGACGGCCCCGCGGCTGCCTCTGTCGAAGGCTCTATCGCTGTCTCGGGTAGCGGCATTGCCGAAAGACGTAAGCGGAAACGGCGCCCGTGTTTTGAAACAACAATTGAACAGCCGAGCAAGCGACGACGAATCGAGCCTGGCTTGCTGATCATGGGCTACTGGCCGACCGACGGCGAACTTTGGTGGCCTGCCATGGTCTGCGAACCTCGCCGTGGCTCAAAGTGCACAAAAGGCGTCGCGTCCATCCCAAGCGTCCACGTGCAATTTATGGATGACCCGCCTTCTAGCGCGTGGCTGCACCGTTGGCGTTATGCTGACCCGAATGTGAAGATACCACCGAATGCCTCCGCTCGCCTCAAAAACGCTTTCGAGCTATTTTGGAAAGCCGAAGCTATGGATTTGGATAGTCGGCTTGAACATTTCCTCGGTACTAAGCCTAATTAATCGCTGCATAATTAAATGCCACGAACTTTTGCTGCCAAGGTTTATTTATTTTTTTATTTTAATTGTTTGTCACTCATCAGTTGCCTCTAAATGCTAAATTTTCGATTTGAACTTTTCTTAGTGCATTTTTTATTGCTTTTGCTGCCAAGTAATTTTTTTTCTAATTACATTTTATTTCACTTTATTATGCGAACTCTTTCAATTTTCTGCAATGTGCTCATGTCTGACTTGCATCTGCTGTAACTATATCCGCAAAATTGACTGCTGTACAAAAATATTTCGTACGAGTGTATCATGAATATGCGCGGAAATACATTACATTCAAAAAAATATTGCATTGCATACCCAATTTTTTTAAGAAAATGATTACTTGTTTAAGAGACCCTTCATGCGTGCTACATTCAACTCCATCAAAATCAATGCCTGCCTCTCCCATCCCAAATCCTACATCTATAGTCATTTTCCTGCCCGACTCTCAAATCCCAAATTCTCTATTCCCTGGGATATCTCTGTCCGCCTCACCCATCTTTAATCCTCTATCCCCAGCCATCTGTCTGCCCGCCTCTCTCGTCTCTCTCTAATCCTCTTTTTATAGCCTCAACTTTGAGCATAATCTACTGTATTGTGATCAGTTAGTTGGTCGAGGCCGACTTTTTAAATCCGCTAAGTCGGATACTGTTTTTTCTTCTGAAGAACAGTTGTGTCAGAAAGTAGACAATGCAAAGTAGGGAAAAATGTGTCACAACAGCTCTCATTATATTCCATTGCAAAGTGTGTCACAACGTAGCCAATGGAAACCAATACGAATGTGTGTCAGAATGAAGGGCCTTTAAAAGTATGCCTTAGAATGCACTAAAATCCTATTTAATTCAGTTAACGGCTTCATTAATTCCCAACTCCACTCGCCTCTCCCATCCCAAATCCTACATCTATAGTCTTTTTCCTGCCCGACTCTCAAATCCCAAATCCTCTATTCCCTGGGATATCTCTGTCCGCCTCACCCATCTTTAATCTTATTTTTATTCATTCTCTAGTCTCACACTCACTTGCCCTGTCTTAACTATAATTTAACTGCCCGCACACTTTGTCATTTATTCTTTATGGTTGACTTTCTAAACTTTCGTTGTTTGTCCGTGGGGACAAAATTCAATGCTACTTTTAGTATCGCTTCACTGAAATCCAACAAAGCTTTAAAATTTAATATAATTCCTTAAAAAGCTTTTTATAAAATAGTTTTTATTGGACGCTGATTCGGTGTCATAACAATGTCAGTGTGTCAAAAGGAAAATTTGTGCTCATATGCAATGTGTCAGATTGTCAGGTTCCTGGGAAAACTTGAATGTGTCAAAACGACGTATCTGTGCCATTGCCATGCCCCACTACACAATGAGAAATTGGGGATGCGAAAATTAGACAGATATTAGCAAAATCCATTGAACAGCTGCGCTGAAAAAATAGTTTAATAGTTTAAAAACAATTTTCTTTTGTATTATTTTTGTTGGTAATTTTATTACTTTTATTCCTTTTTCCCTTTATGTTACTTCCCCAATCATGATTTTCGGCTCTAGTAAGTAACTATTGAAATCGTTAAAAATCAGCACTCACAAGTAAGTCGGCACGCAAAAAACAACAATAATAATAATAGATGCGGTTGAGGTGAACGCGAGGGCTGTCGGAAATCAGCTTGAATAATTTTTGTCGTAGCTAAACAGTACGGACAATCTCAGGTTGCTTAATAGATTCACTCGATGCGATAACGCCAGTAGGTATGACAAAGCAATGGAAAAAAATTTCACTTCATTTGGTCCATTGCGATGACAAATCAAACTCAGCGACTTTAGTCGGCATTTTTAGCAATCGTGGCCTCATTTTCGTGAGCCTTTCCGTGAAAATAATTACAGAAAATCTTTATGCAACTAGAAATTTGAGCTATCATGCTCAGCAGAGTGGCAAAAACAATAAGCAGGGTGCTCAAGTAATCCGCTAAGTCCATTTGCTTCTCATCTTCAGTTAGGCTGTCGCTTTCCGTTTTTAATGCGTTGTGAAAGTTCCCAGTGGCGAGGCCGAGGTCGGCCCTGGCTCGGGCCGACGTCGGCCACTCGGCATTCTGTCGGCCAGGCTAAGCTCGGCTAACCGAGATCGGCCCAAACTCGGCATTGGGTCGGCAAGCCGAGGTCGGGCAGCCGACGTCGGCCCATGGTCGGCAGAAGCGCGGTGTGCCGCGATTGTAAATTTAATTAGCATGTGGTATTGCAGTACACTGTCTTGCATTCTAACATTCTGTTTGCATTCGAAAATGAGCGTACATATACTGTACTTTAGCCATAATATTAGCCATAAAACGTACAGATAAGTACTTTGCAACGCTTTTTGCAACAATTATATACACAGCCGCATAAAAAATCGCATCTAAAAAATAGCTTGTGTACAAACGAAAGAGGTGCCCCAGTAGCTGAGCTATACGACTAGCAATATGGGCACAATTATTTTGCGCAAAAAATCCGCTTCGGAAAGAGCATATGGATTACAAAAAAATAAGCAGTGTAACATATTTAAATTGAAACACCAAAACAAAATACTTTGAATTTTTCTTCTGGGTAATGACAACTGTTATGGAGGAGAAGAGTGTATAGAAAAGCATGTTTTATCCCAGAAGTTAATTAAGGATTACTAAAAACGGCACTGTACAAAAAGTCATTTCAAATGCAAATGCGCTCGGAGAGCATTACTGAACAGTGCAAATTTAGACTATGTTTTTGTTATTTGAGGGATCGTGTTACTCAATTTTCAAGATGCATTTCCAAACTTCCTGTGAAATGAATTTCAACTGTCAACTGTCATGGAAGTGGTTGTGATTGCGAGCAATTTTTAATTTGTAAGCCTAGTATTGAAATTCATAGAATCAAGTTGCATCATGTGATATGATATGATATCAATGCAATATTTTCATAGTTTATAAACTAATTGTTTAGTTTGCATTCTTTTTGACTTGTTAACTATACACTGCAGTTGATTTTTAGGGCTTTTAGTTTTGATGCCTGGGTTTTTTCATTGAAAATTTGAAATCCATATCATATGAAGCTTGCATCTAAGCCGAAAATCTAAGTGCTAATTAAAAAATCTAGGTACAGATTTCATCCATTTCCAAAAAAGTAAAAATCATAATTAATTGAATACATTATTTATTTTATTTATTTTTACTTTAGGTATTAGCTAAATAGAAATTAAGACAACTCATTTTTATTTTTAATTATATTATTAAATGCATAAGTTTTGACTCTATGATGTCACTTCTATGTACTGTCCATGTCATTCTTGGATTCAATTCTGGAAAATAAGTGACTGGTAACACAAGCGTGCAATTTACTAAGATATTTTACTCAATTAGAACTAACTTATATTAGATATGTCATTTACAAATTTTTTTTGTCTACATTCAATGTATGAAAATTGAAAGCCAAAATAAAATGTTTACCACTTTTTATTACCAACTTAAGTGTTAATAAATGTCTATTAAGTAATTATTAATGAATGAACTTTTCAGACATATATTTCCAACAATGTCAAGCGCCTGCGCAGCTGAAGGGAGTGCCTGCATGAGTCAAACTGCTGTCAACTGTAGCTGAATATTCAGCATTGAAGCAAGCCCTGACGGCTAAAAAAGAATCTGACCTAGTAGGTTAAACATTTCTTGTACTCATTTGAGTCTGCTGGTCATATGCATATTTCTGTATGCATGCTACGACATCATTGCAGGTTGCTTATCTAGTGACTGTTGGCGGGTCCGACTGCCACGACGCAGTCTGGAGGATGGTTCCCAGGCTAATGACTCACAGCCTGCAGAATAAGTGCAATCGTACTGGTAAAAATAAGGACATTGCCTTCAAGGAAACTTTGGAACCTCTTCTTAAGCGTAAGTGCGCTTGCATGGCTACATTGACAAAAGCCACAAATCTTAGATGGTAGTTACGTCTCATTTGTCTGCATGCATAATTTCTATTCCTTGTGTTTCAGGTGCTATCCTTGCTTTGGACATCGGCACTGATGAAATGAAAATCGAGCAACAAGTCGAGCGCTTCTTTCACAAGACGCAGAATGGGTGGGCGAGACGCTAGGCGGAAGCGTGCGCATGACACGGTTGCCGGCACACCTGAGCCGTCTGAGCGTGAGGATTAAACGGCAAATGCAAACGGTGTGCAGAAAAACTCACAATTTTATCAATTTCTGAAGAAAAAACTCATTTTTACACTGCTTCTTGTCATACATCTTCGTGCCTCTTTTTAATTCAGCCACTGGAACATGCGCACGCTGTAATTGCCATAGCAAATGCGCATTTATATTTTTTGTATTGCTCAATCGCCATTTCAAATTAGTTTTTTTACGTCTTTTTCACGTTTTTATTGCCAATTGTTATTGTTCTGCTAAGTTATTCAGTACAAAGCAGTTTTTTCTTCCGAAAACTAGTAGATACAGTTATTATATGCATAAAAATAAATATGCTACTATATGCACACTTTTTGAAAGTCAATTTGTATGTCTTGCTTGTTTTAAGTTTTGACACAAGTTTTATGCCATCAAGAATTTCTGCTTAGTTAAGAGCAGCTACTTATGTTTTTCAGCTTCTTTCATTTTTCTCTATCAGAAAATTGCGCGTGGAAGCGACTTAAACACTCAAAAAGTTACTTTTGAAACAAGTAGTAGGCAGACATTTTGGCTTCAAGCGGTCTAACATGTACAGTACGAAGCAGTGAAGTCGATGGCAGCTACATGTATATAGGGGTCGACAAACGGAGGACCTGCATTGCAAACCGTACGAAAGCCCAGTGCATATAGCATTACCTGCTGCTTTATCTCGGCAAGCCGACTTCGGCCCGAGTTTGTCGGCCCGAGACAGAACCGCCGGTAACCCCCCGAGGTCGGCCCGATCTCGGCGGCCCGAGGTCGGGCCGACCTCGGCCTTGCCACTGGGTTGCTCCTTGTGACTTGGCTGCGCCTCGCTGATTCACTCTTGGTGGCTTTGACCAAAATTTTTCCATTGCGGACGCTCATTAAATAGGAGTTGACGAGGTCAGGATCTTGTCCATCTACTGGATGATGCATTAGCAGACAGATGGAGTCGACAGCTAGCACAAAAGCTGAAATGACAGCCCAAATCGTTAGGAAGAGACGGACTCTCGAAGCGAAGAGGCTCCAGTCCTGAGTCGTTTTGGCCATTCTGTCAAGATTTTTTTATCTTAAATCTAGAAGTCCCTGCACAGAGTTTGAAGCTTCATCAAGCTCTATATAGTTTTTGCCAGCAAGTTTTTCGTCGATTTTTCTAGGCAAAATCTTTCTCTGACTCAAACTGACTCCCTGGCTTTATTTACAACAAAAAGGCGGAGCGCTGGATGCTGCTGTTGATCCAGGCGAAGAAGCTACTTGTAGACCAGATTCTTGGGACAGATTTATTCCTATGTCTAGAAATATGTTTAATCTAGCTGAGCAGCTATCGGCTGACTCAGCTTCCAGCGCGTCAATAACGTATACTTAAAACTTAAAAGCAAAATCTCGATTAATTGTGAGATATGTTACAAACAAAAGAAGACAAATTATGATGCCAAAGTGTTTATTTCTGCGAGACAGAAGCAATTCGATTTGCCAATATAAGTTGTGGAAATGAAATCTACGTTTAGCTGGGAATTAAAAAAGCAAGTGCTATTCAACTTGGTTTATGTTGGCCCATAGATCTTAAATTCGCTAGATACGAGTAAGCCACTCAGCAACAATAATTGAAAGCCATAGATCCTATGCAAATCGTTCCAGGAAACAATTACTACGCTTAGTTTTCAGTTAGAAACGAGTTAGAAACCCTCTCAGAGTCTATGCTCCATAAGATTTTCTAAAGCAAAAGATTGTATATGGCAGCTGTGTACGGCAAATTGCTTGGCAGAAAAGCTAGCTTACACTTCTATGCTCAATAAACTCGCCTCTGGAGCAATTTTTCGTGACCAAATGTCTGTGGAAAAAACTTACAAATGTTAACTGTAGATCTGTTAAATTACTGGGCTATAGGCCAAACTGGTCACTCATAGTGCTCGAAAAAAGTGTTACCCTTTTTTGGGACACCCATTCTTATAACCCCCACTTGAAATCGTTGTCTTTGGCCTAGAAGGGCTGCTTTGGACTGCGCTTCAAGAAACACACACTTTTCGTAAAGCTTTCGTAAGTGGTAATTGGTTAAAAGACCGTGGACAAACAAGCCTCTACAACAAATTGGTGGAGTTTCAATTTTTTTGAAATATAAATTCGACCCCAACTGTCTAAGAGACCAGATCTATAAGTTATTAAAATAGAACAAGCTTCGAGTCATGCGCTTGTCTGATTTTTAGATAAATCAAACGCATTTGATACAGCATATTCTGACGTACCCACGAAATACATGCAGTCATAAATTTTACTTAGCTGCAAATTCCATAAAAACGATATCATTAGCTTCCTGCATCTTAAACTAAATATTTGGATAAATTTTATCAAGGCTTACCAATTCAGGGTTTCAGCTACTGTTTAATCGCTACAAAATTTATTTGACAAATCTACGCATATCTCACATATCTCACATATATCACATGCAACAGAAATTTCGAAATAAAATTAAAAAAACTGGCAATGAAATTTTTAAAACATCAATGCAAATACATGTAATCACGAAGTAGAATAAGTTTTGAGTGTGCGCAAAGAGTCCCAACATGCGAAAAAAGCACGCAATTCTTGAATTTTGGAGCGTATACTAGTTCGACATGTCAAAATAAAATCTCACAATTAAAGATTGCAGTGCAGGAAATATTTTTGGAGATAATTATAGGTGCATAAAACTCAAAGTTTTCAAGCTTTTTAAAAGTCAGAGTTGAATTTTAACAAAATTTTGCAATCCCAATTAAGGCTTGAATTGATTTATAGCTTCTCCACAAAAGCAACGAACCACAAAATAAAAAATAATATAACAGATAGATAATTAATTGAACCAAGAAACTAAAATAATTAATTTTATACTCTTACACTATAGAAAGGATTGAAAGATAATAAAAAATTTGAAAAAAACTTACGTAAGACACGTGAAAAAAAAGTTGGATTTTTATTGGATTGACTATCGCATTTTGCCTTTTCGTGCATGGCTTTCTAACAATTGTCGTGATCAGCAAAATACCAGAAAACATTGAACTTCGCATCAGAAATCTTAACAGCTTTCATGCAAGCAATCAAGCTACTCGTACGCTCGTAGTAAGGAGTTTTGAAATCTAATAATCACTAAAATATTGCGTTCTATCGGGGACACTCTAGGAGTTTACTCTGGATGAAGGGTATTCGTTAGATAATATCGAGCCGATATTTTTCCAGTGCTCAACATTACCAGCGGAGCTAGTGGCCTCATTTTCAGATTGCACGTTCAGATCGTCACGGCCCAATACAAATGGCCCACGCGTCTGTACAAGCCACCAAGGTAGCTGCGCTCTTTGACTTTTATACTCGCTCTCGTTTCTGTAGAAGCAGTTCAGCAGCATGAAATTCACGGCGCTGATGACCGATACGATGTCCGTATCAGCTCCAAATTCTTCGAGCACGGAGCACAGACTTTGCACGAACCAGCTGCCTTCAGATCGATTTCTGTAACCGAGCTCCTCCGGGGAGGTGCAGTGGGCAACGACCATATCCGGGTGACAGTCAAAAAGCCTTTCGGACGACGTTTTTGATTCCGAGTTATCCGTTGGTCTGCACGCCTGAAAAATGACCAGCTTCCGTTTTCCATGGATCTGATCAAGTCTATTTAGGATATCCGCTTCGTATACTTTCTCTTCGTCGCAGCCAAAAATCTTCTTAAGATTTCCGTGTGACATGATTGCAAAAATGCAGCTGTCGCAATGATCATTTGCTGCAGCGAAATTATCTAATTCCTGATTGATTTCGGCAGCATAGAGATTTGACCTGATTGAAACTCGGAATCCAAGAGCCGTCAGGCAGTCCGTTAGTCTCTGACAGTCGTTCTGGGTGCCGAACCTGATGTCACCGGATCTAAAGACAATGTTCTGAACGATTAAGGCTCTCTTTCTCAGGACCGTATTCGGTAAAGTTGAGCATTTCGGGAACCACTTTGATCGCATTGCTGACGTGCGGAACAAATCCTTCTTGTCGTTGGCTTCACCTATGATATCACGGCTACTCGGCCATTTCACTTTCTGCTTCCAGACGGGATTTCGGTCGTTCGATTTGTAGAAAATTATTGGCGCCTTCTTTCTTTGAGATAGCTTTCTAAAATCGTAGCCAACCAGCGGACTATCTTTGAGTTTCTTTCTCGGGTTCTTTAGAAACAATTCCAGGCAGAGTTCAATTTGGTCTCTTGTATTTCGACTCCAAACAAAGCTGAGTAGAAGGCAAGAGGGGGCTTCTGGGACAAAAAATTCGACATTTTACATATATGCCTACCAATAACTAACATATCCTCGACTACTTGAAAAAAGAGGGGGGCCTCCTCTTAAAATGCTTTTCCCCCCAGGACATAAAATTTAGCCTAAATTTATTATTCCAGGCAATTAGCAAATGGGGTTTCTGGGACAGAAAAAAAATTGCTATTTTTCATATCCTCGAGATGTTTTTGACATTTTTATTAATGGGGCTTCTAGGACACTGGGATTAAAACCCTGGTTATCCACCCTAGTTATGCGCTGATCGGGGTACTCACCCAAAAATTTTTTTTTTAATTTTCAATAAAAAAATGTTTCCGACCGTTTCTCCAGGATCTTACTACGAAAAATCTCACCCTCAGTTCAAGTCTCGGTATCGTTGCAAATGGGAATGTGAATTTTATATGAAAAAATATTGGCCTAATGTCCCACTAACTATTCCGAATCTTAATCAAGCGGTTAAGATTCACTGGCATTATTTGCATGGAGTAACTATTAAAGATTATGACAGCTACTATAACTTTGCAGAAATTATCAAGCAACTGTAATGCATAGCTGTTCCGCAGCCGAACAAATGTTCCGCAGCCGAACAAATGTTCCGCAGCCGAACAAATCAATGAGGGAATACTGTTTACTGTACATGCAAAAATACTCAGTCGAATCTATTTTTAGCCTTTTCTTTCAACAACGTTCCCCCCCTACCACAAGCTCGTACGTATAGTCTACGTGGTCAACGCGGCTTTCTTCCACACAGCGTACACTGAGCTCTCGATTTTTTTCGTCTCTTCCCCTGCCTCTTTTCCAGTCATTTCTTTGCCTGTCCCTGCCACCTCTGTACTAATGACAATTCACATTCTTTCAATAATAATTGTCATGGCAAACTCTTCACCGTTAAAATCAACAGCTTCTCCGTCCTCTGTCTCAAACTGTAGCAATATTTCATTAATTTCTTTGTTACAGAGCACAACTCTTTTTACTGGATTGGGCTTCTCAACAATCATCTGTCCACCAGCAACAGAGTTAGAAATATTGTACAAAATATTTGTTCGCTTTCCCTTGAAGACCCAGTCCAGACTGAGATTGCTTCGGATCAAAATGTTCAAACTTTTAACAATGTCTGCGATATTTTCTGCCATAAATAAACCGCGTGCTGGCTGGCGGCTCAACATAACCGCCCCCGGCGAAGGAGCTGTGGGTGGAGCTGCAGTTTCCGCCTTGTAAACCTTCTTTTCAAATCCCAACTCCCGATACCAGGTGCCATCTTTAAACTCCACCTCTGCGTCTTTATGAACTTGCATAACCACTCTCATTACAGTGAGATCATAGGACAATTTAACAGGAAATAGTTTATTCTCGGGTTTGCTAGTATCAGGAGTTTCAAAATGCCCCCTTTTGGTAAAAACGTTCTCCAGAAAGTAATTATAAGTATCCACGCTCTGTGTGCTCACAGGGAATTTAACCGGAAATTCTTTCACTTCGCCTCCAATTTGTTTCCATTTGTAATAAAACATGTTATTCTTTTCTGTCACATTGGGGACATTTGACCAGCCAGTAAAGTCATTGAGATAAACATGGTAGTTTGCCTCTGGGTCCAGACGAATGGGTTGCTCAAGTTTTTCAATAAAAGTTCCACTTGAATCTGTAAGTCGACCAGTTATTGTAATTGGGATACTTTCCTTCGAATGCGACACGATATAGTTTAGTCAGGCGATTAAAAGTATTGCAGAACCCGCTCATGAATCTCAAAGGTACAAATATATCTAAATTTCTATACTGAGTATTCTTTGCGCCATCATCAGCACCCGTCAATGCATAGTTATATCTCCCTTTTCTTTTTGCATAACCTGAATCATTTACGTCTCCTTTCTCCTCATTAGGGATGAAGCCAGCGCCGCTACCAAGTTGAATAAAATCTGGGTTTTCAATGAGACAATGAGTGTCATACACTACACCAAAGTTGGCAATTCTCTCCAGCTCTGTACTCCCGTTCGACACGCTAAACTCCTTAAACATGTAGGCCCAGAAGTTGCTGATTAGCGTGACATTAGCGTCATGCTTGTCAGTATTAGCACCAGCAGCATTTGTACCACCTTTAGTCTTGTATTGGAATGTCATGTAAAACCCGCTCCTTAGACTGTGAACGCTGACCAGAGATGAACACCCAGTGTAAGTAAATGTTAGCGTTTGACCGGGGCCCAAATTAGTTTCATTCTGATTTTCATGACTGGGGACTCTTACTTGAGTCGCTTTGATTGTGCTGTCATCACTCAAGATAGGCTTGTTGATTTTATAGAAAACTGGCGTCAGAGGATCGTTCATTTTTTTAGTTTAAAAATTAAAATTAAAAAATGAAACGAAAAAATTCTCATTACATCTCTGACTTAGAGAAGCTCGCAGAAGCTGAAAAACGAGTCACTGGGTTAATTAACAAAGAGCAGCAGTCCTACAATGAGTTTATCCAAGCCGCCACTGAGTTTCACAAACCGGGATACACCGAAGCAAAGAAATCCATTGAAACAGTTAAGGAAGCTGTTGATGAGATTCAAGAGAGCCAGTTTCAGAATACGCTGAATAAAATTCCATCTGGCGAAACGTCTCCTCAAGCATCTCAGCAAAAATTAAAAGTAACAGATAACTTCTTTGGGCCAGTAGAATATGAAGGCAAACTCGTCTTTGGTGTTAGTGTCTGGCGTAAAAATATTTCTACTGATCCTGTGGATTATCATCTTGAGATAACGAAAGAAAGTATTGGAGTCATCAAAGAAGGCGCGGCCGGGGAAGGAGAAAACACCTCAAAGAAAGTTGCTTTCACCCAAGTATTGCTCAACTTCATGACTAAAAATCAAGAAACTATTTCTGCGAAACAGCTACAAAATTATAAAGATCTGGTGACTTTTGCTTTACAAAGAGACATAGACATCCTTAAAGTCCCTGACATACTCAAATTTTTACATGACAATGGGGTCGACCTGAACAGCTTTAGAAAGTATAAGCACTTTAAACAATGGTTCGACCTGCCAGATCAGCTAGAAGTCATAAATTACCTCGAACAGCAAAAACAACTCTCTCAGCAACAAGAGACCCCTCAACAGCAACAAAGCCCTAAAAAATTAACAGAAGAAGATGTACTCTCTCAACTTGAGACAGCAGATCCAACTCAAGTAGCTAATTACAAAACGGGAAATCCACAAGTATGGAGGCATCTAGAACAATTCTCGCCAGATAGAATGCAGCGAATTTCAAACAGAGTTTTCACACCAAGGCAAGACATTAGATCACCAGAAACATCACCAGAGACATCACCAGAGACATCACCAGATACATCAGCTGCAAGTACCGGCACCGGGATGCCGGAAGTCTACAAGCGGCTAGTCGTTCTCCTAGGAGCAGCAAAGACAGGTTTAAAGGATGAGAATAGAAAAGAGTTTGTTCATATTCTTGATAAAATGCTAGAAAAGAAGTACATCGATAAAAGAGCAAGAGAACTTTTACTTTCAAGGTTCAATAAAAAATAATTTTTTTCCCAGATAAAAAATGCCACTAATCTTCGAAAAAGACGTCCCTAAATACTACGATGAGAATGAATTAAAGCTCATTAAAAGAGGATCTGGACTTTTTCCAGCAGGTCATTATCCAAGAAAAGAGCGATCGGGTAACGGTATTGCTGATTTGATCGCCCAGGGGGCAAAGATTTTCAAAGTCATCAGTGAGAACAAGGAAAATATTAAAAATGCTGCCGAGGTCGGGGCCCAGGCGGTGGGAAGTGTAGTCACAGCTGCGAAGAAGATCAAGGACACTATAAATGACGGTCAACCACTCGCACCAAATTCATTGGCACCAAATTCATTGGCACCAAGCGCTGATAGCATTGATCCATCCGTTTATGCTAAGATGAGAGCCGATCTTAAAAAGGGCAGCGGTTTTAAATATGACTAAGGTAGGAGTTTCACGGGTGCTTTCTTGGGGTACAAGACATGTGGGGGTACAAGACGTCTTGCAAAAAGACATATATAAGTAAAAAAAAAAACACACGCACCGGTTATGGACCCAGTGCCAGAGACACTAACGTTGTTAAAGTAAATTTGGGAAGGTTTGTGTTCGAATCGCAAGACGGTCTGCCACGGTTGCCTCGTTTCAAATTTTTTATTTCGTGTAAAAAAGTTGTCCAGGATTGTTTTTCATGACCATATGTCTTTATCTGTAGTGCCGATATTGCGTCCATAAGTGCAGAAAATATAAAGGCCGAATGTATTTTTACACAGTTGCTTTCTACTGCCGCGTCGGCGATGCCCTTACGGTCCGCGGCCGTGAACTCAAGGCGATTTGCCATTCGGCGTTCCAAGGCAATCGCCTTTGATTCTAGGGCATTTGTCTGCGGTTCCAGGGTATTTGTCCTTATTTCCAGGAGATTTACCTCCGATTCTAGCGTAGTGACCCTTGATTTCAATGCAGAATTCTCCGATTCTAGGGCTTGTATACGTTTTGATAGGTCACTGAGTTTTGCGTTTTGCGAAATGTCTTGTCTTGTGATTTCGTCTGTGTTGATGTACCTAGAATCTAGGAACGACAGCTTGTAAGTATTGGAAGGTTGATTTACGACGCCAGCGAAATTCATGTTGTTTTTTTCTTTTTTTTTTAATTTTTATTTTTAAAATGGATTTTTCAAATGATTTCAACCCTCATTGGACTCGGAACCAAATCAAATTTAATCATAACGAGGCAATTCCTGGTCATTTCAGATGTATTGTTGTTGGAGAATCAGGCTCAGGGAAGACATTTAGAATCTTCAACATGCTTCTGAGACCAGGATTTCTTGACTATGACACACTGCACATCTACTCACCCACTCTGTATCAAGATGAGTATAAAATGTTGATTGCAGGTCTACAGAACAAACTTAAAAAGGAGCATATCATTCAGTGTTTTAATAACCAATCCAAGCTGCCAAGTGATCCAGAAATTGTCGCCAGAGAATATGCTAGCCATATCCCAGATAATGAAAAGTGGCACGACATTAAAGTGTTCACTTATGGGGACCCGCAAATTGATCCTAAAACTAAACTTCTCCCTCAGCCTGATGAACTGGAAAAGGGAAGGAAACACTTGATTGTCTTTGATGACTGCATGACAGGGCCCCAGAAGCAAATTGAAAACTATTTCACCAGGGGTCGACACAACAACTGTAATGTAATCTATATTACCCAAAACTGGTTTGAGTTGCCAAACAAAACTATTCGTGGGAACTGCAATCTGATCCTCTTGTTTCCAACCATACCACAAGACCGACTGAAGAGGTTAAGTAACGAGGTGATTGCTCCAGCCCATTTTACTAAGCCTCCATTTGATCGAAAGAACGATGGTCGAAAGGTATCGCAGGAAGAATTCGTTAACCTATGCTTTGAAAAGTGGAATAAACCTTATCAGTTCGTGATGATTAACAAAGAGAAAAGAACAGTAGCGTAATTTAAAAAAAACAAACAAAAATGTCCATAAACTTTGCTGGCGAATCTACTAGTGGCTCCACTGCACACTCGCTTGCTTTCCTTGACAGGCGCTACATTAACGTTGACGAAAAAATCCCGGAGATCGGACCAATCAAAGGCCGCTTAAAACCATTGGAACGGTCAGCACACCATCATCAAATAAACATTGAAGACTTGCGGACAAAAATAGCAAAGCTGACCGCCATCGTTGAGACTCTAGCTCAAACTCTCAGATCGGAAATCAATGCAAAAGACATTACTTTAAGAACAGCGATTAATAAAAAGCGAGACATCCTTGATTCCTATTCACAAGCAGAGACTGATGCCTTATTTACCGCTTGGAGAACAACCATTAATCAAAATGTTGCAAAAATAAAAAAGATAGAAAGAGATGTTGCCACGCATACGCTCTATCTGGATAGAATTTATAACAAGTGGGGGAAAACTTTGAGACGAATTAGTCGCCTGGAACGACAGCACAATCTCCCTGACATTGACATTGAAGACGCCCGATCGTAAAATAGAAAAAATATTTTTTAGCTATAAAAAATGGCCGAAAATGATTCTCTGTATGACCCACCTATGGCACCTAGTGCGCCAAATCTCTATCCAACAATCAAAACTTTTACCTGCAACTCTCAACAGTTCCGACTTGTAGAGATTCAGAAAATGCGAAATGACATTGAAACCGCCCTTATGAAAAACTCTAAAAAACTGAAACGCTTCAACAGCCAGTGTCAAGCTTTCGAGTATATTAATATGGTTCTCGGGTCAGTGTCAATTATAAGCGGATCTGCAGCTGCTGTTTCTACACTTCCCATTATCACCGCACCAGTCGCTGTTCCACTTGGAATTATTGGGGCCTCGTGTGGTCTCATTTCAGCGGTTACAGGAGCTCTAACTCGAAGCAGACGCCAGAAGCTAAAGCATCTGCAGGAAATGCAAGCAAAACAGAAAAGCATCCAGTCTTCTATCACCGGGTATATTTCAAAAGCAATAGAAGACAAGTTCATTTCAGAGGACGAGTTTCAAAGCATTCAAAAACTTTATGAGCAGCTCAATGAGCAACATGTACATCTGAATAGCATTGATGACATGAGCCAATTAAGAAATGATATTGAAACTGTCTTCAAAAACTATGCAAAAACTAAACATTTAAACTTAAAATGATTTCCCTATAGCTTTTTCGAGTCTTGGTCATTGCATATAAAACTGTCATACACAGCTCACCGCAAATATCACTGCTAAGCCCCTGCAGAATAAAGTCTGAGCGGTAGATTTTTGGAGCTTCCATATATTCCCTTAGCTCATCAGGAACGGCTGTCCCATAGCTATCAAAGTAGTAGTACTTATGCTTTCTGTTTGGATCAATCACCCAGCAAACCCAGTGAGACCCTGGTTTCTCAGCAGTGTCAAAGTTCATGATGCCACATTCTTTCAGTGCGTGGGATTCAGGTAATGTATCCTTCATATAGACGCCTCTAAAGTTTGGGATTTTTAGTTCTTTGGCCAACTGTTCCAGAAAAATATTTGTCGTCATTATTTTTTTGTCATTATTTTTTTAAATTTAGTCTACGTTTTTAGCCTCCAGTGCCCAAATGGAAGACTCGTAATATTGTCGAGGTAAAATCTCTTATTATCTGCGCCTGACAGGCCTATTTTTTTCTGGGTTATTGTAAAAACATCATGGTTCTTAGACTGAAACTTCACAAACTCATGTGTAGTTTTCTTATTATGTAACAGGGCATCTCTGTAGGCTTCTTCATGTAGAGAGTTCTTAACTACATGTTTCGGAATTCCCTTGGACTTCTTAATTACTTTTCCTGATTCATTGCTTTCACCACACTTTACAAAATACGATTTTGATCTCAAACCAATGAACTCGGAGATAACATCACCTGCCTCTACATCTTTCATTTTACCAATTACTTTTTTATTGGATGGGTCGAACACTTGATCCCCTTTCAAAGTTTTAAATGATTCTGGGTACTCTGACAAATCATAAGGGTTTTGGGGTCCCCGGTTTTGTTCAAGCATGTCCTGATAGATGTCCTCAGTCTGAATGTCTAGAATTAGGGAGTCAGTGTCAGTGTAAAGAAGTTTTACGCGAGTGTCGCCTGAGCTCCGATCCCCATATTGTCGTTTCATGTCATAGAAGAAACTGTACATAAGACGCTTCGATTCATCAAGTACAGTGACACCTGTAAATATAGGTTTGCAGAGTGTTGCTTTCGTTTTATAAAAGAGTATGGCCCCTAGGTTATCGTTAAAGATGTGAAGTTGTTTAAATGTCGGTTTAGAAATATTTCTCTGAATAATGTCACGCTCATGAACGGTGACGAGTTTTAGATTCGTGCGGTTGCGCTCATTTTCAAGAGTCTTGCCATATACAGAGTTGTTTGCCAGCTTGAACAGATCCTTGTCAAAGTTGTTGGTTGCTTTGACTCTGAACTGGGTGTTCTTTTCTATGTAGGATTTCATCCAGGCCTCTTCAGTGAATTTGAGTGCCCTATGTATGTGTGTGACTTTACAGCCTAAGGATATGAAATATTGTAGCAGCTTATAATGAATTTTGTAGCGAGTCTTGTTGTGTAGGTTTTGGGTGAGTTTAGTGGTGTGTTCATTTTCTGTAGACAGGCTCCAAGTGCCATCCATGTGTTCGATAATTTTCGGACAGTTAATATTCTCAGGGAATGGCGCAAAGTCAGAAAAATGATCATGGAGTTCATCGGGAATTGTAACGTCAACTTCATAGAAGGCGGGAGTAGAAAAATCGGGTTCGAATTGTTGAGTCCACTTGAAATCTCTTATGGGTAAGTCTTGACTCATTGCCCATCCATAGAGATTGTTGGCGTCTAAATAAACGATATAATTTGACGGCTGATTTTTGTCATAAGATTCTAGATACGGATTGTTGGCTTTTGCATGTCTGTTCACGCAGATTGATATGCCGCCTCTTTTCGCTGTGTCTATAAAATTGTACATGTCAATGTCGGTTAGTAATTCGATATACCAGTCTGGGTTTTCATCCCATTTCATTTTAAGTAGCGATTCCCAGCTGGTGGCGGGCAAACTTACAAAATGCGCAGGATCAAGACCATATGCTGTGTACCAGGTGTTTCTGAAGGTTTGAAATACATCAGCCAAAAGAAAAACATCAGTGTAAAGATATATTAAGTGGTAATCAAAGAAGTTTTTGCAGTTAAAGTGTTTGTAGACTGCTTGCGCGTGCTCATATTTTTCGTCGGTGAGTTCAGTCATTTTTAAATGTGAGTAGAACTTCTCTTTTGGTGGAAGTTCGCCTTTAAAAACAGGATTTTCAGCGGTGGGCGACCCCGTCACATATTCATAAGGGTAGTAACCTTTCTTTCTGAGTAGTTTGAAAGACTCGGGATCTGAATCTTCCTTACCTAAGATTTTCGCCAGTTTTTTTGTATAGACGCATTGGTCATCTGTTAAATTTTTTGCGAGATCTTCTAGGGTTAATTGAAGAAATTGATAAGTATCCTTGATTTTTACAGCGCCACTTGTGGACGTTCCATTTTCTTTAATATTGAGGCATTTAAACTTTTCCTTGTTCTCTGCTATGCAGTCAAGGTTAATGCCCTCTATTTCACCTATTCTTTCAACAATTAGGTGCAGGTCGTAATTGCGCGCATTATGTATAAAAACATTTAAGTCGTGGACATTATTTTTTAACTTTAGGTTGCAGGTGTTGTGTGCGGCACCGCGGAAATGGCCGTCAAAGTGCGAGTGGTCTCTAACTTTTGGATTCTTTAGGTTGTCATCAAATGGCTTTTTGCATATGTAACACCGGGTTGCCGATTGGTAATTGAGTTCATCTTGAGTTGACATATTTATTGGCGCAGGAGTGACTGAGCTTAATGTTTTACGCAGCTCTAACATTCTGAATATAAATTTTTTAATGCAGTCTTCACCGAAGAAATGGTTATACTCTATAATACCGGTATTTCCAAGATAATCAATATTTCCAATGCAAACGTACGCTGCTGAATTTGGGATGTGTTTGTTATTAATGAATGAGCATTCAAAGTCGGCAAATACAATAAAGGGAAGTTTTTCCATCTTGTGGTAATTTTTAAACCGTAAATACTTCTGGTTGCCCATCGGTAGAGAGCAGTTAGTTGGATGGTCCTCACAGGTAAGCTCATGCTCGGCGAGCTTAGCTTCTCGATTTTCTTTATTCCCGCGATAATACTTAAGACACAGTCTGCAGATGGAAACGGCTTCGTTGTGGCTTGTCATTTGCTTGTGGAGTAGCCTGGAAAGATCTTTTATCCAAACATAATGGGCTAAAAATTGTAAGTTCCCAATTATTAGAAGATCGATATTGGTGCTGGCGGCTGGATTTTTCTTGCTACTCCTAACAATTTCAACTTTCTCTTTGCTTTCATTCCACTCGAAGACGGTGATTCTGATTTTGTTATCAAACACTTCTTCTAGTTTTGGGATTTGAGAGACTGATAAACCACCTTTCTCAAACAATATTCCTTTACTGAGACACTTGATAAAATATCGGTCAAAATATGTTTTATAATGTGAAGTTCTTTCAGGATGTGACCGATCTTTATCGTAAAATAATGCTGATAAAACCGCCCACAAAGCACAGCAGTTATCATAGTTCTTTACGTTGACACAAGCCTTTTTACTGGCGAGCTTTGTTGGTAACTCCAGGTAAGAGGAAGCTTTAAGAGGATCAAATTTATAAATCATGACTGAGACTTTTTGAATCCCAGTAACAACCCAGCCAGAACCTCTTGATGTAAAGGCGTCAATCTTTTTAGTAATTTCTTGTAGAAAAGGGTCTGGTGAATCGGTTGGACTAAAGGGTGAAGCCTTAGTTGTCATGTAATAATCAAGATAT
This sequence comes from Macrostomum cliftonense, assembly GCA_950096795.1. NCBI lineage: Eukaryota > Metazoa > Platyhelminthes > Macrostomidae > Macrostomum > Macrostomum cliftonense. The sequence continues at coordinate 84,169 of CATNEM010000350.1, read as the reverse complement.
TCGGTGGGCCTTGTAGGCATATAAAACTGTATTAAAAACGATAGTTGAAGCTTGAATGTTTTACGTGTTTTAAGCACGTGATCGATAACTGATTGAATGTCATCTCTAAAGCCATTTATGTTGTTGGTGTTGGGTTTTACAGGAATAGCATATTCTATATAGTGATCAGTAAAAGTTCTCTTTGCAAATGGAATATCTTCTTGGTTCATCTCCGATTCAATTTGGTTAACAATTCTTTCAAGTTCATCCTGTTCCTGCTTATTCTGTGGGTATTTAGACACATTTAGTCCTGTGAGAGTTTGGTACTTTTTAACTAGGGTGCGGCTTTTCTGTTGGTGCTCAGCTGCTGGGTTTTTTACTGGGATATACTGATCTGATGACTCCAGCTGTTTTATTACTTCCAATTGTTTCTCATAGCTGCCAAGATAGCCAGGATCCAAACCGAATTTTTCCCTAGTGAGTTCTTGAAGCCGTTTGCTTTTAGCTTGAAATGAAAGATTTTGAAGCTGCGGAAAATTTTCGGAAAAATATTTGTCCACAGAATTTTTTGCAAAATTTGCTTTTGGCATGTTTTTTTTATAAAAAATAAAAAAAATATGTTTTAGGGTGATCACCCTTCGTGTTGCTTGAACTTCTCTGGATTAATAAATTTTGATTAATTTGAGTATTATTAATCAGATCCTGATTGTTGGCTTTTCACATCCGGAGTATTGTAAATCCCGCTTTGTGCAATGTCATAATGGCTTTAATAATGTCGGATTTTGAAATGCTTTCGGTTACCGAGGGATTAGGTTCCAAAGGGCATCCTTCACCCGCCTTAATTGTGACTCCCTTTTCTTGGGCAATTTTCTGCATCTCTAACTGGTGAGCTCTGTCATTGCCCGCTTTCACAGCCGTTGCAACACCTCCAGCAACTCCACCTGCTGCACCAACTGCACCCGCAATTATTGGAATCAGTGCAGCGAGAGGCAGAATTCCACCTGTCTTTTCATCTGTAATGCTGCGGGGGTTGTGGGTGTGGTTATTGCAATCTTTACAATGGATTTGCTGCTGTAACGGATCGACTTTCACTTTCATACCCTTAATAGTTACAAAACCTGGTTGTTTGGAGTCGATGATTTTGCTAATTTTATTAACTGTTCTGGTTTCGATCATTTTTTGTACATTTTTATTTTTTCAATTTATTTCTGTGTCACTTGGAATGACGAGAAGTTCTGCTCTGGCAAATGATCTTGTAGGGGATTTAGGATTAAAGGCTTGAGACAGAAAATAGTAGTCACCAGTTGCTGTTGTAAAGTGCCTGTCTATTTTATGTACATCTAAACTGAAATAGGGGTCAGTTGCTCGTCTCTTTGTGTCCTTTTCTAATTCTCCCGGCAGGTAAAGGAATCGAACAAACTCAGAATTTGTGAGAATTTTCGGAGAATAAACTCCTGGGAGCTTTGGATATTTTTTTTGTTGTGGATTGGGAGATTTAAGCTGAACTTTGTCTTGTTGAATTGCAATTGAAGGTTTTAGGCCTGTCATGCGAGAAACTTCATTGTTAAGCTGACTGATTACTACTGGGAGTTGGTCTTTCCATTTGGTGTAGTATTGTCCGCTCTTCAGTTTGAGTTCCTCTGCTGTCTGCTTAGTAAATAGTCGCTTGGCTAAAGTTAGATTAAATCTTTCTACGAAGGCTTGATCTCTGTGAAGCTCGGTTCTACCGTAACGAATTTTTGTATTATTTTTTTGCATTAGAGTTTTAACTCGACCCATGAATTCTTTACCTGGATCCGTCATGAGGAGGTCTGGGTAGGTTAAGGGTGAATTTTCGTATATGTATTGCAGAGCGTCCGCTACAGCTTGAGACTGTTTTGTTTTAAGCGGCCTTGCTTCTTTATAACGCGAAGCTACATCAATGACAGTGAGAGCGTACTTATACCCAGAATCGTTTGGGAGAAACAGAAGATCAGCTTGGTGCGCCTCGTTAGGCTTATAGATGTTGAAGTGGGGTCTTGTAAATTTAACAGGTGGGAAATAGACTTGATAGACAGCCTGTTTAGACAGCCATTTTTCTACTATTTGTTTTGGTTCTTTACTGAGTTCTGTTAATTTGGAGACGGCAGTATTTCCGATAAAATAACCGCCGTCCCGGTAATAAATTGCTTGTAATTTGTTCTCAGTCATTATTTTTTAATTTTATTTTAAATAAAAAATAAATAAAAAAATGCCCGACATTCACGGAATAATTGAAAAGCTTCCGAAGCCAAGCAAAGGGTGGACAATCCCTGGATATAAGTATTGCGGACCTTTGAACCCTCTTGAAATTCAGTTAGATTCCAACAATGTGCCTAATCCGGGTCATGAGCCTGTAAATGAGCTTGATGAGGTATGTATGGAACATGATATTAAGTACCGCGACTTCCCAAATGAAAAGCATCGGTGGGACAAGGAAATGCTTAGAAGTCTAGACAGTATGGGGGCATCGAGCGGTTGGAGAGAGAGTATGGCGAGGAAATTAGTTAAAGGAGTTATAGCTGGCAAAGCAAAGCTAGGGCTGGGGATTGGTGAAAATGGGGTAGGGTTTATACTGCACGCGCCGGACAGGGAGTTGGGGAGAGTACTGAAAGAAATGAGGATGGATAAATTTGTACAGTGAGATGAGCTGCTCACCCGCGCCAGTCTCAAGCTTTGGGCGTGTCGCTACCACAGATACTATAATTTACTGTACAATAGCATTGTACATCATAGTATCTGTGGTCGCTACTCGCAAGGCAAGCCATAAAAAAATAGTTCTTACTATTTAAACCGATCCGCATCTTTCTTCTGAACTAGAGGATAGGCGGCGTTGCCAAATCAGACAAAGCCTTGCCTTGCGAGAAAAAAACAAGCTGAGGCAGTTGCTAAACTCAAGGAGAACTCCCTTCTGAACATCCAAGGTGTAGCCCAAAAACTAGGGATCAACTTCAAGTTCGCCCAGAGAATATTCACCTTTCATGGGCTCATCAGCAAGTTTCCAAGCCTGGCGGCTTCTGGATATTCTTTCGAAACCCTGCTGACTTATAAGACGGCTATCGAAAAGGAAGCTGCAAACGATGTCAACTTCTCCTCCCTGCTCGAAGTGGACATCACGATCAATTTCGAGGGAGAGGACGATGACGAATTGCTTTCCCAGACTACTGAGGCTATGGAGAGTTCCTCCGTGACTTCTGAGGCGCTGGTGAAGCCCTCCATTAACAAATAATTTACTAAAAAAATATCTGGAAAAAAATCTGGAATTTCCAGAAAAGGCCATTTTTTTTTTTGAAAAATTTGGAAGTTGACTACTTTCAGTAATCTCTTTTTGTTTTAAAGCTAAACAATAAATATACGAGATAAAAACTGTGAATTATTATTGAAAGAATGTGAGAAAAAAATAAAAAAACAAATTACAACTGATTAATAATTTCAGCGAAGTTGTAATAGCTGTCGTAATCTTTAATAGTTACTCCATGCAAGTAATGCCAGTGAGTCTTAACTGCCTGATTAAGATTCGGAATAGTTAGTGGGACATTAGGCCAATATTTTTTCATATAAAATTCACATTCCCATTTGCAACGATACCGAGACTTGAACTGAGGGTGAGATTTTTCGTAGTAAGATCCTGGAGAAACGGTCGGAAACATTTTTTTATTGAAAATTAAAAAAAAAATTTTTGGGTGAGTACCCCGATCAGCGCATAACTAGGGTGGATAACCAGGGTTTTAATCCCAGTGTCCTAGAAGCCCCATTAATAAAAATGTCAAAAACATCTCGAGGATATGAAAAATAGCAATTTTTTTTCTGTCCCAGAAACCCCATTTGCTAATTGCCTGGAATAATAAATTTAGGCTAAATTTTATGTCCTGGGGGGAAAAGCATTTTAAGAGGAGGCCCCCCTCTTTTTTCAAGTAGTCGAGGATATGTTAGTTATTGGTAGGCATATATGTAAAATGTCGAATTTTTTGTCCCAGAAGCCCCCTCTTGCCTTCTACTAAGCTGAACTTGTTTGGCAGCTTGTCCGGCAGATCAATCACTGAGGGTGATTCACCTGCGTCTTGAACTTCTAGGTAAATCAACAGCGTGCTACCATTATCTACTGCGTTGGATATCAATTCAATGATCTCATTGGCTCCAGTGCGTCTACATTGACTTTCCTGCATCTGGACTACAAGCACAACTGCCAAGCTTTCAGTTATAATCGATGACGTAATCATTGTCTCTACTGAATAGCCTTCAACGTCCATGCGCTCAGCGATTACTCGAAAGCCTGCAAACTCCAGAAACATCTGGTAGTCACGAACTTGGTCGAAGAAACCATCGGTAAGAACTAAGGCCACGCCTGGACGATCTGAAAGGTAATAGAATTTTTAACTCCAAGAAATTCAGTACGTAGACACCTACGCTCGTATGTTAAGTGACACCAACAACTTACAGGCTGTTTCACGGGGAAAGGTTTTCTTGTCTACCTCCGCCGTTAAACCTTGCCTTTCTTGAAGAGCCGATAGGGGATCGGTCCGCTGGTTGCAGTCGTCGGTTTCCTTTTCGTCCCGACTGCTATCTAAAAAATTTCGTAAAATCAAGTCGGGAAATTTTCAGGTGATTGCAGTTGCCAATTTGTGACGGATTTGTTAATACAACTCTTACCAATGTCAACTGTACATCCCGTTTCCACAATGTAGAACAACTTGGCCGTCTGCACGCACCACAGTGGCACACACTGTACGTCGTACATCCTCCAGCTTCTTGTTGATTAGCGGAATCATTGAAACAACATCCTCCGTAGCCGCATGGGCGATAAATGTCTCGCAGATGGCCGTGATCGTTGGTGTACCACAGTTGTTTCCAGTGCCAGTTAAAAGTTCCGAGTGGCACCAGATCATTCCGTTTAAAAGATGATCTCTAACATCCGGTTTACTGATGCCACATTTAGCTCTCATTTCTTTAACTGCATTCGGTAAAAACTGGGCCAGACTTCTCGGTGCGGCATCAGCTTGCTCGAGGTGCTCTTCCAACTCCTGTAGAATAACTAGCCGAGGTTTTCCAGCAATTAGTCTGCCGGCTGCCATTGCATTGCTGATAATTTTCATGCAGCAGATTTTTAGTCGGCTTTCAGACAGTACTACCAGCACGCATGAGTCTCCATGAGCATCGGAATTCGCAAAATGTTCAACAAGCGCCTCAAGCTCTTTGCAATTCTTCGCATCCGTGTGGAAATCTCTCACTTCAAATTGCAGTTTGTCAAAAAGGAACAGCAGCCGCCTCCAGTCAGCATGCATTGAGTCCTTTAATCCTTGATTACGCCTATGATGGACGTTTATAATAATCATCGCCTGTGGTTTTGTAACTCGCCTATTTGGATAAATAAAGCTCTGTAAGTTAGCGGCAATTTCAGAATTAATTAGGTTGTGGAAGGCCTCAAGTCGTGCGATAGTTTGGGACCCTTCCAGTTTGCACGATTGAAGTAAGTCCCTAGCAAAAACTTTTCCGGGTCTAGCTTTCACATATAGTTGAGTAATTTGATCACAATCACCTGAAATCAGTATTTTAGACAGGCAGTTATTGCGAGTCCATTTTGAGCTGCAAGAGGTTTTAAAGCTGTTCAATGATACTTTGGTACTTGCTTGCGTTTCGAACAAGTAGGCTATGATTGTTTTTTCGTAAGGAAAAGCTCTGCTGCTGAAATTTTTCTTCAATTCAATGTCATCTTCGTCCTCGTTTTCAATCATGCTGCAATAGAGAAGAAACTGATCAACGTTCTCACTGAATTTACTCAAGAATTCCAGAAAATCTCGCATCCGGTACGAAGTCACCGCGGCGTTTGAGCGAAAGACGGCGCAGATGATCTGCCTAACCGATGCTGGGATATCTTGCTGAAGTTTGAGCAGGTCGGTGCGGGAACTCGTCTCCGGAAGCTGCAGCAAGTGAAAACCGCAGTCGTAGTTTAGAAAGTGAGTAAACTCGGCCATATCCGCTGCTGCACTTTCATCAGAAAATACCAATAGAAGCCTTGTATGATCTGGAATTTTATCAATAATTTGTTAAGAGAGTTTAAGTATCCTATTGGTAAGATAAGAATGGGCAAGTCTCTTACTAAATTGAATCAGGTCAGCCCCTGAATGCTGTTTACAGCTGACAGCCTCCCAAACAGCGTCATCACTCATCAGACTGGGTGGGTGGGCACGCAGTAATTTCTAAATAATTGAGCGGAAAATTTGGTTGTCTTGTATAAAATTTCATTTACCAATAGCATTTAAGCATTATTTCAATTGACATTCTACTCTTATAAATGAATAATGCTTAGCTTACCGGGTAGTTTAGTTGCCAAGACATCTGAAGCATCGACCATTTCAAAGTTAATATCTTACATTTGACAGCTTTCTGTTGATTTTGAACCAACTTTCTTATGCTTTTGATCAAGAAAATTGTCTGGAAAAGCAAAATTAGACAGTATAAGCGAAGACTTTTAATATTTTTGTTTAGGTACAAAGCCAAATTCGATTATTTTTTATATACGCTTGTATTGTGCAATCAAAATTAGGTTCTGATTTTTCTTGGGTTTATTTTAAACAACAGTTTCAAACAAATTGGGAATTTTTCGAGTACAAAAGCTATTGGAATTACAGGAACCAGTGATTTGAAAAAAAGAATAAGAGCGCAAAATACCAACATAACAGAATTTCTATAAAAGCAAATTTATTTTTTGAACTGATAATACATTTGTTAAAAATTTATTAAAAATTATAAATTATAAATGAAGAATTTTAATTTTTTCGTTTAGGTACGAAGCCAAATGCGATTATTTTTTATATATTGTGCACTCAAAATTAGGTTCTGATTTTTCTTGGGTTTATTTTAAACGACAGTTTAAAAAATTGGGAATTATTCGAGTACAAAGGCTATTGGAGACTCACTACAGGTACCAGTGATTAGAAAAAGGAATAAAAACGAAAAAATTCCAACATAACAGATTTCTATAAAATATATTTTTTGAACTGATAAAACATAAAAATAATGCAATTTGTTAATTTTTTATTACTTTTTTCCTTCGAACCTGGTGATCTCTAGCCCATGTAAGATCGCGGCTATGTATTTTGCTAATATTTGGCATATTTTCATAATGTAGTTGAATTAATTTGACTCAGGTAGCATTTAGGTGCTGGCGTGTCTTGAATGTATAACAAAAGTGTTGCAGCTTGGGAGATTTTATTAATATTTTTTCCAGTACTTGTGTAATTCCTGTGGGAATAAATTTTTTCGCCTAACGTTTCTTTTCTTACTTAACGCACTGTTTCGACAAAAAGGAATCATGAATTAACTTACCCATCAAAGAGTCTGGCTGTTCCAATGAAATAACAGTCGATGAAATAACTATACTAGACCTCCTAATATTGGTTATACAATTCTTCTGCAAAGCCCCCTTTCATTTTGTTGCCTGTGCTAAGCATATTAAAAAAGGTGCAGGTGGCATTCCTCGAGGAGAAGAATTAAACACCACAAACTTGTAGTGAAGTAAATTTTATGTTGTAAAATGATAAAATATCCAAAATATTGATCGAGTACAAACAGCTACAAACGAACATGCAATACTGTAGCCGTTTTTTAAGTACGATAAATTTTCTCAGAAAATTTGCATTTAACCGCGGTCTTTTCTTCGAAGAAGATTCGTCACAAGAGTTAGATGGCTTTCTGGTTCCGTCTCTCTTAAGGAGCGTGAAACATTTGAGCTCCCAGTGGCACTTGCGACAACTACATTCCTTCTAAGGTAGAATTTCTGATTTGTGAGCACAGACCACCAGGGCAGCTGGCTGATTCCTTGATGGTAGGTGGAATGCTGCACCACGTAGTTAACAATTGGAATGAGAGACACGATGTCATGCGACTCATCAAATCGGTCCAGAACAGCGCACAGGCACTGGATAAACCGACTGCCTTTGTCGTTCACGCGATAACTGCTTTCGTCCGGACACGTGGAGTGAGCAACGATCATTCCAGGATAAAATGACAAATTGGAGTCGGGCGATCCGTTCTGAATTCGGCAGTTTTGAAATATCACTAACTGCTGCTTTCCTTTAGTGCCTTCTCCGCTGGCCATTCGCTTTAGGATTTTCTTTTCTTTAGCTGGCTCACCATCGAAGCCGAAAACTTCGCCAAGGCTTCCATGCGACATAATAGCTAATACGACTGAACTGCCATGGTTGGCATTATCGGAATACACGCCGACTTCTTCAATGATCTCGGCTTTAGTCAGATTCGACCTGATGCTCACGATGCAGCCCAGCCTCATCATCGTGTCCTTCAGACGCTGACAGTCGTGCTGACTTCCGAATCGAGTGGACAATTTTTTTCCGAAGACAACATTGTGAATAATAAGAGCTCGTGGAAGTCTGCGGTCTGGGGGGAGACCTGATGGATCAGGTACCGGAGGTGGTTGAAGTTCTGGAAGCCAATATTGGCGGGATTTTTCTAAACGGAATTCATCCCTAATTAGTGATTCCTGCAATTCGTCATCAGTAACATCAGTAGAGGACGGAAGATTAGAAGTTTCCTCCTTTACACAGTAGTTGCTAAGCCATGTTATTGGCTTTCTCCATTCAGGGTTGTTGTCGTTCACTTTAGAAATGAAATTTGAAACTGATCCAACAGCTGGCGAATCTCTGAAGTTGCGACCGACAACTAAACAGTCATCAAGCCGGTTTCGACTTCTAGGCTCTTCGAGCAGAGAGTCCAAAAATTCTATTAATTCGAAACCTGAGCCACAAAATCGAGCAACGGTAAACTTGTCCGGCAAATTCTGAAAAGTGGGAATTTCGATTTTTTTGTCCGTCTCTTCACAGAAGATAACCAAAACGCTTTTCGATTTGGTTTTCGACATAGAAGAGAGCTCTTGGATGATCATGCTCAGAGCGTTATCGTCACGGTGTCTCCTGACAACGACAATCACCGTCAGATACTTATCAATGTGCTTTGCAACCGACTGAATAGCTTTCTGGATTGAGCTGTGATCACCAGCAGTGAAATCTGAATCCACCCTAAAGCTGGCATACTCCAAAAACGTCTGGTAGTTTCTAACCGCATCGAACGATCCTTCGGTGAGAATCATGGCGAATCCAGTTCGTCCTGAAATTTATAAAAACAACGCGCAATTTATAATTTTTTATCACGCATATATCAATAGATTAATTCTTACGTGTAAACGTATTAATGCTCACCAACTTTTTGCGGCTTAATTTTGCTGCCTTGCTGAGTGGAATTCTGCGATGAAACCTCCTGACTCGTAGCTGAGGAAATTCAAAATTTGGTCTGTGCTAAATGAGTTAGCCTAAATTATCAAAATGATTAGTTCACAGTGGGAGACGTTAACCTACTATCTAGTCCCTTCGTGTCAGTGATGTAAAATAGCTTTCCTGTTTGAATGAACCAAATTGGAACTGAATTTCTCAACCTGTTGTGCTCATTTATTCGCGTTATCATCGTAGCGACGTCTTCGGTGCATCCATATTGACAAATCGTGTCACACAGCGTCCTTATAAAGGGACTGCCTTCAGTAACATTCAAAATTTTTGTTAGTGAGCGGCCGAAAATTATTCCGCTGTGTGGATGAATCTTTATGGTCGAGTCTTTGTTGCACCAATAACTTTGCATCGAATCCAGTGCTTCGGCAGCAATCTCCCAGGTGTTTGTCGGCATATGGTCGGTCACGCTGTCAGTCTGCAGTGCCCTGACCCATTCGTTCAGCAGGAAAAGCCGTGGCTTTCCCACCAGCTGTGCGCCTGACGCGAGACTCTTGTACATTTCCATAACTAAATTAGCGTTCAAAAGGTCTCTACTCTGCGATAGCACCACCACTATGCAGGAATCTCCATGTTCAATCTCCCTTGAAAAGCTGTCAACCCTGCGCACCAAGTCTTTTGAGCGAGTCTGCACGCTAGTAGCTTGATAGCTCAAATTTTTAAACAAAGCCATTAGCATATGATAATCAGCTTTAAGAGATGATTTCAGAAGTTCCTGTTTTTCGAAATTGAGAATAACAAGAGCACGAGGTTTCGAGGGCTCTCGCCTATTGGGATAGATCAACGGAGCGTTTTCGCGCTTCCAATCGGCGCTTGCGTAGGAATGCCCCAAGATTGGGACCGCGTCTGCAGTTTTGACTTCACCAATTAGCTCAAATATATCGCGAAAAAACTCACCACCTGTCTGGCCTTCCTTAATGAACAGTTTACTGTCTATTTCAGCAGATGATGGATGGCTGATAATCGAGAAAATACTCTCAGTTTCCCACCGTTTCTCAGCATCAATAACAAAATTGACAAAAAAGTTCTTTATGCCTTCGGTTGTGTCCGCCTTGTAAGCAATTGTGGCGCTTCCGTGTGGGAAATCAGCTTTGGCAAAATTGGAGGCAACATCTCTGTCCCTTTGCTCTTCCTCACCATGGCGAAAAAACAGGAGAAACTTGTTCTGGCAACCAGGAAATCGGCCATCGCACATAAAATCAAGTATTTCCTTCATGAGGCAGCAGCGGTGAATAGCAATGACAACCACAATCAGTTGCTGAACTTCCCAGCTGTCCAACAAGGCTTCCTGCAGTGACGAATCGATCTCTTTGACATCACCCTGTAACAGTCCCTGTTTAACATAGAAGCCGCAAATTCTAAGAAACTTGGCGTAGTCCGACGTCAAACCTTCATTATTAGTGTCAAAAAACAGTGCGAGTCTCTGCGCATCTAAAAATGTTTGGCCTGAATTGTTATTTATCGCATTTATCTAGTGTGAAAGCAATGGCACTCACGTGCACTAATCTAATCAAGCCAATTTCTTACATAAACTAAAAGATTAATACACCTTTTCACGTTCAATTTTGATCAAATTCCAGTTTTAAAAAAACTAGCGGAAATTCAATTCAGACACGTAAAGCTATGGTCAGTGCTTTCGGAAAATCAATTAAAACAAACACCATTTTAAAAGCAACAGAGCCCGTTCAATTAAAACTCGGCCTTTTGTCTCTGGCAAAATCTCTCCAGCTAGAAAGTCAGCAGAAAATCAATAAGAACAAACTGTCTTTCGAAACAGACACAGTAATTTCAATAAAAACTCCGCAATGCTCTATGGTAAAAAAGTTTTGCTATACGAGACTGGCTAGGCTTAGAAGAAGTTCAAAAAAGACGAGCTCCCTTTCAAAAGAATCAAACAAATTCAGAAGCATTCAGGAGCTTTTGAGCAAGGAGATTATTTTGTTGAATGGGCCCGGCCAATAAAGCGGAAGTGTAAAGCGGACAACCGCGTACACGATTGCGCGATCTGGAAGGCTGGAAAAGCTAGCAAAGGCAGGCGCTAAACGAATTAAATGGGAGATTAAGTTCGTACGAACAACTCGCAAAAACGGAGCTGAGAACTGTCTTATTTTATTCCGTTGAATTGATTATTCATTTACTCATTCATCTTTGCAGTCATTCATGAACTCATTTCTTCGTTCATTTATTCATTCACTCGTTCAACAAGTTACTGTTGTACAGTTATTCGTTGACGTGTGCCTATTTCATGGTTAAGTTTCTTTTGAATAAACTCTGTTTCTATTGAAGTTCTTCTAAGCATTCTTACGCCTTCCCGCAGGAGAGATTTTGCCAGAGACAAAAAGCCGAGTTTGAATTGAACGGGCTCTGTTGCTTTTGAAATGGTGTTTGTTTTAATTGATTTACCGAAAGCACTGACCATTGCTTAAAGTGTCTGAATTGAATTTCCGCTAGTTTTTTTAAAACTGGAATTTGATCAAAATTGAATGTGAAAAGGTGTAATTTTATACGCTCGTCACACTGCTGCATGATCTTTCAATCAGGCAGGGTAAGGCATTCAGAAGTAATACGAGTATATAGTTTTTTGTACTTATCGATATTGTGGTAATTTTTGTGGTATACTTACCATTAGTGCTTTCGATTTGAGCTTCGTTGCTGCTTGCCTGGGGTGATTCGGCTGAAAATTAGGGCAAAATTAATATTTGTCTACTTAAAAGATTTGAGCAAAATGATTATTACCACTACTGACAAAATTGAGGTGATCAAAGTAAAATGCAACTAAGCTTCTTATACGAAAAATTGTAAAAATGGTATCAAAATACAGCAGTTTATGGTAGGATTTGCGTCTCTTGTCACACAGTATATGGTGCGCACCCTTTAAAACTGATGCCAGCCTCCTTGCTCATATTAATAATATCAAGAATGATATTTAAAAAATTGATCTAGCTCTCGAATATTTTTTTTCATTTCGCGTTGTAGATTTAAATTTGCGCCAAGGCCATTTCGTTAGAATGCTGAGCATTCCCACAAAAACATAATCAAATAAGAAGCTATATGCACATGGAAGCTAGCTATGCTCAGAATTTATAGGCGCGGATATACCTGAAATTTACCTAGATTTTGTACCAAGAAATTATGCCGTACTAAGATAGTTACACGAGTACTAAAGAACCAGTTAATGTGTAATGAGGCTTAGGTTTTAGAACTATATTACATTAGTAGACGTATTATAACTTTGGTGAAATTTACAAGATTATAGACAGTAAAGGAAGTGATGACTACCGATATCGATACTGTAAAAATACTGATGACTATCGAGATTTAAATTCCCAAGCAATGAATAATACAAGCGTAATTAACTTCTTAATCCTACCAATTGGTAGACTACCGGTTCGTGTTGTATCAGCTTCTTCGCTGTTGCTACGACTCATGTCATCTGGGAGAGAAACCAGACGTAGGACTGTTTTCTGTAAAATAAAGTTCCAAATGAAGACAGTTAAGTGGAAAGCATGTCTCTGAGACTGAATTAATGATTCTGATCTGTCGCAGCTGATTTCTATGAATACATGAACTTAAAAATACATTTGAGTGCATTCGAACTATCTCAATAGTTAGTTGCTAATACTAACTCAAATTTCAGGCAAATCTCCCGCATAACTTCGTACTTTCATATTGAATAACTCACAAAAATGGTACGCAGTATGTGCTCTATACATGGATACACATTACTGCCGTTCCTAACGTGGTCAAAACAATCATAAAGATCAATTATCGGTAGTATTCGGCGTTCTTCCACCCCACTCCGTTGCGGAAGAAGAGAACTGAGAGAGTTTCCAAACAAGTCGAAGTTAGCTACAGGTTTCCTGCTGATCCTAAGCTGACCCGCACGCCTCTGGCTACAGTGTCTCCGCCCTGAGATGAACTTTGGTAACGTTGGCGCGAGGGCTAGGCCTACGCCCTACATCCACCACTCCGGCAGCACAGGCGTATGGAAGGCACTCAGAGACAGTAAAAGTACATCGGAGGCTGCCACCACCCCTTGCGACTGGGTACGCAAAATGCCAGCGTAACGAGACAGGGGTCCCGCCCGAAAGGGAACTCTGCTAACGGCACTAATTGGAGATCTGCACTACAACTCCAGAGGACTTGTTAGCAGGGGATCCTTTGTGGCTGTGGCTTAATAGGTAGCTGAAGGCGAGTTTACTAAGAGTACTATGAGTTTAACATGGGCTCTGTAAGTTTCCAAACACTCAGTGCGGGAAGATAGCTATGCCTAGGGGATGCACCGCTTCCAGTCCGACTATGCAGACAGACACCTCACACTCGCGGACCCCAACAGGGCTGAACCGTCAGCCTTACCCAACTCCCCAATGCTTCACCGCTCTTGGAAGGGTTTAGCATGCCATGGATCGCTCAAATGAGGAACTGAGACAAATAGGATTTATGATGATTAAAGACGATGCTAGGAGTAATAAATGAATGCGCGTTCATCATTTAATGCTACTTCACAGACGGACTCTCACCAGTGACAAAATAAGCAATAAACAGAAAGGATAAAGGCTCACCGGTGGCTGCACGAAGAGAGAGAGAAAGAAGGCTCGGCCTTGGAGGCTGTTGTAGCGCTGGTACGTTTCCCAGAAGGACAAAGAAGCTGAGAACGTTAGCTCCGAATGTGAGCGTAAGCTCCAAAGGGAGGAAACGTCTGAAGATTTTGGGGCTTAATATCCCGTCGTTTTACTGATCAGATTGGGGATGAAACACTTTTTCAAGGCCGTTGCCATGACTCTCTCTCTCCTCGATTGGCCACCGGTGTCTTGACGTCATGGAAAAATCTTTATTTTGGGAGTCAGGGGAAAATAAGGAAAAATGAGGATTTGGCGAGGGAGCGCGTATTTAGGGAGACGGATGACGCAACAGAGGAGTCTCGTAGACAAGGGTCTGGAGAAATCGGGATTACGCAATTGAAATAAATTAGTTAAGTTGGATTAAACAAGGAGGAAAAGCTTTTTCAGAAACGTCTATAATATATTAAAATGCTACAGAATGAAACTTACAAAAATTTCAACGAAACACTCGACAGTTAGTTTTCTAGGAAAACTTTATCGTTTACCGAACTTCTGTTTTGAAGAATTCGACAGTGGCGTACGGACCAATTTTTATGCTTTTAATACATGCAAATTGCTTAACCTGGTGCAGAAATTTTCAGGCAAGCCGTCTTATCAAGATCTACAAGTTACATTATCAAGATTAACCGTGTTAGTGCAAATGGTCAAATATTTGCTGGCACAGAAGATATTGCGCTAACAGAAATACAAACGAGAGGCTAGAGAAACAGAGGGGTCGCTCTATAAAAATTTCGTAACTTACGTTCGAACGTAACTCCTATCTCGGTAATGTAAAAAGTTCCAACTTACGATCAAACTTAAGCTACGCAAGCTTTATAGAACGACTCCAGAGTACTGTAATATGGCCCTCTAAGCGGCCTGTGCGCCAGTGTTACTGCTAAGCCAGGGGGTTTGTCTATGACTGCGGGCATGATTTTATTGTAAGAAATCATTTTAAGGAAAGCTTAAAAAATATAAACTAAACCTGGCAAATCTTGGCCGAACAAATTTTTAACGATAAACAAGAGATCAAACACAAAAACTACGAGTGTATATATCTTCTAGCACGATGCAAGATGCAAATTTCCGGTGACCTCATAAGCGTAAACATTTTTTTCGTAAACAACGCGCAGCGCAAACAACAAAGCTTTATTCCGGTTATTATACGCTAACTAAAATACGTAGTAAAAAGACTTACCTTACTACTTTCTGTTGCAGTCCTATTTTCGCGAAAAAAATGCACTACGGAGATTGGAAATTTGAAGGTTATCGACATATAATTAAAGACTTCGCTCGATTGGAAGCAGATGCAAATCTTATCTTTTGATGTGTCTCCCGCCTTCTTACTCTATCGAACCATGTACGTCTGAATTTGTGAAAAAAATGATCTTTAAATTGGAAAAGCAAATGTCTAAAATTATAATTTCAATAAAATAATATTTCACCAGCTGGGCCGGCAGGTTCTGATCCTTTTCTTACAAAGTCCGCATTATTCAAAGAACGTTTCCATCAATCAGTATTTTGGATAACTTTGCTGTTCCAGTCACATGTCAATGTCCGATTCTCTCTGGATTGGCGATTTCGTCATTTAGTAGGTTTTGACGAAAGTGAATCAATATCAATAAAAATAACAGGAAGATCAATTTTTCACAAATTAAGACGTACACATTTCGATAGAGTAAGAAGGCAGAAACCACATATGAAAAGATGAGATTGCGTCTTCTTCCAATCGAGGTGAATATTTAATTTTAAGTCGAAAACCTTCAAATTTCCTGTCTCCCTAGTGTATTTTTTTTCGCGAAAATTGGACTCCAAAAACTTTCCAAGAAGCGAAGTGTCCCGTCCTTCTACTTAAGGTGTTTTTGTTAAGGAAGCGTATATTTTGAATACGAATTTAATGTTATATTTAAAGCAGTCACACTACGACTCCACAATTTCAAGTAAAATATATATATGGAGAGCCCATTCTGCTCCGCAATATGAGTCTACATTGACCTGAAATCAGGCAGATGAAAGTGTCTTATAATGCGCACATCTCTCTTCGTGGCTTCATAAAAGAAAACTGGGCGCGCCTGTAACAGCGCCAATGTTGCCTCTGCATTTTAATAAAGCAGGCAGCCTAAATTGAGTAAAATTGATTATGAACACTTTGAGTCTGAAAGGCCCATGAGCACTGTCTCAATGCCAATAGAGAGAGTGACTGCACACAGAAATTGCAGCAGAAACAAACGCTGCGAGTATTGAACACTCTAAATGCAGGAGAGACGAAAAATTGCAGTCCACTTACTTCACTGGTCACCCCCTCACTCCCCTCACAATAGTTAGGCTTTAGAAAAAGGGGTTGCTGTCGAGGCACAGGAGGGAACAAAAAGAAGAAGAAGAGCTCTCCTAAGTCTGCACAAATTTAAGCGAAACTGCAGTAAAACTGAATTTTATACGACAGAAAAAATACCACTCAGTCACGCCCTGTAAAGATTAACAAAAACACAAAAGGTTCATTAAACTGAGCGGATGTTTCAATATCGACGTTGTCTGCAAGTCCTTGGCGCAGGAGCCGTGATCAGCTTGCTAGTCCTACTGTCCAGGGAGTTGATAATTAGTGGGAAAAGCCAACGCCAGCCGTACTACCGACTGGTCAGCTATCTGAATGAGCAGCTAGACAATTTGCGTGGTAGGCCGCATAAGGAAACCAACTTCTCAGCCACGATCGCTTCGGTACCGTTGCCGACAACAAAAACCTTACCAGCAGCGTCCAACAAATCTTTAAATATTATTTTATACCCCAAGCTGTTCAGCCAGCTAAAACCGGTTCCCGGTACCGTCAGCTTCGCAGCCGCTGCCAATGCTGCAGCAGTCACGTCAACTCCAACAATCTGTCAGCGACCGAAACCGGAGATCATGGTGCACTATCTGCAGGAGAACCGGACATCGCCTTTAGCAAACGCTTCCCTTGCGGACGGAGGATTCTGGACTCCCAAGGACTGCTCGACACCGCTCTCGCGTACTGCCGTAATTGTGCCCTACAGAAACCGAAGCGAGAACCTGGACGTCTTTGTGCCCTACATGCACCGCTTTCTCAAGCGGCAGAAAATTCTGTTTACCATTTTCGTTGTTGAGCAGACGGACTCCCGCTTGTTCAATCGAGCCAAGCTGCTCAACATTGGATTTCAGCTGTCGCAGCGCTTCTTTCCATTCGACTGTTTCGTGTTCCACGACTGCGACAAAGTGCCGGAAGATGCAGCTAACCTGTACGACTGCGCCAATGCTCCGAAGCTGATGATATCCGAGATGCGAGGGCAGGACAGCGCCAAGTACCACAAGGGTAAGCTGTACCACAACTTCTTTGGCGGAGTTAGCGCCGTTACCAAGGACATCTTTCTCAAGGCCAACGGAAACTCGAATCGCTACTACGGCTGGGGCCGAGAGGACGACGAGTTGGCAGCAAGACTGTCAGCATCCGGGTTCCGGATCCACTACACCAGCGGCTCAGTAGGTCGCTACATCAACTTGCAACACGGTAACGACGTGGTGGTCAATAAAATGCCCTGGCCGTACGGGTCCAAGGTTCGGCAGACAATGGGCAGCGATGGACTGAACAGCCTGAATTACACGGGACTGAGCATTCACCTGCATCCGCTATTCGTGCTGATTAGGGCTGAAGTGTAAGAGGACTTTATTGGACTGTACTGTCTACTAAACTGATGCAATAAATAATGCTTTTTGTTCTCTTCAACTCTAGTAGCAGTCTTGAATTAATCAAAATATACAAGTTCCGTGTTATGAATAATTGCGAGTAAATACTGTACGTGATATTCATACGGAAAATCGAGTTACCACTGAGGATTTAGCTTCTTTACCATATGTAAGTAAGTGTCGCTGAGCAAATGCTCAAAAATTGTTCTCTTCCGTTAAGAAAGAAAAAATTTTTCTAAAAAAAAGAATCAGCTTTGCAAACACGAGAGATTAAAAAATGTCAACTTCGTCCCTTTTGGGGAATAATCATTGTACGAGGTAAGCTTTTCAATATCACCTGCTCTGCCTTGCTTCATGCCCACAGCCCAAGGTTCATCAGCTGCATATTCTACAGAAAGTAAAAAAAATATTATTTCCGACAAGCGAGTGCTTGCAGCGCTGAGTAAGAATGGCATAGTTTTTTTTAATTATTCATTTCACAAATTGTTTTTTTCCAGGAGCATCCTTACTGTTGTACTTATAAAAGTAAAACTGCATGGTTGTTGTTGTTGCCATTTTAGTACAAACCGATTGTTATTCAAGAAATGATGTATTGAAAATTACTAAGGACAGGCAGCTGCACAATAAACTGGGGTTCTTTTTTAAAAATAAAGCTGAAATGAAATAATGCAAAAAAGATTTGAAATAAGAAATACGAAATAAGATTCGACATTTCTAAAGGTAGCTACTAACCACATCAAGAACTTGATACTACACCAATTTACTAATTAAGCTAGCTGAACAAACAGAACTTCAATATGGACTAAGTTAACTCTAATGTTTACAACCCCCTGTTTGGATTTTTAATTTGTATTTCCTTAATATTGTACGCCATTATTAAACTAACCAATTTATGCTAAAAGCTTACGAAACCATAAAATTAGTCACAAGTGCCCATTCGGCCTTATAAAGGATAAATATTTTCTTGGTAAATCGATATCACGGGTCACTAAACTAGTTTGGTCGATGTAAACATCATGCATGTGCTGCACTTAACACATTCTGTACGTACATAATTACTTTGCTGTAAATGTACTTTAATTAAGTGTTACCATTCGTCAAATTTTACTACCGACACACTCACAAACAACAAAGACCAAAAAACAAAGATCATTTTAAACATATCGGCTTATTATGATTTATTTGTTTATTTGTGACAACAATAAGCTAGCAAGGCAATAAAATTTCATTTAAAACTACAACAAAAAGCGCAAATAATTGAAGGTTTAGAGTAGCTAAGCAAATAACCACAGGGGGAAAAACGAATATCGCTAGGACATTTTATAGCGCAAATGTGCGAATTAAAAAAACACACAACGCAAAACAATAAAGCATGAAGTTTGATTAAAAACGCGGAGTAAAATTGAAGAAAAAATGTAAAGAGAAAAAAATCACAACAAAAGTTAGATTGCAAAATTAGTTCCCAAACGAGGACCAGATAATAAAAATGATTGTGCAGTGGAGAGACTGATTGCAAAATCATGTCATTGATGAAGAAAATGAAAAAAAGTTAAAACTGTAAAACCGCAATGCGATAAATATTGCCCAAAACAAGAAATAAAAAAGTTTAGAAAAATTTCTAAAATTTTTATTGCAACAGAACAAACAAAAAAAACTGTTAAAAGTGCATGCTTACAATTATAGCAATAGTTAAATAATTTGTTGCTAGCTAATAAACATTGCAACTGGGTGAAATACTGACACAACAAAACGCCTTCTGTTAATTAAAATTGTTTGTTTGAAAAAACTGGACCACAATATTGTACGCTTTCAGCGCGAACCGTTGCGAGGCCGTTCTGAATTTATTCAAACTTCACAGCGCCGGTCTGCAGGGACGCGCGCTGAGAATTTGACGCCTGCGGCTGCTGATCTTCGTCTGTAAAATTGAATTGTGGCGACAAGCGATAGCGGCTATTTAATTATCAATCAATCGATGTATCTATCGATACATCCATCTATCTATCCATCTATCTATCTATCTATCTATCTATCTATCTATCTGTCTATCTATCTATCTATCTATCTATCTATCTATCTGTCTATCTATCTATCTATCTATCCATCTATCTATCTGTCTATCTATCTATCTATCTATCTATCTATCTATCTGTCTATCTATCTTTCTATCTATCTATCTATCTATCTACCTATCTATCTATCCATCTATCTATGTCTTCCTATCCATCTCTATAGCAACAACCAAACCGACATTCAGCAGCACCAGCAAGGCCCGCAGTCAAAAGCTACTCACAGTCCCAGCAGCGACCAGCATCAGCCGGTTCCGTAGGTGAAGCGCACGGCGACAGCGAAGAATCGGACGAAAACGTCAGCGGCGATTGATCGCCACAGTCGCGCTCCTCAGCAACCGCCTGTACAAGCGAGAAATTACAGGACTAATCTGTCTCTAGTAGGCAATGATTTTTAACTCGTCATTCATCAACAGAATCGCACCAACCTCATTGCGCAGCCAGGCCATCTCAAGTTCCACCCGGTGCGGCTCACCGCCCCCACGTCGGCGACGCACAATAGGCAGCAGGCGCAGCACGGACGGCGGCCCGTTCTCGTCAGCACCGCGGCCATTGCGGCCATCTTGCCCGCCGACATTCTCGTCGCCATTGAAGTCCTGCCGCTGCTGTCGTCGCTCGTCGGTTTCCTCGTCGACATCCGAGGAGGCGGACGAGGACGAGGAGGAGGATGGCGATTGGCCGATGTCGGCGTCCAATATGGGCAGCAGGCTGGTGCAAGGCGGCGGCAGCGGCACCGGCCTGCGCTGCTGCTGCAGCTGCTGCTGATGATGACGCATGGCGGCCTCAGAGACGGCGGCGGCAGCGGCTGCGGCGACCGACAAATTGAAGCCCGGCGGTGGATGAGGCGGGAAGCCGGCGTGGTGCTGCTGGTGGTGGTGATGATGAGGCGGCGGCGCCATCAGGCCAGGGAAGCCGGCCGGCGGTGGCACCAGCTGGCCAGCGGCTGCTGAATGTCCCGCACCTCCTCGCTGATGCTGGTGATGCTGGGTGTGCAGGTGCGCATGGGGGAACCAGGGCTCCAAAGGGCGCTGGTACCTGTAATTATTAATAATTTAAGTTCAGTTTCTAATGTACTTTCTGAACTTCTAAGACAGAGTTTTCACAGGCGTCCAATTCAAACTGATAAAAAAATTGTTGCTAGCACAAACAGACCGACGACAGACTGACTGTGACTGACTTGTCAATCAATTAATTAATCAGTCGGGTCTGATAAGACTCAATTGACAAGGATAATCTAAAAGATTTTTCTACCTTAGTTCTAGATTCTCTAGGAAGGATTCTAAAAAAATATTAGGCATTCTTACTATAATTAAGGGTGCGAGCTTATTTTTTGCTTGTCTTTTGTACAATAATTTGTTTTATATACTACTTGCAGACACTTGCAGAGGAGTTTCAGCCTAGTGGCTAGGGCGCCTGCCTTATGACCGGAAGGTCGCGGGTTCGAGCCCTGGCCCCTAGGAGACAATTTGTGCCCTTGAGCAAGGCACTTAATCCCGCATTGCTTCAGTCCACCCAGCTGAGATCCGGTATATCAGTTTGAGCTGGGTAAATTTAGTGTCGGTGTTGCGGCCCCTCCAGCCCGTCAGGACTGAGCAGCTGTACACAGCCCTCGGATGCACCGCGCAACTAGCTGCGGCTGTGCCATGGGCAGTACATCTAGTCGAAAAGCTGGGTCTCTAAATTTATTATTTATTATTATGCAGACACTGTTTCGCACAAGTTTATTAAAAGATGTAAATTTACTGGGTACTAATTAGATGACGAGGCATTTACTTATTTCGAAAAACGTATAGTTACTCCCGCCGTTTACCCAACTTTAGAGGATCATAGACTAGCTTAATTTTTTATAGCCTCAAAAAACACCAGCTGGCAAAACTCACTTGCTAGCTTTGCCCTTCTGGCTGAGATGCCTGGAACAGTAGCCGCGTCTCTGCGACTCTTTGTTGCAGCCGTCGGCGCTGCACAGTCGGCGCCACTGTTTGCCGTTGAATTTTTTTCTGACGCCACTCGGCGTGCGAACAATATCGCCTTTTTTGTATTTGTTTTGAAGGGCGGCGGTGGCGGCGGCGGCGGCGGCAGCTGCGGCGGCTGCGGCAGTGGCGGATGATGAACTGCCGCTGGAGCCGACGTGGTCAGAGTCTGCATGAACAAGAAGCAGTATTAGGAGTAATATTAGTAGCCTAGTAGCTAGGGCGCCTGTCTTATGACCGGAAGGTCGTTGGTTCGAGCCCCAACTTGCTAGGCGACAATTTGTGCTCTTGAGCAAGAAAAGCATATATTATTGCACAATTAGATCAAAATCATAGTAGTATAAGTAGTAAATGTCAAGCAAAATAATTGCTCAAAACTGACCAGCCACGCGCTGATGATGCAAAGGAAACGGCAGCGGCTGGTGCTGATGAAGAGACTTGGAGAGCGGCGGAGGCGGCGGCGGCAGTGGAAGCGGCGGAGGCGGCGGCGGCAGTGGCAGGGAAGCCAGTCCGACGTGCTCGCTGATTCTGGCGGCCCGCTCCACCGACGCCTCCTCCAGGTTCGGCATTGACTGCTCGTCGGGATCCTCGTCCAAGTCTTCGCCATTGTCCAGCAGCTCATCCTCGCCGGCGGCTGCCTCGGCATCGGCGTCCTCCTGTTCCAACGTCACCTGATCGTCGACAAGCTCGTCGTCGACTTCGACTTCGATGTCGGGCTCGTCTTCGTGATGCTCGCGATCAACTGTTGGCGAGGCGTGCAGGCGACGCTCCTCATTTTGGCTGGGATTTTCTTCCCCATTGTTGATGCTGCTGCTTTGATCTTCGACTAGATGGGCCGGTGCAACATCAGTGCTGCTGGCAGCATTCAGGGCGGCGGCTGCGGCTGCCTGCTGCTGCATCTGAGTGGGAGATTTGCATTGGGGAAGGTTGATGAGATTCTGATAATCAAATGAATGAACTTCTAATATTGTATTACTACTGTCAAGAGTAACAGTAGTAGTAGTAGTAGTTATAGTAGTAATAGTAGTAGTAATAGTAATAGTAGTAAGTATTAGTAGTATTAGTAGTAATAGTAATAGTAATAGTAGTAGTAATAGTAATAGTAGTAGTAGTAATAGTAGTAGTAGTAATAGTGATAGTAGTATTAGTAATAGTAGTAGTAGTAGTAATAGTAATAGTAGTAGTATTAGCAGTAGGAAGTAGTAGCATATGAACTAGTAAAAATCTACGATAAATATGGTTACAAAACTAAAACGCAGGCAGAAATTCACCTCCAACTGCAACTCAAGGCCCCAGGCTAGCAGCTCCTCCTGCCAAGGCGGCTGCAGCAGGCGCAGCTGAGACCGGTGCACCGACACCAACGCGCCAATGGAATCCAAGCGAACTCTGACGCAGCTGGATGCGGATGATTCAGCAGCGGCGTCACGTTGAACCCGTCCAGGCAGGTAGGCTCCTAGACGAGCGGCCGACTCGGCAATTGAAGCGGCGGCAGTGGACGACAAAGCTGAGGCCAGCACGCAGACGGGAGTGTCATTGGCTAGCTGAGCTGACTGCGGCACAGCATCAGCGATCAGTGCGCCAACTGGCACGTCAACTAAATGACCGGCCTCGTCAGTTTCAATCTGAGCCGCACTCTGATTGGGGGAAAAGCCGCGGATAACGCCGGGCAGATAGTGGCCGCCCGACTGGCTGACGTCATAGAATAAAATTCTGGCCCCGCGCCAAGCCGACAGGTCCGGCAGCCCCAGCTGCCGATGACGAAGTGAAGCCAAAGCCGAAGCGGGAGATTTGTACATTTGCACTTTGTGCTTGAAAAGATGATTGTTAAAGTGATGAAAATGATGCAGATTTTAGGTTAGATAATTTTGTAATATCAATAGTTTGCTATGTAGGAATAAAAATATTTGGATAAAATTTAAATTTTAAAAAGCTAAATTAACATAAACAATACATTTATTAATGCACCAAACATTTAGACAAAATATAAAGGATCAAGTAAAAGCTACAGGCTCTATCTTTAATCTGTATAGTACAAAGCTCCTAGCATCTAAAATGGTATTTTTAACTCCCACTTGTACCACATCTCAAATAGGTAGACTTAATCAAGAAAGTGTGATGATGGGGCTCGGGTATCCAGTTGTCTGGGCCTCTAAAGACCCTGGTTTGTATTCTGACCCCTGGCTGCAATCACCAAACTGAAATGCATACAACCCAGAGTTGGCTTGGACTAGACTAATCAAGCATATGACACACAATGCCTCAAGCACATTTACCATAAAGGGCTAGTTGTGGTGGGAATAGGCATATTAAACAGTTCCCACTGGCAAACTATAATAATAACTTTGTTAAACTATATTGTTGTTTAAAAATATTTTAACACAACATAACAGTATAAATACAAGTGCATTCTTGCAAGGGAAGAACCAACTTGCTAGATAGCTCTAACTTGGAGAAATAAAAGACTGATAAGCATTGAGTTTTGAAAAGTAAATTTTGGAAGTATTCTCAAGACTTTGAATTTTTAATAATTTTATTAGATTCTGAGAGTAACTACTCAGCAAAAGTAGTAAGATACCTTAGTCAGGAAGATTTCCTATTACTTGGACAAGTCTAGCACACACAGCCAAATTTTGGTGCCTATCTGGTGCACACAGCACAGAGCAGCACAGCAAAGGCAACCCCACAGTGCAGGGTGGCACAAGGCAGCATGCAAGCAGTGGCTCATGCTGCTGCTGCATCACACTATCTATATTAATCCAAGCAGTCAAACCTGGGTTTTTTGTGTCATAGTCATGCCATGACATGTCGATATTGAAAATGGCATAATGATTTTGAGGCCATTATGCCAAATGGCACAATGATTTTGATGAAAAAAACCCAGGTCTGAATTCTGAAAGGAAACAGTAGTATGGGTTCATAAAGTGCTTTTTATATATGCCAATTGCATGTTGAAATTAAAAATGGCATAACAATTTTGAGGCCATTAGGCCAAATGGCATAATGATTTTGATGAAAAAAACCCAGAGTCAAACAACATTCATATTAAACCTGAAACTTAAATTGTAGAAACATTAGTTCAGTAATGGCAAAGTTATGAGGGGGTTTTCCCCATTGGATTTCTTCTCATCTTACCCAGATAACAAGTCTATAAACTTTCCACACTACTTTACTTGAAATTCTAGAAAAACATTTTTTAAGAAATGCATTGAAATACAAATTTTACTCTGATTATCACTCTCTGATTAGGAGAACACCTTAAAAATATAGACCTCTTGAAAGAGTAATATGCTATCATATATAATAAAGTAAATTAAAATTAGCTATGCTACTAGTAGGCTACCAATATGCTACCACTAAGCTATTATTTAGATCTATAGTCAAGATTATCAATATTTACTAGAGTAAGTAGAAAAGCCCTGTTATATAAAAATAAATATTGATAATTTAGAAAATTATATTAAAATATGGATAAACTAATAAGCTTTGACTCTTTGAGCTTTACTACCATATAGACATAGCCACCAAGTCTTTAAATTTAGTGTATAAAATAATAAACTCAAACATTAAGGAGTTCTTCATACCATCATAGCATAGACTATATGTGGAATAAATATGGAAATGGATTGTATCTCAATAATATTTTCCTAAAACCCATTCCACAAATCTATTAAACACTTGAAAAATTTGAAAAAATTGGAGCTTTTTGAAAAATGAAGCATTTTAAAGGAAATTACGAATCTGCATTAGATCTATTCTGCATTATTCCACATTTTAGTTAGTACTATTTTTTATTTTAAGCTGGAATATTATTTAAAAACATTGAAAATATACTTGTGTACTACAATAATTTTTAGGGAAATTGTTACTGAATTGAATATTTGTATAGTTATTATTAACTAGATCAGATAGCTATCACTAACCAAAATAAATGTCATCTTTTCATTTGGGATTAAAATACTAAAATATAGATAAGCCACAAACTGGGTTTATTTTTTGTGCTATAGGGATGCTATAGCATCTTGACTTTGAAAATTGCATTCTGAAATTTGATATAGGATGCGATTTTGCATCCAGATTTTTTTATTTTTCACAATAAAAGACCTCTTAAATAAGACTTTTAAAAATTGCATCCCAAACCCTGAAATTGCATCCTAAAATTAAGAACATGATGCAATTTCGCATCCTGTGCCCAGCAAAAAAATAAACCCAGGCCACAAAAATATCATTATAAATTTATAATTTATAATATTATAATGATTTTTTTAATGAAATAATGTCTACTATCTACTTTCTACTAATACTGTAATAGGTTACTAGGCCTAGTTAGTAGTAGACTAGTAGACTAACCAATAGGTAATAAAATGAAAGAAAACGGTACAGACTAAAATGCGGATACGGATGCGGATGCGGAACGGATAGGAGCACTAAAATGCGGAAACGGATGCGGATTGCTAAAATGCGGAATGAGAAGGCGGATGCGGATGCGGACCGGATCAAAGCAATAAAATGCGGAAACGGATGCGGATTACTAAACTGCGGAATAAAAGAAAGCGAATCATAAGGCGAAGAATAAAGGCCCCAGTTTCATTTTTGGGCGCATCGGTTGGGAATTGCATGGTAATAATTCTACGCTCGTATAATTTATTCTCGTACGCTCAACGCAACACGCACAGGCTTTTCACGAAGCGATTCCAAAATTAGAATTTTTCTAAAAAGATAGCAGTTCAGTTACAAATCCATAGTAAAAATATTTATTATATTTCCTACATTTTTACACAATCCAAGTGAATTTTATACTACTGATTGTAATAAAAATATAAAATATAAAAACAAAAATAATCTTAAATTGCAACCAATTCGTTTCTAAAAAGTATGTGTACTACATTGAAAAATGGTTCTTGAACTAAATGCGGCGAAATGATAATTCCCATGGAAGTCGCTGCATGGCTTTGATTTGTTTTTTTGAAAATCGTGTTTCTGTCACGTGATAGCTATTCAAGGACCACTTAAAGTAACGCTAAAACCGTTCCTTCCATGAAGTAGCCATTGTCTACTTAAGTTACTTAATTTTTCCGGTAAGATATTTTGTCTACAATATAGCTTCTATAGCGACTTATTCCTGGTAACTGAAACAATTGGAAACTGTGATTTTAACAGTTGCGCCAGAAGTCATTTGAAGCGAAGGAAACATTCAGAATAAATTCGATGCCTATATGCAGAGTATTGATTTCTTATTATTTATAGATGAATAGAGGTAATATTTGAAATTATGCCTGGGCGATGGGATTTCTATTTGCTTAGAAAATCACAGCCTTAATTAAATTTCTGGGATTCGCAAAGCAAGTACCAGTGTAAGCAATTTCTTCGCACTTTAGCAGTGCGTAAATTACGCATTTTTTGTTAAAAAGGATAAAAATTTAAAAGCGTTGAGCATTTTTTCATCTGATTGTTGCTCGCCATGAGTCTCACGTGTCGAATGGCATTTCGTCGCGTAAAATTTCGTCGCGTGATATAAGGCGTATCAATAAGGTCTTTAATAGTTAACTGATTTTTAGGATATGGGATTAGTCTCGTGAAATAATTTTAATTTTTTTGTATCTTTTCTCTGCATTGCAGTGTTTCTTTAAAAATTTAAAAATTAAAAAGGAATGTTCCGAATGTTTATGCCTACAGCTATAAGTGCCTTAATAGAACCCAGACAACCTGTCTTTCAAAAATATATTTTATCTGTATATTTGATTAATATCCTCATATGGCCATAGAATAGATGAATCCCAACTAGTAAACCCTCTGACCTATATACTCATATGCTTCTAACTTTCCTAGGTGTTTGCATTAGGGTGCCAGTCATTTTATCTACTGCTAGTTAGTTTTTTAATGTAAAAAATTTCATCTGCTGGCCTTAACTAATGGGAGTGGGAGCTGATTGATTTTTTAAGCTTCTTGCAAACCAAGCACCATATGCATATCAAATATAATTACAAGACTATTAACTGACATGGAATTTCAAACATCCATCTTTAGAAATGCAAAACAAAAATAAAATTTTATTGCTAATGATGGCATCAAGTCCAGGTGTACCAGTGTACCTGTCAAAATATTTAATCTAACAACAAGTCATTTAACTTTTTAAGAAATACTGTAAGTAGGTCTGACCATTTTTAAATTGGTAAAAACTTTGCTTTTATCTACCAAGAAAACAATCTCTCTCTACTAGTCTCTAGTAGACTAAATTGCTATAAACCTTTACATTACTATGTAATAGTTTTTTATTTAAGGCTCCTATGTATTTACTCTAGTATTGTTTTATGTCAGTTTATAAGTTTATGAAATAACATAAGAAATATAATAAAAAATTTCTGTAGAATTGTCTTATAAAAATATATATTCATGGTGCATTATTTTTGTCTTGTTTTTTTAATTCCTTTATTATAATGATATTGTCTATGTCTCGTTTAAAATAGTCATAGTTTTTTCCCTTTTTTCATTTAGGAATAATATTTAATTTTTTTAATTTGTTTATTATTTATTGGCCATTAAATGATAAAATTGTGTATAGGTGCCTATCTTATATTATAAAGTGAAAATTTAGTTTGAAAGTTTTCATTATCTATTTGAAGTGAGCCACTAGTTAGATATTAGTCGTGGCTTCACTCTTTAGCACTTAGAAAATTTCTTAAATGTTAAACTTTTTTCCTCGGCTGTCCCTGAGTCTGTTTCTCAACACACTCTAGGTCCAGCCTGATCCCCTCGTGACTCATGATCTATTTTTAGCCGCGTGCACTTCTATTCCCTTGTAATGTGATTGTTATTGTAAACATCCCTGCGTGAGTCAGTTTCTATTTTTAGCTCGTTGTTTACCCAGTATCCTGTCATGTGACTGTCTCCCCCGCATGAGTCATGCCTCTATTTTTAGCATAAGACGTATGACTGTACTTTGCTGCCTGTCCATTCTGCGTCCTGTTGCTATTTTTAGCACATGATTCACTGCCCCTATGCGTCACATTACCTAATTTGGTCATTTCCCCACTTTTGTTCTTTAAGGCTTTGTCAACATGTTTACGGGCAAAGCTCTATATAAGCAAGACCCCTAAACCGGGAATTCTGCACAGTTCGTTTCTCTACCCTCCTGCTCGCTTGGTTCCACGTTTCCTTGTCTGCTCTGCATGGTTAATGTACGATTGTCAGTTGTCGAACCTTATTCAATAATAAACTGGAAGATCAGCGACTTAACGACAGCAATTGGAAGGATCTTCTGCTAGTCTTCTTCCTTTGGCAATCTCCTGCAACTCAGCCGACCGCGGTGACGAGCCCGGAGATTCCTGGTGGCAGCACCCGCTACTTCTGAAATTGGACGTTCTACTAAGTTGTACATCACGCTACCAACCCCGTGTCGAAGTTCTCGAGACCCGCCCATCTGAGAAGGAGAACGGAAAACACAACATATTGTACCATATGTTTGCAACACCTAGCTGACCCAGCCAAACTGGCCGGGTGACAGGACCACCAAGCAAGCGACATTGTAAAAAATGATTGGCAAAAAATCATCACAAAAAAAATTTGGGAAAGGGATGGAAAAAACAAAAAAGAGGGACCAAAGAAAGAAGGAAAAGAAAGAGAAGAAAATAGAGGGAAATAATAGCAAAATGTTGCACTTCGACCAAAATGGAGGGGGTAAGTCCCAGAATGGAGGGGGTATGTTGCAAAATGGGGCAGATAAGTTATACGATGGGTAGAGGAAGTATAAAATTTGCAGAAAAATAGTAAATCAATGTAGTAAGTAGGCAAGTTATATGTAAGAAGTGGTTTGCAGGACCTTTTTTTAGTCCTTCAAACTTTTAGCCCAAGTAAGTTGCAAGTTTTTTAAGTAAGTTGCACCAGCCAACCAAATTTTTCAAGTTGCACATATATGTATTGTACTTTATAATAATATAAGTAGTAAACCTTATTATTTATAATATAAATTTAAACAGCAAGAAAATTTTTATTGCCTATTATACTTTTGAAATAAAACAATATGGTGCAATATTTTGATGATATTTATATGGTGCAAACTATTTTGAATCTTAATGTGTACCTTGATCTTACTCGTTCCAGAATGAAGTATGTCAACCAGACCAGAGCCATTACTTAATGTATCGTGTGATTTTACTCCAGAGGAGGCTTTTAAAATTCTAGTTGAGACACCAGCTGCAAGCTGTATTTCAACTCCACCTGTCAAGCCTGAGGGTGGCGATGTCTACCTTTTTTATACCGATAAGGAAAACTGTAAGACCCTTTCTACTCAGTGTACATGACATTATACCATGTACCATGTATTCTTGTGCTCACCTTCTCCACCCTTTTACATCCGTATATTTACGATTGCTTGTTTCCTAGGCTCACGCGACTACCTGTGCGACCGTTTTCAATGGCGAAATAATGGAGCACAGAAGCTTCTGCCAACCGATGTTCCCTGTCCGCTTGTCCAAAAGTCGTATTACGTTCCTCGGGCACAAAAAAACATTGCGCGACAGATATCTTTTCGACGCTACGTTTACAGTTTAGTCGGAGATAAACACCCAGAAGCTCTTCGTCAACGAAAGTTAATTGTGTATCTCGGCGATAGCAGCCAGGCGCCTATGCTGCCTCATGGAAACTCAAAAACAGCAAACAGGCCGTTTGTTCGCACTTGCCCTAGCGTTCTTGCTGATTTGCGTCAGCAGCTTGCCTCAGATACAGACCAAGCTTCTACAAGCCGCGTGTATCAACATGCTTCGATGGATGGCACAGTCGATCCGGAGCACGAGGCTGTTTTAAAACCAAGAAATAGAAAGCAAGTGGCGAATCTAAAAATGCAGATGGTACAGAGTACCCGTCTTTCCAAAGATGATGTTATTAACTGCGTCGAACTTGGAGCCGATTTAAAGGATAGCGTCCATCGTATGAACTTCTTGCCACATCTTGCAATCGTTATAGCCATTCCGGAAGTGTTGAACACATTAAACCAGCTCCTTGAATGCCAGAGCATGCCCTGCGAAGTGCTACTCTGCTACGACACGACCTTTAACTTGGGTGATTTTTTTTTAAGCACCCTAAGCTTTCGACACATAATGCTGCTTTCAACTCAGGAAAGTTCACCTATCATTCCGGCAGCATTTTTAATTCATGATTCAAAGGATGAAGCAACCCATGCTGATTTCTTCGAAATTATGTTGCGAGAGATTCCGTCCTTAATCAATTCAAGAGGCATATTCGTTACCGATTGCGAGCTTGCCATTGTAAACGCTTTGACCAAGGTTCTTTGTAATAAGAAGCATTTGCTTTGCTGGCTCCATATAATTGGCGACATAAAAATGTGGCTCAAGCGGAATCCTTTGTTTGCTGAAGGCTGTGACAACATCAAGAGCCAGCTTGAAAATCTTTGGCGCTGCAAATCTAGCCAGCTCTACTGCAAAGAACTGGATGAGGTATCCAAGCAATGGAGCCCGAAGTTTAAAGACTACTACATGAACCAGTGGCACCCTGTAGTTCTCTCTAAGGCGGGCCGCTGGGTTCTTGAGCCACTTGGTGTGTACAATTCGTTTTCAGGTGTGACAATCAACCAAGCTGAGGCTTTCAATTCCGTGATTAAGAGGGCTCAAGGTTGGAAGGAAATTAGCACCGATGAGGCAATGCTTTCATTGTACTACCTCCAGAGTTACTTTCTTCACGAAATCGAGCGTGCTTTTGCTGCTCAGGGGACCTTCAAACTACGTCCGGAATTTCGGCGACTTCAGCAAGAATCTCCTAGTGAAGTGAAGCGTCCCTTCGTTGAACCTCTACAAGTTTGGGAACGCATCAAGAATGCTGATTCAAAATCCATCTCTGCCCCATTGGAGGTGCGACGAGAGGTTCCGAACACTCAGCTTGCAAGAGCTGCAGATCTTGTCCGCAACGGAAAAGTTACACTCGTGCCGACTAGACATGCATTCTCTGTGGCAAGCAGTAACGGAAATGTGCACAGCGTGCAATTGTATCCGAAAGAGACTTGCACTTGTCCAGCGACAGGCACCTGCTACCATATTTTGGCTTGTCGCATGTCGCTGGGATTTGAATCGGAATTCAAGCCAAGCAATGCTCACCGCATTCGCAAGAACCTCCTCTCAAAGGCTAATAAGCGTGCTGGGCGAAAACGACCGAGGCCTGTGGACCTTGACGTTGCTTCTACAATCGACGAACTGAATCACTCTGAAGACGACTGCTTCGATCCACTCCGCAAAGATGGAAAAGCAGGTCCATCTAAAAAGAAATGCCAGATAGATATTCAAGAAAGTGATGCCGAATCAGCTGACACCAATAGCAATCAAGAAGCAGCTTGTGGTGGTGGCCAGGACGAGCCGTCGAGTGAAGCCAACGTTCGCGAAGCATCAACTTGTGGTGGTGGTGGCCAGGACGAGCCGTCGAGTGAAGCCAACGTTCGCGAAGCATCAACTTGTGGTGGTGGTGGCCAGGACGAGCCGTCGAGTGAAGCCAACGTTCGCGAAGCATCAACTTGTGGTGGTGGTGGCCAGGACGAGCCGTCGAGTTAAGCCAACGTTCGCGAAGCATCAACTTGTGGTGGTGGTGGCCAGGACGAGCCGTCGAGTGAAGCCAACGTTCGCGAAGCATCAACTTGTGGTGGTGGTGGCCAGGACGAGCCGTCGAGTGAAGCCAACGTTCGCGAAGCATCAACTTGTGGTGGTGGTGGCCAGGACGAGCCGTCGAGTGAAGCCAACGTTCGCGAAGCATCAACTTGTGGTGGTGGTATCCAGGACGAGCCGTCGAGTGAAGCCAACGTTCGCGAAGCATCAACTTGTGGTGGTGGTATCCAGGACGAGCCGTCGAGTGAAGCCAACGTTCGCGAAGCATCAACTTGTGGTGGTGGTGGCCAGGACGAGCCGTCGAGTGAAGCCAACGTTCGCGAAGCATCAACTTGTGGTGGTGGTATCCAGGACGAGCCGTCGAGTGAAGCCAACGTTCGTGAAGCACCAGCTTGTGGTGGTGGTCGCCAGGACGAGCCTTCCAGCGAAATCGACACAAGCCGAAATCCCGACAGCGCGCCTTTAGTTTTTGGTAGAGCCTCTCAGAGCCTCTCTTTTGGAATGATAGCGCGTCATGTTAAATCAGCTACTGGTGTGGACTACATCGACCGTGACATTGTTTCTAGCGACGATGCTGATTGGATCCCCGAATTCGGATTGAGCCGTGTTGACAGGTAATAGAAATACATGCTGTGACATCTGATTTAGATACATTGCCTAAACTTTGTATAAATTTCAAACATATTCTGATCTCTATGTACCACTGCTATTACAGAGAGTCAATTGTAAACCGATTTGGAGAATTAACTGGAGAAGTGATGGCCGCTGCTTCAGTTCTTATTAGGACGCAGTGGACTAACGTTTCCGGCATGATAAATCCATGTCTGATCAAACACCGAGACCTGACCATACAGCAAGGTAGTAAATTTTCTGCGTGTTGCAAAGCAATTATTTGGATAACATGAAGTCCCTAAATTAAACTACAGTCAGTGATACTGCTACAAGTAGACTGAAACTGCTGAAAACCTGAAAAGTCATTGTCAGTGTTGTTACATGTTGGTATTTTAGTCGTAAACTCGCAACGCATCCATTGCCATAAATTTTATTTATAGATTCCATTTCATAACAAGCACACTTTTAAGTGTCTTTTTTTATTATTTTAGGCGTCACTTTCATGCAATTCTTCCACGACACTGAGCGCAATCACTGGAGCTTGCTGTCTAACTACCGAGGAGAACTGGTCATTTATGACGCAGTGCCACCTACAACTGATTTGAACTTAGAGAATTTTATTAGAGAATTGACTTCTTTCCTTCGGCTTCCGAACGAATCTGTTGTAATCCACTATTCCAACGTCGCACTTCAGGAAGGCGCACTCGATTGTGGAGTTTACGCAATCGCATTTGCAGTCGCATTGGCTTTAAATGTCAATCCAGTAAACTGCAATTTTGATGGTCCAAAAATGCGCAGACACCTTTTGAGCTGCTTGGAAAATAAGGAAATGCAACCGTTTCCTGTGAGATCTGCACGAAGAGTACGTCGTCAGTATCTCCGTTCGCTAAATCTAAGTTTATTTTGTTTCTGTCGAACGCCGTACTTTGAGGGACAAAAATCAATCCAGTGCGACATTTGCGATGAGTGGTTTCATGCGATTTGTCTTAAAATGGACAGTACAGAATTCGCAGAGGCCAGGAAGCGCCCGAAATTTTTCTGTCCACGTTGCAGCGCTTTCCTAAGCCAATAACAGTTTTTTTCTGATCGTAGCTTAAGTTCTCAACTTTTAACTCATGTAACAGCCCAGTGCCTGCTTTAAGTATCAAATAGTAATCTTTCTGTAGGCCCTTGATTTTTTATATTTTACGGTACTGTATTACTATAAAATCACACAAGCATAGCAACACTCGTACATGTACACGAAACTCCTGATTCTTGGTCTGAGTTAAGCGCATTGGAGTCGCTTTTCTCTATTTTAATTTGCATGTCAATGCCTGTATTGCAGGCTTGTGCGCACTATCTAGGCTTATAGGGGCTATATATTTAACCTTTGATGCTTCATTTGCGGAATCAATATTACCAAATCGTCTAATTGCTCATGGGAAATTTCTTTCTTCTATGTTTAACAACTATATTGCCTACAACTACAAAAAATTTTCCTTTATCGTACAATCTTAGTGTCATAAACACTCTATCGTATATTGGGTAAACTTTTGCTTCATCTGTTTCCTCTTAATGCATATGATGGTTTTATTGCTTGATTATGGTTTTTTCTAACACGTGCAGCTACAACGAAATTATGGAAACTGTTTCCACGATGTTTCTTAGATTAGTATTCATTCGACGTTGATTTTTTAAATTCCACCTTTATGATAAAATGTTCACAGTACTTACCTGGCTTATATATTTCATCTTTACAAAAGATTCCACAATATTTTTAGACCTTCCGTGTAAAAGATCGACCTGCTTGATCTTTAAATTTCATGTCCTTGACGCGCTTTGTGTATAACTACTCGTATAAACAGTTTAGGATATTTTTTATTCATGGTAATAATAATTGTCTATTCATGCTGCTCGGTGGACTTTTATAATGAAACCCACATTGAAGCATTTTTGAACCGATAATCACAGAACCCACGCTTTTCAGCTTCTTAATTCTTTAAAAAGGTTCTTTTCTGTACCTAAGCGCAGAATTCATTTCATTTAATGTACGCATGGAAAAATTTATTAAAGTCTAGAGACTAAACTTACTACTAACTTTAAACCAACATGAAACACATGTACTTAAGAAGAACATTTATTAGTCTTTTTTCTGATTAGCAGCATAATTATTTGCTCGCACTAAATGACCACTGTAGTTTTACTGTAGTTGTACTACAGTGATCCTTGGTACTATATTCCTATTCTTGCAAAAAGCCTGTCAGGATCAAACAAAAGGAACCACCTTATTTGCGCAAAAAAAATTAGGTGACAAATTTTTTACTCTTAAACTGTTCCTAACGATCAAAGAAATGCAAAAATTATGTGCGAATGGAACTGGAAACAAAGTTTTAGCCTTGCATTTACGTACATGTATATATAGTTGCTTCCAAACATCGTCACAGATTTTCATATCAAAACGTCCAGCTAAATTTACGGGTAGAACATGATGGAGAAAATGTAGAAGTCATAAACC
Organism: Macrostomum cliftonense; assembly: GCA_950096795.1. Lineage (NCBI taxonomy): Eukaryota > Metazoa > Platyhelminthes > Macrostomidae > Macrostomum > Macrostomum cliftonense. The sequence continues at coordinate 48,836 of CATNEM010000350.1, read as the reverse complement.
TTTCAGAAGGACTGGACATTGGGGTTAAAAAAATACGTTTAAATGTAAGGCCTCACGGGCGTATAGCTGTCTATTCTGTGCTCGACTTGATTTACTCCCGATTTTGCAAGACGCAGCTCCACTTTTCGCAATTCGATATGTAAATCTGATCTATTTATTTTTCCGCAGTTTAGTAATCCGCATCCGTTTCCGCATTTTATTGCTTTGATCCGGTCCGCATCCGCATCCGCCTTCTCATTCCGCATTTTAGCAATCCGCATCCGTTTCCGCATTTTAGTGCTCCTATCCGTTCCGCATCCGCATCCGTTTCCGCATTTTAGTCTGTACCAAAGAAAGCATATTTGCAGCAACTTTGACTGTCAAGCAGGCTAGAAATTCCTAATTAAATAGGCAGCACTTATTTGACTGCTACAACATATGTGGGCAACAGTAGGTCGATCCAGCCAACTGATTTGGTGGCTGACCAAGGTAAGTTGCAAAATTGCTGATATAAGTCACAAAATCATAGATAAAAGTAGCAAAATTTGTGAAAAACGAGGGGGTAAGTCGCAAAAACGAGGGGGGGGGGTAAGTTGCAAAATGGAGAAGAATTGGAAAGATGCAAGCAAAAATGGTCTGCGGGACCTTTTTTTGGTCCTTTGAACTTTGACCCACGGTAAGTTGCAAATTTTTTGTAAAGTAAGTCGCACCAGCCGACTGAATTTTTCAGGTTGCGCACCTATGTGCTACAAGCTAAATAATATTGAGACTATTTAGCAAGCAGTCCTATACTAGAGCTCTATGCATATGTAGTGGGTAGTGTATTGATTTACAGATTGCCAGCTAAATAGGGAAGATGCAGATAAACACACAAAGACCACATTGGCGAAAGTTTTTTTGTTGCCTTAATGCTTGACCACATTGGCGAAGTCATTACTGTGGTTTTGTTTTAATTTATATCCAATAGCTAACCATTTGAAATATTCAATTAATTAATTTGTATTAGAGACATATAAATGTTATGTCTTTCTCTGAACCTAGCCACCCCTTATTCAGTAAAAACCACAGTAGGCCTAAAAGGCAAAGAAAAACCTTTCGCCAATGTGGCTTCGCCAAAATGGCTTTCGCCAAAGTGCCTTTCGCCAACATGGTTTTTCGCCAAAGTGGTCGGTAACCGTGCTAATTACTATACTTTATTAAGCCAAAAAGAAGTTTTTAAATTTGCGAAATTGAAACAATAATAAATAACAAAAAAGTTTTAATTCTTGTGCAGTAAAAGCATGTATTGATTTTTTATTTTTTGTAGCGAAAAAAATATAACAGCCTAGGATACATAATTTTTTACGGCTAACGAACTACTTTTTAATTTTATTTAAAATACAAGGTTTTTTCGATAACGCCCCATTCATTCATATTGTCATGGGGGCCTACCTGTGCGCCAGCGTTTTTGTCATAAAAATCGTGGTGCTGTGACGGAGTCAATCAAGGTTTTAAAATTTATTTTGTTATAATGTTTGTTTCCATGAAATTAATATGTATTTAAACGTTTAAATGTGTAAAAGCCACGCACCCCTCCCTCCCGCTCGCTCTCTTGCTCTCTCCCGCTCTCGCGCTATACCGCTCTCGCACTTTCTACGCTCGTATCTAAATTAGTTCACGCTCTCTATTTAAAGTTAAACTAGAAAATATATTCCTAAAGAACTCGGCTTGTGATTTACGTCACATAAATTTTGGAGGTCCCACCGAGACATCGTCTTCGCCATCATCAGTTCAGCCTGTTATTGTAATCAGCGATTCAGCGTCATCATTTTCATTCAGCCATAGCATCACAACAGCAAGTAAAAAATCGGCCCACCGCTTGAGTACGCGAGAACTCCAACCGAGCTAAGCGAGAACCCGTTTAGAGCTGCCGTGACTCAGCACAAGTTTGTCCAGCCAACCACCCCAATCAGAGCTAGCTCTTATCTATCTGCAAGTCAGGCGCCACTGCAATTCATACCAGCCTACCCCCACGCCGTCATCACGTGCCCTCTGCTCTGCATAAACAGCACACGACTCACGCCACCCCAGGGTCGACCGCTTATTCGCTTTTGAGCTATTTTCAAGTTTCGCGGATTAAACTTGAGAAAATAACCAGTCTGCGCCGCCTCTCCCCTAGCCGGCCCAACTTACTGTCTGAATCGCTCTGCAAGTTTCAGCCAGTCTGAGCGAAAGTTGTCTGCTAGCCGCCAAGGCCTCACCGTGCCTATCACCGCTCAGCATCTCGTCTTACCGCCGCGCCTCAACATCGCACAGAGTCAACGCCAACTCGTCAGCTCTTCTGTGGCTCAGTGCCTTGTGCCAACTCTTCAGCACCAGCATCAGCGAAATTCAGTCAGGGCGAGACAACGAGGACACTGCGACTGCTGGACAGCTTCTGCGACGTTTCGACGACTTCGGCAGCTGGAGAGACACCTGCGGAGTGCACGACTGCCTGGCCAAGCATCTGCGACTGACAGCTCAGCATTTGCAGCTCTCCTTGGACTTACTCCGGCTTGCAGGCGTGGTTAACAGGGTGAGCCTTCCGGTCTTCTGCATTAGGGCTTTCTGTTCGACGGTTAGCTTTTGGGGGGTTTGCGTGAGTAGGACTTTAGGTCGCCCGGGATTCCCTCCCCCGTCGAACATTTGCGTGTCTGCCATTTCTTTACTCTGACGTTTCCTTCTTCTGCCTCTTCTTCTTCATCCTTATCACTTTCGAGTCAGGCATGTCCGAAACAGATCAGATGCAGCAAGCACCGCCTGGTCTGTCAGGGGAGGAAGCTGATGGTGCTGCTGGGCACTCAGCTGCAGCTGCAGTTGAGCCCGTTAAACGTGAGCTTGCTGAGTCGGCTGGCGCGCCCTTGACGTCAGTTCTGTCTTCTCTGCAGCAGCTTCTCGAGCGGACTCTGTCATCCGTCAACAGTCCGAAACCTAGAGAGACAGAAAAGCCGCAGACAGGTTCCAGTGCTGTCCGGTTACGACCGCCACAGTCTTACAGCGCTGGAATGAATTTCACCATCTGGGAAGCTCAGTTTCTTGCCTACCTAGCAGCCCATCAGATTCCGGACGAACAGCGGCTTGCTGTCTTGCTTTCTCTCTTGGCACCAGAGTGTCAGGAATTCTTTCTGGCTAACCAGCTCGGCAGTAAAGGCTGTCACGGCGCCTTAGAGGCATTGCGCACGCGCTACACTGATGCGAATCTGAAAGAGCGAAGTTACATGGAGCTGATTGCGGCCCAGCAGGGCGAGATCGAGTCCACTCCAGACTTCTTTGACAGACTGACCCGCTATGCCCATGCTGCTTCGCTGTCTGCCGCAGAAGCAGATTCACTGATTCGTGCTCGCTTCTGTTACGGTTTGAAGGATAAATCCTTAGCGGAGAGGCTCTTGCTGTGGGTTCAGGAAAGACCAAATCAGGTCAAATCAGCTGACCTTCTGCAGCGAGCAAAGGAGCTCATCGGCGTTCACCACCTTCTTCGGCCGCCTGTTACTGCGCCCGTCCGAGCTGTCCACAGCGAGCAGTCTAATCTTGAGAGTCGCGTCAAGGAACTAGAACAACTTGTTCATCAACAGCAAGAGGTGATCCGCAGGCAGCAGACAGGGCAGCATCAAACTTCTGTACCTTCAGGTGACGCCTCGAATACGCAAAAAGTGCACACCAACTTGGCTGCAGCGAGTGCTCGGGGTCAGAATCACGCCTACGCACAGCCAAGGGGCAAAAATAAGCCCAAGCCTTGCTACCGGTGTGGCGCCAAAGACCATCTTATAGCTGACTGTCCTGCACCACTGAAGACAGACTCTAATAAGTCCAGGGGTAGCTATGAACACTACAAGCACACAAATCAGCGAGTTGGGGAATCAGGCACTATTGCTATTTGGCGAACAAAGTACGGGTTTATTCAGTCCGATCAGCTTCAGGAACAGCTATTCGTTCACTCAAGTGAGCTATCGCTACCTCTAAGGAAGCTCGCAGAGCAGCACCAAATAGTCGGGACTCGAGTGAGCTTCCAGCGTCAGACCGACCCAGGAAAAAATCATGATCAAGCATGCGATGTGAGATTCCAGCCAAAAGGAGCTCACTGTGCTCAGTCCGATGCTGGGGAGGAGTACAAACTCGAATCAAGTTTTTTCGTGCAGCTAAAAGTTGGCGACAGCACTCTCATGGGCTGCCTTGATTCAGGGGCTAACGCCAGTGTTATGGGAAAACGCACGATGGAGCGATTAATAGCAGCTGATCCAATAAATAACACATTCACACCAGCCCGCCAAGTGGCCGCAGCCACGGCTTTCAACGGCTCACAAACTAAGATTTTAGGCGCTCTCCGTTGTGAAGTGAAACTAGGCAAGCTGAGGAATGAGCAGTCATTTCTAGTTACTGAGGAATCAACTGCTGAGGCCCTCCTGGGCATGGACTTTTTGCGCAACTTTCAAGCTAATCTCGACTTCGTCAATGGCCGTGTCACCGTAGCCGGTGAACCAGTTCCGACCATAGAAGGTGACCAGGGTGTTTTCCGAATGCGCCGAGTGACTGCAGCTTGTAGCGTGACTTTGCCACCAAGATCTGAGACGCTTGTGCCAAGCTGCGTTCAGGACCAAGGTCAAAAGGTTAGCGGCATAATTTCATCAAAACTATTCAGCACAGATTCAGAATACATTGTAGCCAAATCAATCGATAGGGTTAGCGAAACCAGCCACGTTTTAGTTCGAGTGCTAAACAGTAGTGAGCAGCCAGCTAGTATAAATAAGGGGGAAGAGATAGCGTCGTTTACAGAGCTAGGTACAGATGAAGTCATAGCGAAAACCAGTCTCACAGAGAAAGATTTCACCATAGACAGTGCACCACAACTTAACAACAAACTCGCAAAGCTCCCACCGCCAGACAAGGGCACAGCTGCCTGGCTGATGAAGCAGTTCCGCCTAGATCAAACTAATCTCACACAGACACAACTAAACACCACACTAAAACTACTAAACTATTTCATGAGTTCGATCTCGCAGTCGGATTCAGATTTAGGTAAGACAGATTTACTCGAAATGCCAATCGAACTGACAGATAAAAACTGCCGTCCAGTCTCACTGCCATCCCGTCGCACTACTCCCGCGCAGAAGGAGTTCCTTGACAAACAGATCACGCAGATGATTGAGCAGGGGGTAATCGAGGAGTGCGACGCAGAGTGGTCATCACCGATTGTGTTAGTCAAGAAAAAAGACGGCACGCAGAGGCTGTGCATCGATTACAGGTCTGTAAACAAGCTAATTAAGCCATGCTCGTTTCCGCTGCCGTTAATAGAAGAATCTTTTGACAGCCTCGCCGAGGCAACAGTCTTTTCAAGTCTAGATCTGACATCGGCCTATTGGCAAGTCGGAATCCGCGAACAAGATCGTGATATCACAGCCTTCAGTTGCCCTCAGGGAACCTTTCGCTGGGAAGTAGTACCCTTCGGCATCAAAACTGCACCAGCAACCTTCGCAAGACTGATGCACAAAATCTTTAGACCGCTCTTGATGAAGGTGAGCCTGATCTATTTGGACGACATCATCATAAAAGCTTCGAGTAATGATCAGATGATAGCAAACTTAGCGCTGGTGCTGTGGCAGCTGAGGAAAGCGAATTTGAAGGTGAAGCCAACAAAGTGCGAGCTATTCCAGGAGAAAGTTCGATTCCTTGGATTCATCGTCTCTGCGAAGGGGATCGAAGCAGACCCGGCTAAGACTCAAGCAGTCAAGGAGTGGCCACGGCCGGTTGATAAGAAGCAACTACTCTCTTTCTTAGGGTTTGCAAATTACTACCGTAAGTTTGTGCCCCGATTTTCTATCATCGCGACTCCTCTGTACGCACTTGCCCGTGGATCTGAGAAATTTCAGTGGCTTGAGCCTCACGATCGAGCTTTCACCGAGCTAAAGAAAAACTTGTGCTCTCCGCCTGTGTTGGCGTACCCAAACATGTCTCCAGGCAGTCGAGGATTCGTGCTCGATTGCGACAGCTCCTTGGAAGGCGTCGGTGCAGTGCTCAGTCAGGAAGATGCAGCTGGAGAAGAACATGTCATCGCTTACGCATCAAAAAAGTTTTCGTCTAGCCAGCGCAACTACTGCGCTACGATGCGAGAGTTGCTGGGACTAGTGCTAAAGTTAGAACACTTTCGGACCTATCTGTTAGACAAGCCCTTTGTCGTTCGATCAGATGCAGCAGCATTGCAGTGGCTGCATTCCAAGAAGCACGCCACAGGCATGCTGGCACAGTGGCTAACAACCATTGAGCTTTACGATTTCAAAATTCAGCAGTCCACTCTTGAGCGCATGGCAGAATACGACTTCAAGGTGATCCACCGTCCCGGCACTTCTCACGTAAACGCCGATGTGCTCAGCAGAAACCCGCGGTTTCGGGCGGATCACTTTGACTGCCCTTCGTGTTCAGCAATCCCGGAATTTCAGCAGAAATTTCAGGCAAAAAGGCAGACTAATTCAGAAGACAAACTGCCGACTGCATCCAGTGCTGTAGCCTGCCAGATCGAGCTCCGCTCTCTTACAGCCGAGATCGGCTGCCAGACTGAGCCTGAAACTGAGGCTAGCCTGAAGATCGGGTCAGGTGATCATGCCGAGCAGCAAAGCTGTTCGAATCTGACCAATACTGAACCTTCAGTTGACTTGCCTAACCGCAATCAACCTTCCATAGATTGTGACGCGCAATTGTCAACTTCTTCCACAACTCATGGCACTAGCGAAAGCGAATCCGATACTCTTCGAGACGAGTGGGTTCGTGAAGCGCAGGACTCGTGTGTCGATCTTGCACAACTCATAGCTACTGTTAAAGGGACATGCGAAAAGCCAGCTAAGGCTGATTTACAGGGATGCAGCAGAGAGATGCGTGCTCTCTGGGCGCAGCTCGACGAGCTAACAGTCGAGCAAGGGCTGCTTTATCGACAAAAGCCAGCCAAGAAAAATAAGCCATCAAACAAAGTTCTTGTCATACCAGAAAGTGCAGACATTAGTGAGCTAGTAGCTAGATATCATCGCGAATTAAATCACTGTGGAGTCTCAAAGACTACTCAAGCTATCAAAGCCAGATTTCAAATATCCGACCTAGAAACTTATGTGCGAGGTATCCTAGCTGAGTGCGAAATCTGCGCTCGAACGAAAAAATGTAAAATGAAGAACAAAGAGCCAATGCAACCAGCACTAGCTGGATTCCCAAATCAGGTTGTACACGTCGATCATGCTGGCCCGTTTCCCGAACAGAGTGGTCTGAGGTATCTCCTCGTCATGGTCGACCGCTTCACAGGATTTGTTGAGATTGCCCCTGTCGCTGATGTCTCAGCCGAGACTACAGCCACCGTGCTGCCGTCCGAATGGATAGCCAGGTACGGAGCCATGGAGCAGTTAGTTACAGACAACGGTACCGCATTTATAAACCAGGTGATGAGAGAGCTTACCCGCTTGCTTGAGATCGACATGTTGCGCACCACTGCGAGAAGACCCCAGGCGAACGGGAAAGCCGAGCGCATGGTTCAAACCATCAAGAGCCAGATTAGAGCTGTGTGTCTCGAAAGACAGCTGGACTGGCCCCTGGCCGCGAGATTGACAGCGCTCTCAATCCGTGCTACGGTGGCCGAATCGACTGGTTTCTCCCCGGCTAAACTCTTCTTCGGCCGAGAATTAAATCTTCCTTTAGACTTGGTCTATAATCCTCCGCGTCAAGATCACTACAGACCAGAGAGCTATGCTCACTATCTGCACAAGTCCTTAGTTGAAGTCTCAGTTATGGCTCGCCACATTCGGGGCAAATCTCAGGCGAGACAGAAGAAATACTACGACCGTAACGCAATCCACTCAAATTTCGAAGTAGGCGACGAAGTAGGCGACAAAGGATTAGACACTGCAGTCTGGCTAGGACCGTACAAGGTCATTCAAAAATTATCAGAACGCAATTATAGGCTAATTCCAGAATTCAGTCGCATAAATCCGTATGAAAAAGTTCCTAATCCGAGCCACAATGTTTATAATGTGGACCGCATGAAGCGATGCGTGCGAAAATCGTCCTATCAGGAGGTGATAGACCGATATGGCGTGCAAACAGCTGCACGGCTGCCGTCGTCCAGGCTCGGTCAGGGTGACCGCCAGTCAGGCTGGCTCGACTCGCTTGAGAGCCTGTCTATGGCCCAACCCGTATATCAACCCCCAGCTGTCTGTGCACAGCGACCTTGGCCAGCTTCCAGTTCGGGGATATCAGATGTGTGCGGAGAGCAGAACCCGCCGCCAGCCACTGCCGCGTTAAGCGCCCCGTCAGAGGTTACGGTTCCTCAGGTGCATGAGGCGGAGGTTGAAACTGCTCCCGCGGAGCCGGCAACAGAAGAGAGTGACCAGGTAGCGCTGGTCCCTGAACAAGCCCACGATCAGGCTGTAGCTGAAACAGAATCTGTAGCGCCGCCAGGGTCAGCTGGGGAAGAGGTGACAAACGAAAGTTCGAGTTCGCGCTCTGGCAGTCTGAACACGTCTGACAGCGCAGCATCAGAGCAGGCAGAAGTAGCAGAGCAACCAGGGCCTATTGATCATCCAGTGGTCGAGGTTGAGCAGCCGCCGCCAGCTGCTGAGGCTGGCTACACGACCAGGTCTGGTAGAACAGTCCAGAAACCGGCTCGCTTCCGACGCTGGCTGATGGATGTCGGAATCTTGAAGTCTGAAGTTTAGTCAGAGCTGCTATGTTGCTTCGCGTGCTTTTCGTCATTCCGCGTTTTTTTGTGCCGCCTCATTTTTTTGTGCTCTCATTGTCGTTCTTTCTTGCTTTTGTTGCGTGCGCTTTGTGCGTATCGCCGCTCGTGCAGTGCCTCTGTGGCGCCGCTGCTGTGTGCTGGTCTGCCAGCCTGGACGCAAGTCGCGTCGGGGTTTGGTTCGGCATCCTCTTTGTCGTTCCTGCCCGTCCTCTTCCCTGTGTTCTCCCCTCTCTCTCTTGGGGTAGCCTAGTGTGTGCCTGCCGCGTGTGTGCGTGTGTTGACCGGAGGGTTTGCCTTGCAGCCGCACGCAGGTCGGATTGCGGTTTCAGCATTGAGCATCGAGTTGCCAATTGAATTGAATTCATTCCCTCTGCATTGCAGTTGCTTTTATTTCCTAGTTGCGCCTCTGTGCAAAACAAGAAATAATCAAACAAATATTTTGCGGCACTTTGTTCTGTTCTCGTTTTTTTCGTCATTGTACTTAATATAATCGAATTTGATATTTCGTTGTACGTTGTTATCGTTTCAATACTGCGCTCATACAATGTAAGAAGCAATATTTTTTAAATTATTTAATTGTACTAATTTTGACCTTCCTTGTCGTCAGTAAAATATTCCTTTGCCTTACTTAAAGTAGCTCCACCTGCCTTTTTCGGTACGGAGGCGGGTGTGACGGAGTCAATCAAGGTTTTATAATTTATTTTGTTATAATGTTTGTTTCCATGAAATTAATGTGTATTTAAACGTTTAAATGTGTAAAAGCCACGCACCCCTCCCTCCCGCTCGCTCTCTTGCTCTCTCCCGCTCTCGCGCTATACCACTCTCGCACTTTCTACGCTCGTATCTAAATTAGTTCGCGCTCTCTATTTAAAGTTAAACTAGAAAATATATTCCTAAAGAACTCGGCTTGTGATTTACGTCACAGTGCAATCTGGTACTTTGGATAAAAAATGAGGCTGCCTAATCAGAAATCATGTGCTAATTAGCACCCATCCATTTGATTTTTAGCTTAACGCTCTTTAAGATTCGTCTTAGTTCTTAAATCCTTAGCAGCAAAGTATGCACTTATATGATTATGACTTATGATGATTATGAGGAGTGAGGAGTCATGATGATACTTCACGCATTCTTATCTCTCATGTCATATCGAAAAGAACGATACTTATATTACAATTACATTGTTTTACAATAGAATTTATGGATATATTGATGAATTGGACTTGTTGCATTGTTGGTCATTACTTGTTGCTCCTAATTTTAATATTTTTTGGCACTGAGTTTAAAAAGTGTGGTGCCATTTCGGCACTCTGGGACGACTCAGGGTGCTAAAAAAATTAAGGTGCCATGGCATGCATTTTGGCATGAAAGCCTAGTTGTACACTGTACACTAACAATTGGGTAATTGTTGCAAGTAATTTAGATCACCATCAATTGGTAGTTAAAAATTTTGTGCTTTATTCCAGTCTTACTCTTCTGGATCAAAATATTTTATTCCATAAGCCATAGTTCCTGCTATGCTGCGCCTAGATAGGTTCCAGTAATTTTATCTGCTATGTGTTTATCTGCTAGGCTAGATAATTTTTATGCTACACTTAGAGACAGCAGCCGTGTCTATGATGCAAAAGCTTATAGGCAAGTATGGCTAAGTTTGTAAGTATGGCAGGACCATACTTACAAATGTGGCCGCCATGTCTATAATATTGGAGCTTATAGACATGGCAGCCATGTCTCTAAATTGTCCATGTTAATAAGCTTCAATATCACACTAGACATGGCCGCCATGTCTTTAAACTGACTACATTAGGCCTATCAAAACGGCCACCATATCTTTAAGCTGTCACATTATAGACATGGCCGCCGTGTCTTTAAGCTGCCATATTATTGACACGGCCACTGTGCCTATAAGTACTCCATAATTTTTATTCCATTTCTTAAATGCCACACTTAGAGACACTGTGGCTATGTCTATTATAAGCTTTCACATTAGGACCACACTTATAGATATGGCAGCCATGTCTATAATTTAAAAGCTTATATGCATAGGGACCATGTTTCTAATATTGACTAGAACTATACTTAAAGACATGGCTGCCATGTCTGTAATATTGGAGCTTATAGACATAGCAGCCGTGTCCCTAAAATAGAAAGCTCCTACATTGGAGACATGGTAGCTGTGACAATTGGAGCCTGCATGGCGGCCATATCTAAGTACTCCATTTCTTAAATGAATTTCATTATTACTCATTAGATAACATATTTTGACAGGTGCACCTGTATACTTGGACGTTACTATCATGAAGAAATTCTTTGGAAATCAATAAATTGGCTATTTGGTATAATTGGAAACTCTATTAGTTTAAAGAATAAACTAAAAAAAGCTCTTACTCCTATTAATTATGGCTATGGCTACTAGCAGAAAAAATCTTTGACTTTCAAAAACCTTGTCTGCTGAGCAGATAAGCTAATAGTAGACAAAATGACTACTATTAGCTGATGATAGCTGATTATTTATATGATAAATGATTACTACTATGACTACTACTTTTTGGTTTAGGATACCTGTGGATATTCTTAGTTTCAGTTTAGGGGACCACAAATTCATGATAGGACCAATTTTCGTAGTTTTAGTTTAGGGGACCAATGAGAAGCCCCAAGATATAAGGCAATTGTCAAATCCCAAACATGCATGAAGGTAATTATAATAATAATTCTTTAATGCAAAGTAGCATTAGTTACAATGAGAACTCAAAAATCACAAAGATGGACATTATAATATTATTTTGGTTTAGGGGACCTATAATGGAAAAGTTGCACTGAAGTTGCATCCATCTATCTGTCTAGGCTCTGCATATATATATATATATATATATATGTGTGTGTGTATTTAACTAAATTGTCTATATATAATATATGGTATATACTGGGTCATACATGCGCAACACCCGGCCGACCCGGCCGAACCGGCCGGGTGACAGGACCGCCAAGCAAGGGACGTCGCAAAAAAATGGTCAGCAAAAAAAATCATCGCAACAAAAAATTCGGGAAAGGGAAGGAGAAAAACAAAAAGGAGAGACCAAGGAAAGAAGGAAGAGAAAGAGAGAAGAAAATAGAGGGAAATAATAGCAAAATTTTTCACTTTGACTGAACAACGTCGCACTTTGACTGAACAACGTCGCACTTTGACTGAACAACGTAACTGGGTTTATTTTTTCGCTGGGTGCAGGATGCAATTTCGCATCCTGTCACTAATTTCAGGATGCGATTTAAGGGGTCAGGATGCTATACATGGGTGCACAATTTTGAAAAGTAGTAACTTAGTTGGGCAAAAATTTGGAAGGACCAAAAAAAAGGTCCCGCGACCTTATAAGCCTAAATCTTTATAATTTTTCTGTTTACCTCTATATTTTGCAACTAGCCCACCAAAACAGCCGACTGTTGCACACATATGATGCATCCCTATCGCAACAAACAATAAAACAAAACAAAAAACTAGATGCGAAATTGCATCCTAGGTCAACTTTCAGGATGCAATTCTTGGGGTCAGGATGCTATAGCATCCCTATCGCACAAAAAAAAACCCAGGGTATATATATATATCATGTTATATATGTTGCAGTTATTTGTTAAAAGACAAGAGTATGCAACCTAGTAAAGGAATTTACCAAAAGAGTATTGCTAAACACAGGGTAGCCTTCATGTTTATTATCTTTAAGGCCAGTCAATTATTATGTAACACAATCAAAATTTAAGACACTTGATAAACTAGCTATCCAAAAAAAGTAATAATGCATAGAATGAAAAGAAAAAAGAAAGCAATAGCTTGATTTTAATCCTAATATTAGTAGCTTAGTAGCTAATTTTATTAACCTTTATTAATCTTTTTTCAAAGTTTACATGTATTCTCTCTTGGTGATTCAATAAAGAAATTGAATCTGCATCACTATGCAGCTATGAGACTGACACCTATTCTGCTTAGGTCTAAGATAAGAAAATAACAAAGGCTACAACTACAATAATAGTATTGGATTTTATAGATTGCAGAGAAAGTCATCAGTATCAAATGAGTCTCAATGTCTTATAGTGGCAAATATAAAAGCAGCTAAACTATTTTTTGCTTTCAAGCATTCAAGATATTTTCCCTGCATTGCCATGTTGTTCTACCAATTCCTTGCTTCTTTCAATTATGCCTCTCCTGCAGGACATACCATAGCTAAACATTTTGAACAATGCATTATTTGTAGAAGTCAGTAGACAATTCCAAAAATTAGTGGTCAAAGTGCATGTCAACAAATTGTCTATTGCTCGCATACATTTTAAGGTGATTAAAGCCTTTGACATTTAATGGCAGTTTTAGCTGTGGAAGTTCTTTCTTATAAAGAGTTGCATTCACTGTCTCACAGAGAAGCCCCAATTTTAATAATTATGAAATCTTTTGTAGGGCTGAAATATTTTGCCTCAGGTGCATGTGGCATGGCCACTTTCAAGTTTAAATGGCTCATCTTAAAATATATGTCCTTTATTTTTTATCAAGGCTCATAATCATTACACTAAAGTATATTAAATCACAATCTCCACTTCCAGGCTATTAAAATGTCAAAATTATTGCAATCAACAGGCTAACAGGGGGCCAGCAATTTTTCTAATCACATAACTAAGTGCTCAAACTGTTCAATAGTCAGTCTGTCCTGCCAACGCACCAAGCAAATCATGGACCGCCAGAAGCAACAGCATCAACAGCACCAACAATTAACACTGCCCGGCCTAACAATACAAAAAGCGGATCCTCTTTCTGTATTTGAAATTGGCGAATACATTGGCCGCGGCACCTATGGAGTGGTCAGGCGTGCCCGAATGAAGACCAGCGGTCGCATCTGCGCCGTCAAAATCATGAACGACGGTCAGGATATTGTGGAAGAATTGCGCGCCGAAGTTCGCGTCCTCACTCAGTTTGTTGATCATCCAAATTTGCCAAGATTTTTCGGCTTGTATCTGGATCGGAGCAGCGCTCAGCAGACAATCTGGTTGGCTATGGAACTGTGCGAAGGCGGTAGCGTAGCTTCGCTGAGCAAGTATCATTCGGCAAATTCGCTGACTGTACCCGAGCCCGTGGTGGCTCACATTGCTGGCCAAGT
>CATNEM010000350.1:17500-30000 GCA_950096795.1 Macrostomum cliftonense | reverse complement strand
AGCCCACTTATGTCATTGATAAGGGGCTCCAGCCCACTTATATCATTGATAAGGGGCTCCAGCCAACTTATGTCATTGATAAGGGGCTCCAGCCCACTTATATCATTGATAAGGGGCTCCAGCCCACTTATATCATTGATAAGGGGCTCCAGCCCACTTATACCATTGATAAGGGGCTCCAGCCCGCCACCCCAGTCACTGATAAGGGGCTGCAGCCCGCCACCCCAGTCACTGATAAGGGGCTGCAGCCCGCCACCCCAGTCACTGATAAGGGGCTGCAGCCCGCCACCCCAGTCACTGATAAGGGGCTGCAGCCCGCCACCCCAGTCACTGATAAGGGGCTGCAGCCCGCCACCCCAGTCACTGATAAGGGGCTGCAGCCCGCCTCCCCAGTCACTGATAAGGGGCTGCAGCCCGCCTCCCCAGTCACTGATAAGGGGCTGCAGCCCGCCACCCCAGTCACTGATAAGGGGCTGCAGCCCGCCTCCCCAGTCACTGATAAGGGGCTGCAGCCCGCCTCCCCAGTCACTGATAAGCCTTACAACTTATATTAATTTCTCATTACTCACGCCAAAAACACCCAGGTGTACGACAACAAACCCGTGTTGGACCTTCTCCTGGGCAAACCGTTCGGTCTGCTAGCCCTACTGGATGAAGAGTGCACCTTTCCCAAGGCCAGCGACCTGACTCTGACGGAGAAGCTGCACAAACACGCCGCTGAAAAATATCCCAGACTGTATCAGCAGCCTAAAAGTACTACAGAACCGGCGTTCACCGTTCGTCACTATGCGGGTCACGTGACCTATTCTACTCAAGGCTTTTTAAGTAAAAACAAAGACCGATTGCCAGTAGAAATAGCCGCACTATTGCGCGGCTCCAATCTGTCTTTGTTGAGGTCTTTGTTCGCTAATAATAATAACTCGGGCGGAGGAGGCGGAGGAGGCGTCGCGCACACCGCCGGCTCCTCAGCGGCCGTGTCGATGGGCCGACCCGGCAGTTCCAACTCGACTTTGGTCACCCCGCTTAGCAGCGTCGGGCTGCACAAACTCAGCAGCGGCGGCAGCGGCATGGCCGGCTCCCGAATCACTGGGCAAACTCTGGCCGCCTATTTTCGCGCCTCGCTGAACGATTTGTTAAACCGGTTGTTAGCAGCTGAGCCGCACTTTGTGCGCTGCCTCAGGCCGAATAGAGAGGGCAGGCCCGACCGGATTGATCCGGACAAGGTGAGGAGTGGGAAATATCCCCCTTCTAGCCGGTCTTCGAAATGTCCCCTTTAACTGGTCTTTAAAATATCCCCTTTTGCCGGTCTTCAAAATATCCCCTTAAACCGTCCTTCAAAATATCCCCTTTAATCGGTCTTCAAAATATCCCCCTTTTACCGGTCTTCAAAATATCCCCTTTAGCCGGTCTTCAAAATATCCCCTTTTGCCGATCTTCAAAATATCCTCTTTAACCGGTCTTCAAAATATCCCCTTTAGCCGGTCTTCAAAATATCCCCTTTTAGCCGGTCTTTAAAATATCCCCTTTAGCCGGTCTTAAAAATATCTCATTTAGCCGGTCTTCAAAATATCCCATTTAGCCGGGCTTCAAAATATCCCTTTTAGCCGGTCTTCAAAATATCCGCTTTAGCCGGTCTTCAAAATATCCCCTTTAGCCGGTCTTCAAAATATCCCCTGTTGCCGGTCTTCAAAATATCCGCTTTAGCCGGTCTTTAAAATATCCCCTTTAGCCGGTCTTAAAAATATCTCATTTAGCCGGTCTTAAAAATATCCCATTTAGCCGGGCTTCAAAATATCCCTTTTAGCCGGTCTTCAAAATATCCACTTTAGCCGATTTTCAAAATATCCCCTTTTGCTGGTCTTCAAAATATCCCCTTTTGCCGGTGTTCAAAATATCCCCTCTAGACGGTCTTCGAAATATCCCCTTTAGCCGGTTTTTAAAATATCCCTCAAATCCTTCAAAATATCCTTCAAACTAATCGGCTCCCACGATCCCCCAAATCGGCTCCCCGCCAGGTCCTCGAACAGCTTCGCTACACCGGCGTCCTAGAAACCGTAGAAATTCGTCGCCAAGGCTACTCGCACCGGTTGAGCTTTCGCGAATTCCTTGCCGACTATGGGCCCCTGGTGCTGGGCTTTTCCCCTGTCAGCAGAAGCGCCTCCGTTGGTCAGGCCGCCATGGACCTGTGCCGCGCTGTGCTTAAGAAACTCGGCCTAACCGGTTGGCTTCTCGGACGGCACAAAGTCTTCCTCAAATATCATCACGTTGAGCTGCTGATGCGGCGGCGCGCTCACCTGCTGACAGCTGTCACTCGCTGCCAGGCCGCCGTGCGTCGGTGGCTTGCCGTGCGGCGTTTGAAACAGATGCGCTGGTCCCTGCTGGCTGCTAGGCGCGTGGTCAAGGTGAGTCCCGGGCCGGAATTATGGGTCAGGGTGTGTCGGGAGTTATGGGTCAGGGTCAGTCGGTAATTATGGGTCAGGGTGAATCCGGAGTTATGGGTCAGGGTGTCGGGAGTTATGGGTCAAGGTGAGTCGGGAATCATGGGTCAGGGTGTGTCGGGAGTTATGGGTCAGGGTGTGTCTGGAATTGTGGGTCAGGGTGAGTCAGGCGTGTTGGTTCAGGGTGAGTCGGGAATAATCGGTCAGGGTGAGTCGGGAATTATGGGTCAGGCTGAGTCGGGAATTATAGGTCAGGGTGTGTCGGGAATTATGGGTCAGGGTGATTCGGGAGTTATGGGTCAGGGTGTGTCGTGAGTTATGGGTCAGGGTGAGTCGGGAATTATGGGTCAGGTGTGTCGGGAGTTATAGGTCAGGGTGAGTCGGGAGTTATGGGTCAGGGTGAGTCGGGAGTTATGGGTCAGGCTCAGTGGGGAAATATGGGTCAGGGTGAGTCGGGAAATATGGGTCAGGGTGAGTCGGGAATTATGGGTCAGGGTGAGTCGGAAGTTATGGGTCAGGGTGAGTCGGGAATTATGGGTCAGGGTGAGTCGGAAGTTATGGGTCAGGCTCAGTGGGGAAATATGGGTCAGGGTGAGTCGGGAATTATGGGTCAGGGTGAGTCGGGAGTTATGGGTCAGGCTCAGTGGGGAAATATGGGTCAGGGTGAGTCGGGAATTATGGGTCAGGGTGAGTCAGAAATTATGGGTCAGGGTGAGTCGGTAAATATGGGTCAGGGTGAGTCAGACATGTTGGATTAGGATGAGTCAGTTGTAATTAGTAAACTATGATGGGTCGGTGTGTCAGATAGATAGGTCAACCTGACTACTAGGAGATCTTATATGTCTAAAACTCTCTCGCAATTCTCTTTAAGGCAGAAAACTTCATTGAAACCTACCATGATGAAATTATTATAGCCTTTCAAGCCATGCACACACAGTGTCTTAGAGACTGAACTTGTACAAATAAATACTCAGGTGCAAAAAGCTTTGTTTTTTTGAGTCATGCCTCTCTCTCTGGAGTCCCTGCACTGTCCAGAAAGAGTAATTTTTTTAACTATTGTCCTCCGGAGCCGCAGACACGCTTAAGTCTCGTGCTTCAATTCATAAATTAGAGAGTTTGGTTTTTTTTAGTGTAGCTCTGGCCCCTGCTAGCTGTACGCCTTTCCGACTGTACAGCCCCTCTCTCTCTGTAGCTGTATGTCGTCCTAATAGCTTGGTTAACTTCGCCGTACTAAAATTGTTTATATGCATATAAAAAAGATGCTTAAGAAAACTTATGTTACTTTTTTGAGGTTTCTTTACTGATACTAAAAAAATTCTGTTGTGTTTTTTTTAATTACTTTTCTGCAAAGCATCGTTCGGAACTGTCCGAACAGTTTGACGAGCAGTCGGGCTCGCGCATTAACAACTCGATTTTCAATTCGCGTAAGACGATTGATTCTGTTACTCTGTCGTCACTTGTTAGTCACTTCTCTAAGACTTGCCTCTCATTTTAGAGTAACATTCTGAGGCGTTGTCAGTTTTTTATCATGAGATTTTGAGTCAGGTTTGAAGTCAAACTTTGAAAATAAAGTCACTTTAAGGTGAGATTTTTAAAATATCGTCAGTTTAAGCGTGAGATTTTGAAAAAATATGGTTACTTAAGGGTGAGATTTTGAAAATATAGTGAGTTTAATGTGAGATTTTGAAAATATAGTAAGTTTAATGTGAGATTTTGAAAATATGGTCAGTTAAGGGTGAGATTTTGAAAATATGGTCAGTTAAGGGTGAGATTTTGAAAATATGGTCAGTTAAGGGTGAGATTTTGAAAATATGGTGAGTTAAGGGTGAGATTTTGAAAATATGGTGAGTTAAGGGTGGGATTTTGGAAATATGGTCAGTTAAGGGTGAGATTTTGAAAATATGGTGAGTTAAGGGTGAGATTTTGAAAATATGGTCAGTTAAGGGTGAGATTTTGAAAATATGGTGAGTTTAAGGTGAGATTTTGAAAATATGGTCAGTTAAGGGTGAGATTTTGAAAATATGGTGAGTTAAGGGTGAGATTTTGAAAATATGGTCAGTTAAGGGTGAGATTTTGAAAATATGGTGAGTTTAAGGTGAGATTTTGAAAATATGGTCAGTTAAGGCTGAGATTTTGAAAATATGGTGAGTTAAGGGTGAGATTTTGAAAATATGGTGAGTTAAGGGTGAGATTTTGAAAATATGGTGAGTTAAGGGTGAGATTTTGAAAATATGGTGAGTTTAAGGTGAGATTTTGAAAATATGGTCAGTTAAGGGTGAAATTTTAAAGAATGTTGAGCTTAGGGTGAGATTCTAAGTCTTGAGACTTGTGTCAGCTTAGGGTGCGATTCATAGACTTGTGTCAGTTCAGGGTGACATTCATAGACTTGTGTCAGTTCAGGGTGAGATTCTTATACTTGTGTCAGTTCAGGGTCAGATTCTTAGACTTGTGTCAGTTCAGGATGAGATCCTGAGACTGCTGTCAGCTTAGGGTGAGATTCTGTGTGACAGTATTGTAATAATTCTTTCTGCTTAAGTTTTAGACTCTCTGCCTGTCAGTCTCGTGTTGCGCAATCAATCATCTCAACATAAAACATGTCACGCAATTGCTCGCAGGTTTGGCGCGCCCGAGTGGAGCTGCGCAAGCGTCGCCAGCTAGTCATCCGCCTGCAGAGCCTGGCCAGAGGCCATCTCGCCCGTCAGCGCTACAGGAAAATGAAGCGCGACCGGGTCTTTCGCAGTCAGCAGCAGCCGCAGTTGCAGCTTCAACAATCACCACCCAAGCCCCATCAGCATCATCACCAGCAGCAGCAGCCTCGCTATCCAACCGTCAGCAACGGCACACTGGGCACGGCTAGCGTCATTAGCAACGGCATTCTAGCTGGTCCGCTGCGCCTAATCTCGCCCGAATTGTCGGCCTATTACGCCAGAATCGGCGCTCACCAGTTCGAGCCGGGCCCGCCGCCCTCGGCCATGGTGGAGCAGGCTCAGACTATGGCTAAGGCCCCGGTGACGCAGCATGTTGCTATTAGCAACCGACAGTATCAACAACAGCAACAGCCACAACAGCAGCAGCAGCAACTGCAGCCGCCCAGACCAGCTGACAACGCGAGCATTCGAGTTGCTCCAGTGAGCAATCCGCAGCATCTCACCTATTACGACAGGGTGTCCGAGCAGGCCAAGCAGAGGTGAGTTATTTTAAAGACAACTTTCTCTATTTGTTCAAAAAATACGTCACCAATCACCGGTTCACTAGCTGTATTGTTCCTGTTCTCTCGTTTAGTAAAGAACCAAACAAAAACCCGCTTTTTCAAATCGATTTTTCACGCAATATTTTTTTGCATTTTTTACCAGCGAAATCAAAGCTGAGATTCAGCGCATTCTGCTAGCCTCCGAGGCGGGCAGAATTATTTACGATAAGTTAGTAACTTACTATTTATATGCTTAAAAAACTCTATCAATACTACTTGTAGAAACGCACCGCTAGTAATTGTTGTTGTTTGTTAGTATGTATTTTAATTCGCCTAGAAAATTCACCAAAGTGCAACGCTTGTTTGAACACTACTTAAAAATGTAAAATTCAGTCTTTTATTTATTTTTTTTATTAGTGTTGTCAGCACTTATCGTAATATTTCTTATCACAAAAGTAATCTACAATAGAAGTAACAAATTTTTATAAAATTTACAACTAATCGTTATTATATACGTATAGTGATTAATTATACAAAAATTCCACAATTTTTTTAGCATTCATCGCAACGCGGCCCCCGCCTGGGACAGTCCTTATCGGCGTTATCAGCACGAACTGAAAATTACTAGGTGAGCAACTGTGGGGGCCATTTTTGGACGGAATTTTTTTCTCTGATTTATGTTTGCTGGGCGTACGTGTGTATTTTAAAGTACAAAATTGTTCAAACTTTTTCGTTATCGATTCTTTGAGTGGCTTCGCAACCACCCACCCCATTTATTGTCGTTAATTTTCTGATCGGCTCCGACCACCCACCCCACGTGGGTTATCGATTTTTTGATTGGCTCCGCAACCACCCCTCTAGGGTTATCGATTTTCTGATTGGCTCCGCAACCACCCACCCCATTCGGGTTATCGATTTTCTGATTGGCTCCGCAACCATCCACCCCACTCGGGTTATCAATTTTCTGATTGGCTCCGCAACCACCCACCCCTCTAGGGTTATCAATTTTCTTATTGGCTCCGCGACCACCCACCCCTCTAGGGTTATCGATTTTCTGATTGGCTCCGTGACCTCCCACCCCACTCGGGTTATCGATTTTCTGATTGGCTTCGCGACCACCCACCCCACTCGGGTTATCGATTTTCTGATTGGCTTCGCAACCACCCATCCCACTCGGGTTATCGATTTTCTGATTGGCTCCGCAACCACCCACCCCACGCGAGTTATCGATTTTCTGATTGACTCTGCAACTACCCACCCCTCTAGGGTTATCGATTTTCTGATTGGCTCCGGAACCACCCACCCCACTCGGGTTATCGATTTTCTGATTGACTCCACGACCACCCACCCCATTCGGGCTATCGATTTTCTGATTGGCTCCGCAACCACCCACCCCACTCGAATTATCGATTTTTAAGTCGATTTAAAATCCAAAACCCTCAATAAAGCGAAAACCAGTAATCAGTTTATGCAATCCGATTTGCACCAAAACGTGCTCGTCATCAGATCCCTAACTTCCGTGTCGGTTCGGGATTTGGTAAGAAAATTCTCCCAACTAGAGGAAGCCTCAAATCAGGCGGGCAGAATCTACACTCTGCCGGCGCAGAAAGTTTCTTCATCCGGCGTTGCTAAAGACTCGCCGGCATCTGCGTCCCTAGCAACCGCACCTGTTGTTAGGGCGTCGAGTTTGTACACTTTGCCGTCAGCAAGTTCCAGTAGGATTGCTGACCGCTTACCAGTAGCCTCTATTGGTCACACGTCTGCTGCTACTACTTATACGAGTAGTATGAATCAGAATCGGCCAATCAGTCATCATCAGAGAGTTAGATTCGCGCCTCAGGAGCGAACTATTCGCATTTTTTCTAAGGTCGTTGTTTTCCCATTTCATCAATTTTTTTTCGGCGGATTGGATTTTTTTTGTGTTTTAGTGTTATGTGATTATTGGTCAATTTAATTATTTTTAATAATATTTTCTAATTATGCTACTGTAACTAGGCCGCTGGAGCAGTAGTATCGATGGGATATTTTTTTCATTGTGTTGTGTTGTAATTCCGTTTTAGGTTTGAGGTTTTAATAGCGATAATTGATGCCCGTTTTGTATTGGTGATATATTTTTTTCATTTTTAATCTGTGTTTATCCTTAACACAAAGTGCAGTAAATAAATGGCTAATTCATATTGTTTGTTCCCCCTACAATTCCATTGCAGCAGTAGGAAATTCCCTGAACAGCTTATTGGCCAGCCGCAGCCGCAGCCAATAAATCGCGGTGGACCTGCTAGACAGAGTGTTGACACCTATTATCTTTGATTGGTTAAAAAACCGGTTGATTTTTTTTAATTGGAATTTTTCTTTAGAATTTATTGAGGAAGTAAGTAAAAGCTATTTGACCAACTTATTACAAAGTTGTTTCGGCAGATCACATGCTCGTGAATTGTCTGTTCTTGATTACATATCCCGCGCTGTGACGTCTCTCTATCTGTCTGTCCGTCTGTCTGTGTGTGTGTCTGTCTCTCTGTCTGTCTGTCTCTCTGTCTGTCTGTCTGTCTGTCTGTCTGTCTGTCTGTTTATCTGCCTGCCTGTCTGTCTGCCTGTTTGTCCACCTCTCTGTCTGTCTGTCTCTCTGTCTGTCTGTCTGTCTGTCTGTCTGTCCGTCTGTCTGTGTGTGTGTCTGTCTCTCTGTCTGTCTGTCTCTCTGTCTGTCTGTCTGTCTGTCTGTCTGTCTCTCTGTCTGTCTGTCTGTCTGTCTGTCTGTCTGTCTGTTTATCTGCCTGCCTGTCTGTCTGCCTGTTTGTCCACCTCTCTGTTTGTCTGTCTGTCCACCTCTCCGTCTCTGTCTGTGTGCCTGTCTGTCTGTCCGCCTGTCCCTCTCTCTGTCTGTCTCTCACCTTTTTTCGGGTCTGTTTTTCTATTGGTTGGCCTGTCAGTTATTTGCAATTATTTATAGTTTCACACACACCGAGTATTGATGAATCGACTGTAGCTTCCACCGTAGAAACTAACGAAACAACAAAATTTTTCAACCAAAATTACACCCTATAATATGCAAAATTTGCGTTTTTTAACAACAAAAACCCCTAGCTGTGTCACTGTCTGTAATTTTTGTTCAAATCGAATTGTTTAGCTGTCGGATTTCTTTTTCAACTTCGGTCACTTATGCACCTTGAATGGCAAAAAAATTTATTTCTAGCGGACTGAATTTTTTCTCCTAAGTTCTGTTCTATTTAGTTTTTTACTTTCAAGTCACAAATTTGGAGCCCAAATTTTAAACATTTTATCTTCCAAAGCACACAGCACTGCCATTCAAATGTATTTGTTCTATAATTTCTTCTTTTCAAGCTTGAGAATAGTTGAATTGGTTGTATTCTTGCTAAACACAAAATTATTTGCATGTTGGATTTTTAGGTACATAATATTATTTTTCCACAATTATCTAAACGGTTTTGTTTGTGATGTCTCTATGTTAACAGGCTGTAATATTGATTGATTAGTGATCTCACTTACTTTATTATTGCTGTGTTTTTCTTCACAAGTTTTTATTTGTTTATCGACTTTTAAATTATTTTTATGCGTAAAAATAAGGCTGGATTTTTTACACACACACAAACACAAATAGAAATTTGCCGTGTGAATTTTATGATATTGCAAAATTTTATATTTATCAGCTGTGTTACAAATTATAAAATACACCTTGCATTCCACTGTGTTTTTTGGACGAATTTAATTGAAATGAAAGTTTTAGCTGTTTTTTATTTTACTAAAAGCTTCAGGCTGTCTTCAGTCCGCTAAATCAAATACTTCAGGCTGTCTTCAGTCCGCTAAATCAAATACTTCAGGCTGTCTTCAGTCCGCTAAATCAAATACTTCAGGCTGTCTTTAGTCCACTAGATCAAATACTTCAGGCTGTCTTCAGTCCACTAAATCAAATGCTTCAGGCTTTCTTCAGTCCACTAAATCAAATACTTCAGGCTGTCTTCAGTCCACTAGATCAAATACTTCAGGCTGTCTTCAGTCCACTAGATCAAATACTTCAGGCTGTCTTCAGTCCACTAGATCAAGTACTTCAGGTTGTCTTCAGTCCACTAGATCAAATACTTCAGGCTGTCTTCAGTCCACTAGATCAAATACTTCAGGCTGTCTTCAGTCCACTAGATCAAATACTTCAGGCTGTCTTCAGTCCACTAGATCAAATACTTCAGGCTTTCTTCAGTCCAGAAAATTGAATATTCCAGACTTATGCTATGCTCTGTTTTTAGGTCAGAAAATATTTTTTTAGTTCTACTAGAAGTCCTTTAAATTCCAATCGAGAAAAACATTTTTGCAGTTTTTATTTATTCTGCCAGGCATGTTTTTTATACACTTTTTTATTAGAAGGAAAACACAACCTTTCCAGTGAATTGGCAGGTTTTCTAATGAACTTGCTTGTTTTGAGTAGTGTGTAGTAATTTTGTTTCTATAGTTGGCTTATCTTATCTGAGGCTTAAACGTGTCCTACGAGTACTTATATATCTTGTACAATATACAGTTAGCTGTTGGCTATTGATTTTTTTGCTTCAGAAAACGACCCTACGCAAGGTTCCTTCTGACTTCCAACATGTCCAACAATGCAAATGCAGACCAGCAAAGGCATCCAATAGAAGATCTGCAACAACTGTCAAAAAGATGGGCCGTCCCAATTGTCAGCGAAAAATTTGCCAAACTGATGGACATTAACGATCCTCTGTCGGTATTTCGCGATAAATTTCACTACCCAAAGATGCGAGACCTGCCGCTGGTTAGGCGGTCGGCGGACGGCTCCGCTGTTGATGAAGACGAGGACAGCATCTACCTGTGCAGCAACTCGCTCGGCTTGATGCCCAAGGATGTTCGAAAGCAGCTGGATATTCAGATGAGTCAGTGGGCCAGGTGAGAGTCTGTGGGTGGAGATTTTTCTGACTGGATTTAGATTTAAAGTGAGATTAGATTAGATTGGGAAGCAGGGTGAGATTTGATCAGATTGAGAAGCAGAATAAGATTAGATCAGATTAAGAATCAGGATGACATTAGATTAGATTAAGAAGCAGGATGAGATTTGATCAGATTGAGAAGCAGGATGAGATTTGATCAGATTGAGAAGCAGGATGAGATTTGATCAGATTGAGAAGCAGGATAAGATTAGATCAGATTGAGAATCAGGATGACATTAGATTAGATTAAGAATCAGGATGAGATTTGGTCAGATTGAGAAGCAGGATGAGATTTGATCAGATTAAGAAGCAGGATGAGATTTGATCAGATTGAGAAGCAGGATAAGATTTGATCAGATTGAGAAGCAGGATAAGATTTGATCAGATTGAGAACCAGGATAAGATTTGATCAGATTGAGAAGCAGGATAAGATTTGATCAGATTGAGAATCAGGATGAGATTAGATCAGATTGAGAATCAGGATGAGATTAGATCAGATTGAAAATCATGATGAGATTAGCTTAGATTGAGAATCATGATGAGATTAGCTTAGATTGAGAATCAGGATAAGATTAGATCAGATTGAAAATCAAGATGAGATTAGATCAGATTGAGAATCAGGATGACATTAAGAATCAGATTGAGAATCAGGATGAGATTAGATCAGGTTGAGAATCAGGATGAGATTAGATCAGGTTGAGAATCAGGATGAGATTAGATCAGATTGAAAATCATGATGAGATTAGCTTAGATTGAGAATCATGATGAGATTAGCTTAGATTGAGAATCAGGATGAGATTAGATCAGATTGAAAATCAAGATGAGATTAGATCAGATTGAGAATCAGGATGACATTAAGAATCAGATTGAGAATCAGGATGAGATTAGATCAGATTGAAAATCAAGATGAGATTAGATCAGATTGAGAATCAGGATGACATTAAGAATCAGATTGAGAATCAGGATGACATTAAGAATCAGATTGAGAATCAGGATGAGATTAGATCAGGTTGAGAATCAGGATGAGATTAGCTTAGATTGAGAATCATGATGAGATTAGCTTAGATTGAGAATCATGATGAGATTAGCTTAGATTGAGAATCATGATGAGATTAGATCAGATTGAAAATCAAGATGACATTAAGAATCAGATTGAGAATCAGGATGACATTAAGAATCAGATTGAGAATCAGGATGACATTAAGAATCAGATTGAGAATCAGAATGAGATTAGATCAGGTTGAGAATCAGGATGAGATTAGATCAGGTTGAGAATCAGGATGAGATTAGATCAGGTTGAGAATCAGGATGAGATTAGATCAGATTAAAAATCAGGATGAGATTAGATCAGATTGAGAATTAGGGTGAGATTAGATCATATTTATAATTAGGATGATATAACGCACTAGGTGAATTTTTATTTGAAGATTCGGCGTCTTCGGCCACCTCAACGGCTACATGCCGTGGGCCTTCTGCGACGAGCTGCTCCTAGAAGACATGTCGGCCATTGTCGGCTCTCTGCCGCGCGAGACCTGCGTAATGAACAGCCTCACCGTGAACCTGCACCTCATGCTCACCGCCTTCTACCAGCCAGCTGGTTCGCGCACCAAAATCCTGCTGGAATCCCAGGCATTTCCTTCCGATCACTACGCTGTTGAGTCGCAGATTCGTCAGCGGGGATTAAATCCCAATGAGGAGATGATCTGTTTGAAGCCTAGGGACGGAGAGTACTGCCTGCGGACTGAGGATTTTCTTCAGGTGCGTGCTTTTCTGGATTCTTGTAATCCAGGATAAGATTTTGTAGATTCTGCAAATCTAGGGTAAGATTTTGTAGATTCTGCAAATCTGAGGTGAGATTTTGTATATTCGGCAACTCTAGGGTGACTGATTTAGTAGATTCTGCGATTCTAAGGTGAGATTTTGTAGATT
>CATNEM010000350.1:0-15000 GCA_950096795.1 Macrostomum cliftonense | reverse complement strand
AGAGACTGTGACTCTTTCGCGTAGTGACATTGTGAGACTGTGACTCTCTCGGGTAGTGAGATTGTAAGAGACTGTGACTCTCTTAGGTAGTGAGATTGTGAGAGACTGTGACCCTTTCGGGTAGTAAGATTGTGAGAGACTGTGACCCTTTAGGGTAGTGAGATTGTGAGATTCTGACTCGGGTAGTGAACTTGTGAGACTGTGACTCTCAGATAGTGAGATTGCAAGACTGTGACTCTCTCGGATAGTGAGATTGCGAGACTGTGACTCTTTCGGGTAGTGAGATTGCGAGACCTGTGACTCTTTCGGGTAGTGAGATTGCAAGACTGTGACTCTCAGATAGTGAGATTGTGACTCTGCGAGTCTGCGACTTAAGGAATGACATTTTGATAAACATGCATACATGTTTGGTTTGCCTGTAGATTTATCTGTGCGCTAAAATTATAATGCTTGAAGTGTTTACAAATTTTTAACTTTATTCGAATCACTTAGTTTTCTATTGCTAGTTGCTATTGATTTGGAAAAATAACTATTTCAATGCCGCCACAAGATTGCCAATTCTCCAGGGTAAATCATCAGAAAAAAATGATTTTATCACTCTTTATTAGGTATTTTACCTTTTTCACGATTGCTCAATAAAAAATGCAGATATTAATCATTCGGATTCAGTTTTTCTGAGACTATTCATCTGTTTAAGTGCTGTTAGTTGCTCTAACTAATAAGAAAAAATTAATGCCTTTTCGTTTTTGTCTCTATGCTAATTGACGGTGTTACGAGACATTGTGAAAATGGTGCGTGCCGCGTTCATAATCGGGTTACGAGTTGGTCTGCAACGCGGCACTCTTCGCCGCTAACTATGCAGAAGATGCTACTGCTCATGCACGCTGCAAGGCACCCTATCAAAGTGCGCAGGCGTATGGTGACAATAGTTTTGCCGACGAGGCGGTCTTTACTCGCTCTTAAGTCGTCTAAGCACGCCTTGTGACGCTGGTAGCTCGCAAGGGCAATTCAAGATTAACTTAGAAAACCATATTATACAGTTAATCCTTGCTTGCTCGATCTAACAGCATGATTCGTTCAGCGACAACTTAACTGTATGGTATTGGGTGTTTGCGACGAAAAAGGCATTTGCAGTTGGGTAATTTTTCGAAAGCAAACGATATTAAACTATATTTAACAAGAAAAAAACAAAAAATTAATCTAAAGTTATAATGCTTAATAATAAATTAATTTCTATCTTAATTGGTTTACAACTTTGTTAATGTTTACATGATGCGTCTGCACAAGTTTAAAGCAAGTTAAAAGTGTCTAATTTTCTGCGATTTACTGGACTGGGAATAGATTTTCCCTTAATAAACAATCTAAAAATGCAGCGAAAACATAAAAATATTAAATATATATTGGGCTTTCTTTGTGATTTGCATAGGCACTGTTATTTATTTATTTGAAATATTTAATATATTGATCTAGGTTTTTTAGTTTTTTAGCTTTTTCTACAAATATGTCTATAACTATGGCCTGTGTTACTGTGTAGGGTTCAATTATTTAGTGCTCATTTTGCGACAGTGCTATGAAACTGATTCTTTAATTATTATTGATTTTTATATGCTTTGGGAGCAGTTCTTTAGCGTCTAACCTTTGTCATTTGAAGTTACAACTTTAATAAATCTTTTTAGTTTAATTAAGTATTTCTTTTATTTCTATACCTTAATATTAGTGTGCCTTGTCAATTATATATTTTTATTTGTCAATTTCTTGAATGAGCCTATTCAAATTAACAAAAGGACTATGACTATAACTTTCTATAGATAGCCTATTAATATGAATATTTGAATTGGGCTTTTAGAAATGTCTATTTTTTATAAAAAGATAATGTAACTAGATAAAATATTTATTGGCAAATGGTAAATTATCCCCATTTAAAGTTAGACCAATAAGTGCCAATTAAAGAATTCTTAGAGTTAAAATTTTTAGTCCATGGAGATAGACTCTATCAGTAAAAATAGACAATGTTGAATGTATAGCTGTGAATGGTATCTAGTATACTTGTGGCAAATTTTATAATTTGCATTCTTATGGACTAATTGTCTAGATAGAACTATATGCATGCAACAAAGCATATGCAACTGCAAGTAAATAGGACAAGAATTTCATGAGAAACAACAAGTATATATTTAGAAATGCTTTTTATTTTCTTAGTCAATTTTTTATAAAACTTTGAATCCCTGGCCTTAGTCTTATTTTTATTACATGTTATTTATTTAGTAGTATAAATTGCATTTTTTACTTTTTAGGAGACTGCATCGATCAGTTACAAATCACCATCAACTAGGAATTTTTTCTTACATATTTATTTCCAGAAAGAGCCCAACATACTACTTAAAAGACAGTTGATAAGTAGTAATGAGTGGCGCCATAAATCAGTCAAAATCAGACGCCGGTCTCAGGCACAGAACCGTCGCAGCTGGCTTGCCCGATGCGCCAGACAAATCGCCAGTAGTCGAAGAAGTTGCTAAAGCGGTCAGAAAACTCGATGTGTTCACCAAACTGCCAGATGATTGTCGCAGCTCCGGCACATCTTCTGGGGCTGGCATAGCCGTCATCACCTTCGTGCTCATGTTTCTCCTTGTGTGCGTTGAAGTGAACAACTACATGGAACGGAGAGTTCAGTTCGCTTATGGCGTGGATCCCGATCACAGCACGGAGATGATCATCAACATTGATCTGGTGGTGGCATCGCCTTGTGCTTCAGTTGGCATGGATGTGCTGGATGTCACTGGCAGCGAGGCGCACGGCACTGCTGAGATTGAAGAGATTCCCACCGATTTTGAATTGGACGAATCGTCCAGAACTCGTTTTAATATTCGGCAGCACATGCAGGTGGGCTTTTTTATGCTCCCTGGGGATCATTTTTAGTCGCCTCAGTTTCATTTTATAGTCCCATTTCCCAAATCAGGCTGTTCTGATCCCCTCATAAGCATTTTCTAATCCCCTATTTTTATAATTTTCTGTTATAATCCCCTCAGGATCATTTTATAATCCCTAATCTGAAGCCAGGGTATTTAAATCACATCAGGATCAAATCCTAATTCTGAAACGGATCTGTTCTGATCCCTCAGAATTGTTAAGTAGTCCCATTTAATATGAAGAGCCGATTTTTTATTCTGTAAATTTTTTTCGCACTTTTCAAGCAACGAAGCAACTCCTAGCTACAGGATAGAGGTTGTAGCTTTGCAACTGATTTATGACTGGAAGGTCGTGGTTTCTAGCGCCCAGCTTTGGGAGATACTATTTCGGCCCTTTAGCGAGCCACTTAATCCCTGCATTGTTTCAATCCACCCAGCTGAGATCGGATACCAACTTGACCTGGGTAAATTTAAGCTAAGTGTTGCGGCCCCTCCAGCCACAGTCAAGACTGTGCAGTTGTACACAGCTCTCGGATGAACCGCAATTTTGATCCTCTTAAAAGCGTCATGAAAACTGACCCTAAAGAAGCAAAATCTGCAGTAAGGCTGCAGGCACTTTAACGGTTAAAGCGACATGGTCCCACAACCAGCGACTGGGCATGAATGTCCATCGCGCTGATTCCTGAAGCGCGTTCAGTCACACTAAATACGGTATGCAGGCATAGACACACACACAGGCCGGCACCCAGTCACGCACTCACATAGCGTGTGCAAACCGCTAACTACAGGAATGTACACTCTCTATGGCTTGGGGGGTTGCCCTCATGGGCGTAAATCGCACAACTGGCCCATAGCCGAACCGAGTCGTGCGCAAGGCCCCAAATTAATTTCGTGACCCTCTGCACACGAAAACCGCGCTAGGGAAAATAGCCGACCTACAACGCGGGTTCGAACCTGGGACCAGTGGCACACAAGGCAGACGCGCTAGACCGCCGAGCCACTCGCCCCCACCCCCCTTCCACGGCCACCCCCAGGAGGCCGTCCGCCAGCACCACCACGCTCTGCAGAGCGACCTCTTCGCCGACAGAGGCTGGCTGAACTTGCTCGGTGTCGAGCATTTTCAAAGCCCCAACGAGCGCAGATCGGCATCCGCCTGCCGACTTCGTGGCCGCTTCCGCGTCAATAAAGTGGCCGGCAATTTGCACCTGACGGGTGGCAAACCCGTCAACTTTGGCGGCTCGCACGCGCACTTTCAGGTGAAGATAATTTTACTAGATTGTTTCTGTTCTTTTTCTGGGTTTTGTAGCTTCCGGTTTGATTTAGCCTTTTTTTATTAAAGAATTTTCCCATTTCTAACTAATTGTGTGCTTGAAATAAAACCGGAAATTAATGGCCTTGGGTTGAGGGAGGAGGCGTTACGCAATAAGCTGTGGGAGTTGGCTTCTGTTTAAAACAATTTATTAATTATTTCTTTAGGGTGCACGAAGGCCTGCGGGCTATTAATTTTTCTAATTTGAAATAAAACTTAATTAGTTAAAGTTAGTTAGAAACGGTAGAAAATTTGATTGTTTTCTGTTTCGGACACCGCACCAATATGTTTATTTCATATACGAGCGTAGTAAATTGCTGCTTATGACAGAAACATTTTCCGCCCATTTTGCTTGCTTGTCTGTTGCACCCTTTGATTTAAAATTCACTTTTTAAAAATAATTTTTTGTCTGATATATTCTGTCTGACTCATTTATGCAATGCTGAAAAAAACAAACTTGATTTGTTGGATTTCTTATCTAATAATTTTATCGATAAATATCGGCGTTTTCGCTAACCATAATTAGCAACAGTGATGGCCACAAACACACCGACCTCAACAGGCCAGCCACGCGACCGCTCTGAACTTCTCCCACCGCATCTACCACCTGAGCTTCGGCGAGGACGTCCCTGGAAGGATCAACCCGTTGGACTACGAGGAGAAGATCACCCAGCACGCTAGCACCAGCTACCAGTACTTTGTGCAGGTAGTATCGCTGTTTTGATGCTGTTTTTGGTTGTCAACATCTGTTTGAGTGAGACAGACACTGAGACTGGCATTTAGAGACAGACAGACACTGAGACTGGCATTTAGAGACAGACAGACACTCAGAATGGCATCTAGAGACAGACAGACACTGAGACTGGCATTTAGAGACAGACGGACACTGAGACTGGCATTTAGAGACAGACAGACACTCAGAATGGCATCTAGAGACAGACAGACACTCAGAATGGCATCTAGAGACAGACAGACACTGAGACTGGCATTTAGAGACAGACAGACACTCAGAATGGCATCTAGAGACAGACAGACACTGAGACTGGCATTTAGAGACAGAAAGACACTGAGACTGGCATTTAGAGACAGACGGACACTGAGACAGGCATCTAGAGACAGACAGACACTGAGACTGGCATTTAGAGACAGACGGACACTGAGACAGGCATTTAGAGACAGACAGACACTGAGACTGGCATTTAGAGACAGACAGACACTGAGACAGGCATTTAGAGACAGACAGACACTGAGACTGGCATTTAGAGACAGAAAGACACTGAGACTGGCATTTAGAGACAGACAGACACTGAGACTGGCATTTAGAGACAGAAAGACACTGAGACTGGCATTTAGAGACAGAAAGACACTGAGACTGGCATTTAGAGACAGAAAGACACTGAGACTGGCATTTAGAGACAGAAAGACACTGAGACTGGCATTTAGAGACAGAAAGACACTGAGACTGGCATTTAGAGACAGACAGACACTGAGACTGGCATTTAGAGACAGACACTGAGACTGGCATCTAGAGACAGACACTGAGACTGGCATTTCGAGACACACTGAGACTGACATCTAGAGACAGACACTGAGACTGGCATTTAGAGACACACTGAGACTGACATCTAGAGACAGACACTGAGACTGGCATTTAGAGACACACTGAGACTGACATCTAGAGACAGACACTGAGACTGGCATCTAGAGACAGACACTGAGACTGGCATCTAGAGACAGACACTGAGACTGGCATCTAGAGACAGACACTGAGACTGGCATCTAGAGACAGACACTGAGACCCTCCCACACCGCCCGATGTCACCCGCAGGTGGTGCCAACGGAGCTCCACCGTCGCGGGTTGGCCGCAGCCGCAGGCGGGGTGCTCCGCAGCTTCCAATACGCGGTGCAGGAGCTCGACCGGGTCATCGATCACAGCCGTGGCAGCCACGGCCTCCCAGGCCTGTTCTTCAAATACGAGGTCAGTCCGTTGCAGGTGGTTGTCAAGGATGCCGGTTTGCCACTCAGCAGCTTCCTCACGAACCTCGCCGCCATCACCGGTGGCGTGTTTGCTTGCTCGGCCCTGCTCTGCTACCTGGTCAACGCTCTGTGGGAGCGAGTGTCCCGCGCTCTGGCTGGCAAGTCCAGCAGCCACCTCCCTGTTGTCAAGGACGCCGGCATTCGCTACGCGTCTCCTCTGTCCTAATTTGACTCTGTCTAGAAAATAAATCATTTTGATGTGTTGCCCTGTTAGTACATAATAATATGAATAATAAAAAACAATAAATATTTATACTGTCTCCATATGTGTCAATCCATAATTAGACAGAAATTTGGCTGCACTTTTAACAGATATCGTTGATTAAATTTGGTTTGCCTGTCCTTGCGGGCGTCTGGGTTGCCTCGGTCTCGACGTCGGTAATCATCATTTCCTATCAGATGGAATAATTAATCTGTCTAATTTAATAATTTATGAACTGGGCTTGAGACCGACATAGCCATTTTGTCTTGGCATTAATTGAAGTCCCGTGTCTCACAGTGGCCTGTCGGTATAATCTCTTTGAACTTCTATAAACTGATCTAATTCTTAGTCTGATAAAATTTCCTTTGATAAAAAGTACACCCGGATTGTTGAAAAGGGTTTCGAACATGTTTGCGAAGATGACATCTATCTGTCAGGGTAGCTATCAATTGTCAAGCCTGGTTGTTATTGAGGATTGAGCTCTGCCTGTCCTCGCTCGTTTTGACGTTTAGTTAGTTTGAGCCTCCTGCTTATAGACCAAGATTGATAGCCAGATGAGCTGGCCAGACACGGAATTTCCACTTTTTTTCACCTGTCTAAAATTACACTTACATGTAGGCCATTTATAAACTAACCAAGTATAAACTTGACTTCAAATTAATTCTTTAAAAAGTCATATTCGGCCAAAAATGGTGTGCGTGTCATAGTTTGTCATAGTCGAACAAGTAAGACATCGTGCATGGCCAGCCTTATGCTTATTTTCGTTCAACTTCACAGCAATGCTTGACAGTGAAGGCACCTCGCTATCTGACGAAGTACCCTTTGTGTCGCTTTGTGTGCTGGTCAGTTCGGGTACGCCAAAATGAGCAGAATAAAGGTTTTGACAGAAGAGAAAAAAGCTTTACATATGCCTGCACATCGCTACGAGTGCAAGCTTAGTTAAACGTACGTCGTACGTGCAGCCAAGTATCCGGAAACTCGATCTAACTTTGGTAAAAACAAGATCTTTTGTAAGAAAGAAATTTCTATCCATACGAGAAATTAGCGCGTCACTAAATGCTGATGAAGTCTTGCAAAACATTCGAAAAATGACCAACTTCTTAATAAGATACGCACTTGATGCCGGGAATTTGAACGTGTTAGCCAGGTATACAATGTACAGGATAGATCTGTGATTGCTTGCACCACACCAGCAATTGTCAATGGCCAATGGCTCCCAACCAGCTATTGCGATGATGTCGCATCACACTGCATAATATCGCAAAGAAAACAGGCCGAAAAGTACCTTGACTGTACACTCGTCTGCCAGCTTTCACACCCAGCCCACGAGCAGAATGTCATCTTTTGCTGCTGCAGAGATACTGGGAAAGAGTGGAACGTACATGGCACTACTTGGTACTGCCGCAGAGGTGCTAACCGTTTGGATATCCGATTTTCGAAGACTCAGGCCTCAATGAAAAGTCAATTACCTAGCCAATCCACTGTAAGAACTTGCGACAACTCAAAGATCAACGATTGATATCAAGATAACTTCGGTCTTATTTAAACACATCGATCTTCATAATAGGCTACAATTAACAGTTGGGCAAAACATTATTAAAAAAACATTTCACGCAAAAAATGTCAATATGTGATCTAGTTAATTTAAGCAACTGGTTTAACACCTTTGTTCGTACTTGAAAGCTATCTCAAGATGATTGCAATTTTATCAGTCTTAAAGTTATAGCTCAGATTACAATATTCAAGTTTTTTCAGCGATCTTCTGCTGCAGATGATTTATCTTGTCCTTTTGCTCCCGGTAAGAAGTACACCCTCACTGCGGTGCATCAGCTTTGGTCACATGATTTTGTATTCCCAAAATAGAATCTTCAGATTATTGATAATCCGTTCTTTCCGCTCTTGAGATTTTTTTGGATTTACTTCGAAGTACTTCACGGATGATTTGAACAGTTTACTTCGTATTGTCAATTTTACTTGGCCAACGATACATCTATAAACCACAGGGCTCGTTCGTGTCTTCTGTTCCTTAGCTACATGTAATTATCATATTTTATGAGTAAAGTTGCACTTTCTTTACTGGCGCATTAGCAAGCATCGGTTCTTGTTGCGTCTTGGAGCTTATTAATTGCTATGAGTTGCTTGAAGCCTTGCAGAAAGGTGTGACTACTTAGAGTTCACAAGAAAAGAACTGCTGCACCTGAATTTTCCTTTTTAATATAATAATTAATCTAGCGATGGAGCCCGTATTATAACGAGCTTTGGGCACCTCCTGGGGGTCGAAAGAAATATACCAATATGAAATCACGCGATTTTATATCTATGTTTAAAATATATTTATCATCGCTTGCTTTGCATTTGTTTTTTAATCAGCAACTAGCACGTGGTGCAGTTTTATGCATAGCTTGTTGTCTTGTGTAGTTTAAGTTTGGTGCACTGTTACAACTTGGATAAAATCTGTCACGAATTTAACTATACTATAGGAGTCGTGAAGCAGATTAAATAGCATCGCTAAGTCTTCACTTTAGAAAATCTACGTCAAGAGTAAAGCTTGGGTAGTAATTTTTGTAGTAGTAAAATTTCACGAAATTCTGGACAAATATTTAGCAAAGGCTGCAGTTACTGTACAAATGAATTCATCGTTGGTTCAGAAGTTATGACTGAGATGACGAAGAAGCTCTCAGCTACTGGGCTGGCAACTCCAGACTGCCGTGCACCCAGTGGCAGTACTCGCACAGTCGCACCGGCTTGTTGAAGCCGAACTGCGGCAGGGCGGCCGTCCAGCTCGAGCAGCTGTGGCAGAACAGACCGCCGCAGGCTCGGCAATGATGCCGACGTCGCAGCAAGGAGAACTCGACTCGGCAGCCACCGTTTGAGCATTTCTGCGAGCTGTTGTCTGGGACCCAGTCCGGCGCTTCCTTGACCAGCATGGCCTGCGAAACCTTGTCGGCGCAGGGCTGGCAGACCCTCACCGGGTTGTGGTGTCCCAACAGCGGCAGCGGCATACTCTGCTTGGTGCAGTCGTTGCAGAACAGACCTCCGCAATGGCGGCAGTGGTGCCTGCGCTGCATGACGCTGAACTCAGCTTGGCACTCGGGATTGCTGCACGAATTCAACTCCGAGTCGGGTGCGAACTTAACCGGGCCGACGGTGCAACCGAGGTTTTCTTCCTGGCCTTCGTCAGATCGCGGCGTCTCCGTGCCACACCGGGCGCACACGATCTTCATGAGGTAGTTGGACTCGACAGGATGGTTGCTCTGCATCTGGTCGGCGGCGCTGGCAACGGCTCGGAATACGCCGGACAGCCTCCGGGTCGTCTGTCTCGGTTCTTAAACACAACCGCTGCGTGATCTGGTCGCGCTTGGCAGTATCCAGTTTGTCTAGCAGTCTTCGAGCAGTGGCTAGCTCGTCCCGGTGCTGTTGGAAGACCGTGTACTCCCTGCTTGTCGCCGAGTCGGTTGCAGGCTCAGTCAGGTACATCAGGACCGCCAACCTAGGCAGAGTAGTCATCACTTCCGGCTCGCACGCTACGAGGTCTTCAGCACAGACGAAGCCGCGCTCTATTGCCCATTTGGCTGCCCTCAGAAAGAGTTCTCCCAGGCCCTGGATCTCCTTCAGAGCCTCCACGATTTCCTGAGCGGTTCCGTCGCAGACCCAGGCTAGCTCGAATTCGGCCAACAAGCGGTCGAACTTTTCGAGCTGTTGCAGTAGGCGCTCATTTTGAATCGGGTCGCCGCCATGGAAACTCCTGCCAAATTCTTGACGAAGCATTCGAAAGGTTTCGTTGGCCGCATCTGTGACCTGCAATTGGTGCACCAAATCAACCATGCAAGGATGCATCCAGAACTGAGCTAAGCTAGTCTTAAGTGCGCTATTATCTTAAGGTATCCATCCTATATATTTCAAGAAATCGAATACTGCTTTAGAAGCAAGTGCTTGTTTGTTTGCGGTACGAAAAGGTGTTTACTTTACAGAATTAGTAACATGGGATTTGGCAGTGAAAATGAATTTCGGATTTCTGAAAACTGCTTACCGCCGCTGCCAGACCGAGACACCCAATCAGAAACGGAGGCGTCAGCTGGCCTCTAAGAGCCACAATGGCTATCATAAACGAATTATTGCGAAATTGCGTCACACCGACGGCCAAATTCAGCACAATGCTGTCAATGTTTTCTTGGAATTCTTCCGAATACCTGTAACGAAAGTGCCTCGCCTGTAGCCGGTCGGGTATGAGCTCCCTCATCAGCTCGAGAACGCGCTTCATCACTTTGTGATGGCATTTCCTTAGGCAAGACACCTCAAGGTAGAGACTGAATAGTCCGACTCGCTTCTCCAACTGCATCAGATTTCGATCTGCTTTGCAAAACTTCATCAACATTTGGTGACGCTTCTGTCTCGTAACGATCGACATTTCCATATCAAGAAATAACTTCTGTTTACTAAGAGTGTTTCAGGATACTGAAATGCTTAGCCGCATTTACCCGTTAGCCTGAGGCGAGCTTTCGCTTTATAAAAAAGTTGAAATTGCGGAGGGGTGCAGCAATAGAAGGCGTTTTCTCTCTTCTGTCCCACCCTTTTCCGCTCCATTGTGTGTACGCACACTGACCGTCTGACCTAGCAACACGGTACTTTGTTAGATAGCTACGTGCCTTCCCTCAGGCCTTGTTGCCCAGTTGCGTACACAAAAACTGAGTCTAAATTTAGCATGGTGATGAGACACAACTTCATAGCCCAGTAAAAAAGTACGCTATGCAAAATAAACGTAAAACCTGACTGTGCAGGTACGCTTTTGAAAATATAGTTTTGCGTTAGACACGGCAACTAAGTCTTATCTGTTAGACTTTGTGACATGCGCACCGTTTTGGTTAAATATGACATGAATAGAATTTTATTAAGTCAAGTCTATAAATGGTTCAAATGTAATTTCAGTGGGTTCAATAGTGTTGTTTTCGTGTTTGACTTTTACATCTGGGAATATCAGGTTGATCCAAACGGTTTTGATACTAGACTGAAGCAGTTTTGATTTGGCTTAAACTAATCCGTATCAGCAATTTTCGCTTTTAGCAAGAGCAGAAGGCCAAACTACAAATAGTGGTCTTTTTTATCTCTCGCGTCGCCTTGACAATTTGATATAACGGCTTGATTTAAACAATTAGTATCATGACCTATTTCTTGCTAATTTTGCATGTTTTTCAGTTTCTATCGTTTTTTTCAATGGGATTTTTCAGTTGGATAATTTTTTGCATCAAAAATGCGGCTCTCCTGCTTCTTCTGCAAATCCATCGTCGCTTTTTGAGTCAGCTGCGCTAATCCATAGCTGGAGAGACAGAACTTTGATGCGTCGTCCGTAAACCCATATCTGTTAAGTAATTTAGTGCTTTTGAACTGTTTTTAGAGTCATGCTAACAAAATAGGATTAAAGAAATGATTGACATTACTGTGTCACTTTAATCACATTACCCTGTTTGAAGGATCAAAAGAAACTATTTAATTGTATAGTACAGATCTAATTTTAAAACAGTTAGTTTGTGTCAGTTTGTTAATTTGGAAATTTCTAGACTAGCTAAATAAGGCGAAATTGCAATCCTGGGAATTTCCCACGCAAAGGGGTCGTTGAGATGTCTCACTTTAAGTTCCAAATAGGAAGACCCAGTCAATATTTTCGATGTGAGATCTACGAATTTGTCTGTATTCGATTGTGCAAATTAAATTCTGCTAATAATCAGCTCTTGATACCGTATATTTTCACAATTAGTGTATTAATGTATGTTTTACCTTTTGGGCAATTCGAAAAATAGCGGGTCTTTGTACTGTTTCGGAATTGAATAATCTGTCGCTTGGATTTGTGTGTGATATTGATTAATAAACGTCAATTATGGTAGCGTCATTATCACTGTTGGGTAATACGTTTATTTTAGTCTCTAAAATAATGAGACCCAATTCTGTTGACTCTTTCGAAGTCTATGTAATTTCGGCATCTTTAACATCATGACTCGTGTCTTGCTTATGCTTACAAGTACTCATATCGGCGTGGATGGCTTTATATAGCGGTAGCTA
Organism: Macrostomum cliftonense; assembly: GCA_950096795.1. Lineage (NCBI taxonomy): Eukaryota > Metazoa > Platyhelminthes > Macrostomidae > Macrostomum > Macrostomum cliftonense. Next base: position 2,492 of record CATNEM010000350.1, on the reverse strand, counting down.
TGTAGCTAACATAATTCATGACAACCAGAGTGCGTCCATTGAAAGGAACGTACAATAGTTTTTGCCAATAAAAAACCCCGTTTTTATTCATTTCTCCACCGATGCGAAGTCTCGCCAAACTAGGCCTAAATAGAATTCGAGGCAGCCCCCGCATTGGAGAATCTTTTTGCCAGTTAAAGTCAAATGCACTGACAGAGAAAGGTGAATTAGGGGTACGCTAAAATGAATTAAGTAACCCTTCTCAACGCACTTGTTGAAACCCCTGTATCTGGGGAATTTCACGTCAAATATACACGGTTTTTGTACAGCATAAGCGCATTTTATTTATTATCAAAGCAAAATCAGATTCAGAAACGTATCTATAGTTCTAGACCGTTTCTCTTTAGCGCAAATCATATGCGATTACTAATTGATTAGTAATCAAGCAAATTGAAATTTATGTAGCGCCAAAAATTAAAAAATTCGGCTGCATTTGTAAATACACAACATAAAACTGGGATATTTATTGGAAATCAGAGACCATCTACTGAAGAAACAGGGAATCAAAGACCATCTACTGCAGAAACAGGAAATCAGAGACCTCTACTGAAGAAACAGGGAATCAGAGACCATCTACTGAAGAAACAGGGAATCAAAGACCATCTACTGCAGAAACAGGAAATCAGAGACCTCTACTGAAGAAACAGGGAATCAGAGACCTCTACTGAAGAAACAGGAAATCAGAGACCTCTACTGAAGAAACAGGGAATCAGAGACCTCTACTGAAGAAACAAGGAATCAGAGACCTCTACTGAAGAAACAGGGAATCAGAGACCATCTACTGAAGAAACAGGAAATCAGAGACCATCTACTGAAGAAACAGGGAATCAGAGACCTCTACTGAAGAAACAGGGAATCAGAGACCTCTACTGAAGAAACAGGGAATCAGAGACCTCTACTGAAGAAACAAGGAATCAGAGACCTCTACTGAAGAAACAGGGAATCAGAGACCATCTACTGAAGAAACAGGGAATCAGAGACCTCTACTGAAGAAACAGGGAATCAGAGACCTCTACTGAAGAAACAGGGAATCAGAGACCTCTACTGAAGAAACAGGGAATCAGAGACCATCTACTGAAGAAACAGGGAATCAGAGACCTCTACTGAAGAAACAGGGAATCAGAGACCTCTACTGAAGAAACAGGGAATCAGAGACCATCTACTGAAGAAACAGGGAATCAGAGACCTCTACTGAAGAAACAGGGAATCAGAGACCTCTACTGAAGAAACAGGGAATCAGAGACCTCAACTGAAGAAACAGGAAATCAGACACCTGATTAATGAGCAGGGTGCGTCGGGCATAAAATACTAATAAAGTACATGTTGTCTATCTAGAGATGTCTCCCTGCCTGCTGGAGTCATTTATCCAGTTAGTTAGAAATCAACAGTCGAAGTGAATCGTCAGATTTCATCCTCGGCCAAAACGGACGCCTCGTCGCGACATTCCGGACAAGCCGATCCGCTGGCGTAGGCCTCCCGCCAAGGCACACCTCGAAGAGGAATTCCAACGTCGGAGGAGACGTTATTGGAGCGCGCAAACTGATTGTTGGGTTCATCGCGGCGAAGTCTGTCCTTCAGGCGTCTCAGCTCCTTCTAAAAATGTATATCGTTTTAAAATTAATGCAGAAAACTGCAACATATGAAAGCTCAAAATACGATTTTGCATCTTACCTGGAAGTTGTCATTCAACCAGCCGTAGAACACGGGGTTCAGACATGCCGACACGAGGACCAACACCAACGGAATGCTCTGAGTGGCCACCACTGCGAACTTGCTAATATCATCGCTGGTGCTAGCTGCAGCAGTACCTTTATTAGCGCCACCTTCCTGAATCTTCATCAACAGTTTGCACTCTTGCACAATGTTGACAATAGATAGAGGTAGCCAGCTCAACGATAAGGTCAAGCTGATGGCCAGCAACTGCAGATTGGCTTTCCGCTGCCTTGTGACCTCGTTGTTGTGCTGATATCGGGACAGACTGCGCTGTCTTAGGTGCAACATCCGATGCTGCAATCGTTTGTAGATTCGGGAATAGGCAACCAGCACAATGCACAACGGCAGGAGATACTGCACCAGGATCGAGGCTGCGCTATAAACCAATTTCGACCAGTTCATCAGAGCTCCGCCGGTGCCTTCGATGCAGATTTTCACTGGCGGCTTGTGCAACGGGTTCTCAGTCACCGTCGGGAACACGGCAAGAGGCGCCGCGGCCAGAGCTGCTGAACCCCAGATGGCCAGGAGGCTGAGAAACAGGGCGCGAGAGTTGCACCGTCGCACCGTAGGACTCTTGGTGTTCATGCTGGCCACGGCCTGTTAGGAGATGGATAAAATCTTGCACCTTGTACTCGTTTTGATTGGCTATTTCGGCTAGCTCACTAGTGACAGTCACGTGACCCGTACCCGATTGGTTGGATCGATTTTTTCCTACCCTCTCCCTTATACCGACGACTTCG
>CATNEM010000349.1:725000-774392 GCA_950096795.1 Macrostomum cliftonense | reverse complement strand
AGACAGATCTCTTCCTAGAGCCAACCACAGCACGCCTCTCAACCCACCCCTTCATCGCATGTCTCCCCCCACGTAAGGCGCACATAAATGGCTTATATCCATTGCTAATGCCAAGGGCTAGCCAAAGCCGTTACACACATCCAGCTCAAACAGAGCAATCAGCTACATCGTTCACTTCTCACAGCGGGTCATGCGCACGGAACCAGCGCCGCCACCTAGCGAGGACGATCGTCTTCGATTCGGCCTCACGGCAAGGATGACCCGCGGCGAACTGCTCGACCTAATTCGGGCAGCCAGCGAAGGCGCCGTCAAGTCGAAGCCGCTGTCCCGAGTGGACGGTCTGGAGTTCGCGTCCATCGGTTGCGCCCTACTCGTGCTGGCTGATGGCGACTCTCTGCACGCTGTATTCTGTCTTCGAGCTCTTGACGTCTGCTGCGACTATGAGATCCGCGCCCGCCTGACCAGCTGCATTGAGCTTGACGGCCGCCTAGTCAGCTGCCGAGCTCTGACCGAGCCTGCCGTCTGGGCCACCGGCAAGGACATCGTCACGCTGCCATCTTGTCTCAGCCGTGCCGAGCTCGAGGATCTCGCCGAAAGTGGACTATCGGATGCCGATCTGGAATCGTCGTTTGTCGATTTCTGCTTCATGCTGCGCATCACAGAAACCTCGCCGGCTTTTCTGAAGCCTCCGCCAGTGGCAGCGTTCGACGGGCTGCCCGGCAACGGCTACGGCGATGACGAGGACGAGGAGGCCAGCGAAGCGGCGATCGACGAATCGGCTTGGGTGACTCTTCGATGCCGGGACGGCTCAGTGCGAGCGCCGCGTCTGCTGCTGCTGACCAGCTCGGACTACTGCCGAGTGCTGCTCACATCGCCGCTGTGGAACTTCGACGCCGATCAAAACGCGGCCATCCAGTGCGACGCCGAGTACAGCTCCGACATGAAGCGATTTCTCTTCTACCTGCAGTCGCATCAGGCGTTCAGCATCGCTCGATTTGAAGCCTTTCGAATGCTGGCTCGAATAGCCGACCAGTACGGAGTGCCCGCAGTGCTACTGCAGTGCAGTCGTTTCATTAATCACTGTCTGCAGGTAAGCGAACCTTGAAGAATCATTCAAAATTCTGCATCTATTTCATTAATACCGCATTAGCTTAAATAAACCGAAATGTCAGATCGATGCGGCAACCAAGCCCAGCAGCCAGCTGGCACGCCAACAACTCCAACAAATTTAGCAGCAGCTTCTCAAACCCGCATCAACTGGAGCCCTGGCGATCTGGTCAGCCTCTGGCTCACCTGCAACGGCACTTGCACGAGCCGCAGCTCCAGCTGGCTTTACTGCGGGCTATTCAACGAAATTTCTCCTACAGCAGCGTCATGCAGAGCCAGGAATACCAATTCCTGTCTGAGAGCGACAAGAACTGCTTCTGCCACGAGTTCTGCCTGCTTGACGGCGCTTCTGAACCGGCCCAGACCGCTTGACCCCCAAGCAGGAAACTCAACATTTCTCTAGCTTTCCCATTCGCCAAATGCCATTCTCTTTCTTTTACTAGATTTGTGTCTGAATTATGGAACCTCGGAACAAAGCGCTGTAGTCGGCATGCCGTGTTCCGACCGGTTCCAATCAGTGATTGAAAGCTTTCTACAATATTTTGTAATTTTGCTAATTTTGCACAAAAATGTACTTCTGCTTTTCACCCAAGTCTATGCTGAGTACATCAACATAGATCCAATCCGTCTTCTCTATATTGCTATCTTGGAGTAGCTTTCGCTTATTTTGCAAATTATTTTTGCGATCAAATGCTTTTTTCGCTTGTATTTTTTGCCCAAGAATGCAGTGTTGTACCTGACTAATGAACTGAGTAATCCACGAGCATGCATATTCCATTGCGATAACCGCCAGCAATTTGTGTACATAGATACGAGTTTAGGAAGGGATTTTCAGCAAGATATTTACTTCTAAGAGAATAAAATCGCTGCAAACATTCTTATTAATTCAAATGCTTTATGCGCAATAAATTTACTGCATCATCGGCTGTTTTTCTAAGTTAGTTTTTTGTACAGAAAATATGATAAACGCATGCGCAAGTTAATCCAGTTTGCGGACTAAAACTTCATATGCTCCTGTCCTGCTTAATGCGGAAGAGGGCAGTTGAATCCAGTTTGCGGAACTGCCATGGGGAGATGCTTCTTTAGCTTTGGGAATTCCAGTTTTACGAGCTATTTTAGTGGGAGAAGGTACGCCAGAACCCCTGTCCCGTCTGTGTTTCACCCTTCTACCCCGCAGTAGGTTTATTTGCACGTTTGAGACGCGTGTACTCAGCGGGAAAGACAGGCGGGAAAGAGAGGAGAGAGGCGAGAAGACACTCACTGGCGGAGGGAGGAGTGAGGGTTAGTGAGTGAAAATTCAGGCGGTTAGACCGGACACAGACACTAATATTCGCCCGCCAGAAAGGCTGCAGTACTAAAGTAGCTTCATCCTACAAGAACGAATGCAGCTGAGTTTTACTAGCAGTCTTGCAGAAAAATTGAGCCTTCAAATTTGCACAATAAGAGAGCTTAGCTGCTAGGAGAGTCTTGCGTAAGCTGGGGCCGTAACGTATTATTCGATGCCTGGAAGAATGGCTTCAATTCGGAGGATTGCTCACACTATAAATACTTATTCATTGCCCTGTCCAGCCAGTCTAAGCTAGAATTCTGCATTGGACTTGGGACCCTAGTCTGTGACCTCTCAGACCCCGGCAACTTTGACAGCATGAACCTTCATCAGCAGCAGCAGCTGCAACAGGTCTTAAACTCTGCATCAACTGACGCCTCCCTTACGACATCTTCGCAGCCTCTCAGTGCGCTTGAACTAGGTCGATTGCACGGCGTAGCGGACTCGGGAGTCTGGGTGGCCGTCTCCATCGCGTCGGTGCTGCTCATCATGGTGCTGCTCTGCCTCAGCGGACTCGGCTGCGACCGGCCGCCAGCTAAGAAGCCGCCACCGCTGCTGCCGTTGCAACAGCCGGAGGGCGACGCTGTAGTAGCTGCGGCTGACGACGATCAAGACGAGCAGTCGATTTTGAATGAGTCCGAAGATTGTGAAATCTGTGCTCATAGTCGATAGAGTATTTTTTTACTTTATTTCAACATGTTCAGTGTAGGTGAACGATTACAAAGTACGCTATATGTACTTTTAGTCAGTTTCATAAAGCGTTTCTGCAGTCTGGTCAGACACGGCGATAAAAGCTCGTCATAATTTATGAGCACACATTCTATCTGCGCATTACTAATACTTATCGTTTCTGTATGTCATACATAGGTCCTATAATTAGGCGATTAAATATTTTATATAGAATTATTCATTATTATTACAATTTTTATGCGCAGAAAAAGCCTTAGAGACTGAGTATCAGCCTCAAGACAAAATATATTTTGGCTTGATTCATTCTAATAAAAGCTGTATTTTTTATCATTGTATCTTTTTAAGTTGGATTGGCAGCTTGTGACTTACTTATTCAGAATGAATTTTAGATTTTAAAGAAAGTAACAATTCGATGGCTACAAAGCTGTCATATCAGACGCATAAGATGTCATCAGACATCACGTCGTACAGCTTTCATATTTACTTATTTTAACTTAAAAAGGCCCTCAAATCCGCACAATTTGAATGCCAAATGAATGGCTCCATGTACTTTTTGGGCGGCAAAACTATCGAATAAAACCTTTTGGCGGTTATATAATTATGAAACGACATGATAATGATAATAATGAGTCTAAATGACATGCACTTAAAGATCTAATTCGTTTAAGATTTGTCATAAGCATCTCAATTCGCTTACCATAGTTTTTTTCGCAAAGAATTTTTTTAACCATTCAAAACGTTTTTAAACATCAATTAGCGTGAATTTCAAATTATCAATGCACCTTTTGTTGCTAAATGTGCTACTCATAGTAGAAAGTTTAGAATTTTGTTCCTTAGGAGTCAAACTTTGTTATCGACGCGATGAAATTTCTAAATATTAGTTTGATATATCTTGTAAGGTTTTATCGGTAAATTTTAACTGCCTTAAATATGAATTACCAACTCAAGAACAATTTTTGCTTTAGTATTTTTAACGCGTAAATTTCAATAAGTTTTTTCGAGAATTTAGGCTTTCTACACACTCAGACTGCATTGTCTGCGCCTTTGCTATCTGAGCTCAGCAGACTCATATCCGTGTCCCTTGTTCTCACTCGCCGTCTGGGATGTTTCTGATGCTCAACACTCGTTTGACCGGCATTTTCTCCAACCAAACTGTCAGACTTTGGGTCATCATTTTGTTGTCCCATCACCTCGAAATTCTGCTCAACACTTGGCAAGCCTCTGACAATCAGCAGCTCGTACAACCAGGAGCCGACAGCTGCGCCAAGGTACGGACCGAGTAGGGGCGCCACGAAACCGGCGTTGCCGCCAAAGCTGAACAGCCCCGTGGTGTCGCCATCAACCGCCAGCTGGAAGACGGCAACGACAATTCTGGATGGGAGGTCGCGAGCCGGGTTGAGGGCGCAGCCAGATAGAGGCGCCGTGCATTGGGTTAGCGCCAGCACAGATGCCGCAATCATGGGCGGTTGCAGGTACATTGGCGGGCCGGCATTGCGGCTGTCGGTGATGCCACGGACGGCTAAGATGAAGGAGCCTGTGGCGAACACCTGCGGAGGGAAAGAGAGTGAGCTTGACCTTTCTCAGAGTACTACGAGCGTAGATCTAGATGCTTTGAGGGATTCTCATTTTAGCCCAGTGAAGTGCACATTTTGGCACGAGGTGACTCTAACTTTCCCAAATCAAACTAGACTACAACTGCTCATTTCGATACTATATGCATGTACGAAAGAGTAGCAATGTCTGTATGTCCTTCGGAATCAACCATTATAACTTGAACATTAAATTCTTGTTAACCAAATCGTACGATGTAGGCAATGTGTGAATCATAGCGTCACCTCGCTAGTGAGAGCTCGCCACACGGAGACACTTTGATGTGCGTGGGTCACATAGACAGCTTCCATCTCCTCGGTTGCTGAATGCGTAGCAGCAGCAACCGCTGCGGCGGCGGCGGCCGCTGTTGTTGCTATGGTCTCAGTATTGTTTACATCAGCTCCTCCGTTGATGGCGGACGCAGCATCAATATTAGCGAAGTTAAGCAAAGGCGGGTAGAAGAAGCAGCAGACAAGGGCAGCGGCAAGCAAGCCACCGGCATACTGGGCAGCCTGGTAGACGAAATAGTCAGCCAGCGACATGCGCTTCACCACAAACAGGGCCGTTGAGACCGCCGGATTGATGTGCCCTCCGGAGGCGCCCATTGTCACGTAGAGAGCCACAATCAGGGCCAGACCTGAGCCCAGCTGGGCAGTTGCTGGGGCGGACAAGGCGGCAGTGGCGGCAGCCGACAGACCCAGCGACACGAGCAGAAACGTACCGAGCAGTTCGGACACAGCCAGATGCCACAAACGAGAGTTGATTATTCGGCGCGTACTGGTTGGACGTTCCGTTGAGGCGGCCATTAGTTAATTTGTTGATGCTCGAGTCCCAAACTTAACAGAGACTGTAGAACATTAAAGTAATCGCACTGTCTAGTTTTATACCCCACAAAACAGCCATGTTCGCATAGTTGCACAAGTTTTTTCAGTTAGTGCATACTTAAATGCTTTTCATTGGTTGCGAGAACAAATGAATGGAATTGAAACTCTTCGAATTCTATTGGCGAGTAATGAAGGCGATAGAGGTACAAAAAAACTCAGACAGAAGAGGAGAACGCAGTTGACAAAGCGTGAGCGCGCCTTACTTTTTCTGTTCAACAGTGACAAGCGGAGCCGCGTGATGAAGAATAGTGCGCTAGAAGATTTATTTGAGCTTACACTTATGTTTGATATTCGCGTGCTTATTGAATAGCTAGTTTCTATTGTGCTAGTTGTTATCGAAGCAGTACGGCGAAGAAAATTTTTTGTTTCAGTTCGACCGGCTGTATACACTCGCCGTACCGCGGCTTTCATCGTTAAAAAACTCCTCTGAATAGTGAGGCAACCCCAGCCATTTTGTACCACGCATTGCTAAGTTTCTGAGGTAAACTAGCTGCTCAAGTCAAGTGGAATTTTCCGCTGTACGCGCGACTTAAAGACACAATAAAAAAGTACACTTAGGAGGCTTCCATGGAGAGTTTTTGTCCAGTAGTTGATTTTTGGCAGTTTTTTAGCAACCAAAAATTGAATTGCAGAGGTAAAAAATGATTCATAGATTTGTAGCAGGTAGTACTAAAACCTAATTTATAAAATGTCAAATAAAATGTAAAAGGTAGACAAAAATACATGCAAATGCATGTAATATGGAGATTGAAACCAAGCGTGACTGTGAGCTTATGAAATATCGCACGATTTACTATGCCTGTTCATGGGATCCTTCGTGACCGTGAAAATATCAAGGCGCCATAAGGGTCCTGCTTTTAGATTTTCGGTTTTACGGGGTGTATATGTATGTACCATAAATAGATTTCAAATTTGACATTTGCTTCTGATTATTTCACTTTAAAATGAGGCAAGTTTTCTAAAACAACAGAATCAGAGAAAAATGATTTCAAGCATAAATATATGTGCGCACAGGCATAACAGGGGCAATCTCCTTGAACCGGTTTTCGATTTTAAAGCTCGTTGTTTGAGCCGTATTGCATCGATAGCCGCCTCAAATTTTTTAATCGATTTTAAGTAGAAAAAATCTGATGCTCTGTGTGCAAAGATGCAGCAAAAAACTTTGCATGCAAAGAAACAAACAGCTAAATGGTGTGAGGACAGCGAGGGTCTGCATTTTAGGAATTATATTTTTATTGAAGGTCTGTTTAAAATAGCAAGTTTGAAATTATAATTTGTTTTTTTCTCATAAGAGTTGAAATTAATTAGATAATAACTGTTTTCTTTGTTTTATTTTGATAATTGTCACGCTTCCATGAAGAAATTTAAAGTTATTTTTTTCTTAGAAGTCAAAAAAATTCTTTTAAGAGAAAACCTATATTTGCCTTTGATTATTTGTGTAAAGATGAGTAATATGCCAACCATGTTCGAGATAATGCAACCACGCCTGATATTCTTGTTTTAGAGCAAAAGTTTAAATAATAGCCATTATCGAGCAAATTAAATATTTAGCCTTTATTAACTATATTTAATATATTATAATATATAAATATTATATATTATCAGGTAAAAGTTTTATATAAATGAGCTATCTATAAGTAATATTCCAAGAGAGGCTATTCAGATAAAATATTTATATTAAAACTATTTTATCGTCAATTTCATTCTAAAGTTATTCAAGGATAGTATTTTCAATTAAATAGGACAGCTAAGTTTTTTTATTTTCTTTACTAATTACTAGTACTTAGCACATTATGCCATAATTCTGCTATATTCTAATATTTATTCAACATTGTTGCAAATAGATTTATCTTTAAAATGACACTGTGCTTGAGCTACTTTCCTCAAGTAATAAATGTGCTAGCCTAATATTAATTTATTTATTACTATTTGTATTATTATTTATTTGTTAAATTTAATATTTATGATTTTCTCAACATAAAACTGAATTATGTGGTAAGTGCATGGCAAAAATATGTAATCCAACAGCTTTTTTGTCTGTCACATAAATAAATTATTGCTGTGCATTGATAGGTATAGGTGTGCAATAGTTGATTCTATTTGGCATACACTTTGCATGATCATTACTATGCTATTGAGTCAAGCATAATAATGTGCAACCTAGTATAGGAAGTTCAAAAAATATTTCTCATTTGGAGAATTATATTTTTTCATTAGTGTCAAATTAGCAGCCTTGGATTTAGAATTAGCTATCAATTTTTTTAATTGTAGAGTCTGATGACTTAGGGCCTACTATGTTATATATATTAGCAAATGATAAAAGTGAACCCAACTTTCTAAAACATCTGTGACTTGATAGCAATGTTTCAGCATTGTATATAGGGTGATAATTACATAAGTTAGAACCTAGCTTTGAATGTTCCATCTGGACTACTAAAAAATGAGTTCATTTAAAACCCCACAAATGCTTATAATTTTATAAACCTAAAAAAATTGTATTGAATATAAAAGTCCAAATCTAAATAATGTTTTAATCAAATTAAAAAAATTAATTATGCTTCAATGGCTGAAACTTTATTCTAAAATTTTTATCATCATTTTAATGGCCATTGTAAAACAATTTTCCCAAGTAAGAGGGATCCTTGTTGCATAATGCACAATAATATTTTAGAACAAATTGGCAACCTGTAGAATTCTGTAAAGTCCCAGCTCATATCATAGATGTCTGTTATTAATAGGTAATTAAGCTGTTTGGTTGCTTTCTTAATAGCAAATACAACAATCAAACACATGTATAGTATTGTCAAAATTCATGTCAATAAGCTGCCAGAGGTTTTTGCACACTTTACTTCAGAATCAGAATCTTCACATCATCCTTACTCACTGCCAAAATTCATTTTGCATCCCTCAAAAATCATTATCACCCCCATGACATTCTTTCTCTTCTTCAGCAATCGAAGCTCACTTTGGCATCAATGCATCCAGCGGATCAGTGCGGCTGTTCAGCATCTGGCGCCTCAGCTGCTCCCTCGGTCGTCCAGAGCCTCGCCGAGTTGGACTTTGACCGCGGTGTCTGGTCCGCCGCACTGGCTGGCGACTTGCGCGCCTCAAGCGACTAGTTGAAGGTGCCGACGGTCGTCAGACGAAGGTCTGTCCGGACGCCAGGGACTCCGGTGGCTACACGGCCTTTGCACTATGCCAGCAGGGCTGGGCACTTGGCAGTGTGCCAGTACCTGCTGGGACGCTAGCGCCGATCCCAACGCGCTCACCCGCGCCGGCGGCCGCCTCTCCGTTGCATCGGCGCCGCCGCTGCCGGGCGCGCCGATTGTGCGCGCTTGTTATTGGCGCGCGGCGCGTCGACCGGCGCTCTGGATGCTGATGGACTGACGCCCGCCGATCGGGCTGCAGAGGCCGGACACGTCGAGCTCGCTGATTGGCTTCGGCGAGCTTCAGCCGATTCGTAGCTGCTCTCGGTTACTGAATTCCGCTCATTGTCCGCCCTGTGACCGCCGTTGTCTTCCGCCCCTTTTCGTCAAACATGATCTTTTATATTTTCTTCCCTGTATCTGTCCCCTTTCCGCCCCTGTATCCGCCTTTATTGTCACTTTCCACCCCTATATCCGCCACTGTCCTGTCACTTTCCGCCCCTAAATACGCCCTTACTCTCCGCCCCTATATCCGCCCTTTGTTTTGTGACTTTCCGCCCCTATATCCGCCCTCTGTTAAGTCACTTTTCGCCCCTACATCCGCCGTGTTCTGTCATTTTCCGCCCCTTCATTCACCAGACGTATCGAGTCTAGTCTTTGCTTTCCACCCGCTTTATCCATTGATGCTTGTGTCGCATTATTTAACCGCTCAATAATGATATTATTACCACTGCGTCTTTCATTTAATTACAAAAATGCATCATGGCAGAAAAAAATGTTTTTTCGTTATTCTTGATGCATATTACTTAAATTGATGATAGATTTCAGGTTGGTTCGATTAGCAATTCAATAATTTAGGTTGGCTCGACTAGCAATCCACTTATTCAGTTTGGCTAGACTAGCAATCCATTTATTCAGTTTGGCTAGATTAGCTATCCATTTATTGATTTTAGCTATACTAGCAATCCATTATAACTCGTATTTTTTTCAGCTCAGCTGATAGGCACAGAAAACGCGCCACAGACACCAAAATATGTCGAACCCCAAGGACGCAGGTTGTCCCAATTCCAATGCCTGTCGCCAGCAGTTCAGACAGCGCGGCCCGCCACAGACGCCAGCTGCTGCTCAACCCGCGTCACCAGCCAAAGCCAAAAATGACATTGAAAATCTCGCCAAGTTCGAGCACGACGACGAATTTATTGAGCCGTCGTCGGCTGATTCAGTGGGCGACCCGTCACTTGCAGCTGCGACAAGTTTTGCCGACGGGTCAACTGCCGACTGGGAAACTGGCTGGGATGTTTGACTTCGTTTAATAGCTTTTTATACTGTTTTTCCAGTGTGTGTATTTTTAAGCTTCGCATTTTTGTTTACGATACATATCGGTTTAAATACTGTAAAATCTATTTTTAGTAAGGAAATTGAATAAAATAATATAAGAGTGATTAAGGGGAATTTTGTGATAATAATTTTTTTATCTTTAAATATTGACATGTAATTATAGCTGTATTAGTTAGTATCTTGCAGAATAGTCAACCGAGGATTGCACCGCTGAATTTATCCCATTTAAGTCGTCATCATCGGGATCATCCGTCTGTTGATTGTTGAACTCGTATTCGCAGTCGATGTCAGTTGTTTCTGGCTCCGGGCTTGCTAGTCTGAAATGTATTATTTTGTAAGTTAATTAGGTACTTGTCATGTACTTGATTCTAACAGAAATCTACTGTCTTGAAGTACATAAAATAGAATTACCAGTGCATACTATGTGACTTTCTAAGTGCAAGTATCACAAAAGTGCAGCAGCCACGTGACAGTGTTCTAATAACTATTAAGGCTGCTAACTCTAACATCGCTTTATTGACAGACATTTTAAACGCACTTTTTGTTAAACAAATTAGTACATTGTATTAGAATAGACATCCCGGCACAGAGATTTAACACTTTCGACTCATTCTATTGGCCTGGTTGCTTTATCTACAACGAGAAATATTTAACAGGGTTTAGGCAAAGGTTTTTGGTCGGGATTAGTTCATGAGACTGAAGTTATTATTTGTTAAGCGGTTATTATACTGCTCATGCACTGTAAGTAGTCTGTTACGCATGAATAACAAGTTTATACGTTTTTTAGTAAAATTTTCGGGTCAATAAGCAAACTAATTGTCTGTCTGTCTGTCTGTCTGTCTGTCTGCAGGTCTGTCTGTCTGTCTATAGATGCATGTTTATCTTAGTCAAAACATTTTTGAAAATTTAAATTAGCGCTAAAGACAAGTTTCTTCAACTAGGCTAAAGACGCACCTGGGCTGCGCGGCCAGCAATCGTTCTTGAACATCCGCAATGTGCTGCTCAAACGAATCGGCAGCATCGTCGCTGCTGCTTCCCCGTCTGCTGGCTGCCGCTTCTTCAGCATCAACTGACAGAATTCGGCGATTTTGCTGACGCTGTCGATGTTTTGTTGCCGAGCTATGTTTGGAGAAGAAACGTTAGACTAAAAATTAATTTATTTAATGGATAAGCAACTGTTCAAGAGGGCTCTAAGGTACCTATCAGTTCTGGGAATCCAAATTTGCTCCTCTTGAATTTGCGCTCCCGAGCCTTCAGCGTCAATCTCTGTGGCGTCGATGTACTCTGAAAAATTATGAAGCGCCAAATATACATACTACTTTCAGTATTGAGGTCACATGGCTTAGCAAACGAGCTACAAATTGTTACCAAACGGCGGCAGGGTGCTGGCGAACTGGAGCCAACGCAGGCGAATCTCTGCTGGGGATTGCGACTTGTTGCTGCACCAACTCTGCCTCAGCGCTGTCACCCGCAAACTCGTGCGCTCCAGTTCGGATAGTTTCTATAAAATTTAGCTATAGCGATGAGAAACGTGGCTGAATTGTATAGAAATTCGGCAGGCTAGGGGCGCAATTAATCACTCACTGAGTCCAACACTAATGTCAGCTGTCGGTTTTCGTCCAGCGCTCTCGCCATACTGAGCGCAAAATGACTCGCCGTGGCGGTACTTTGACGACCGCCGCGAAGCTGCAGCTGTTGGCGATGCCCGATGACTTCTTGGACCGGCGTCCTCTGTTGCTGTTGTTGCTGCTGCTGCTTCCTGCGCCGACCTGCACCAGACATGGATCCGCCTCGGAGCAGCGTGGCTCTGGCCCGTCTGGCCTCGCCACGTGGATCTCGGCGTAGTTCAATGAGCTTGAAGAATAAACATGTAGCTCAAATAGTTATATTTGATACTTAATGTCTATGGAATTTCTAATCACCTTCGGCGAAAAAAGCAGCAGCAAAGTGATGCTAGTGCAGCAGAGGATTAGCAGCGAGGTGATGACAAACGTTGCTGTCTGGTTGTTGTTTAGAGCGAAGCTCACCGCCGCGCCTGCTACGCACATGACCAGAGCGTTGTACACTGACATGCCGATGTACTTGCTGTCATTCAGCGCTGGCACGCTGACATGCCGTGTCTCCCATGCGAAGAAGCAGCCGATCAGCTGCTCAGGAAGAAGTGGAATGCGAGCTTAAATTGAATCTAATGTACGAGTTCAATGACAATCAAACTTACCAGCAGGAGTCCCTTGTAGGCAAACAGAATGCCAATCCAAAGGGTCAACCGGTGGCTGGTGCAGACCTCATTAAATGAATGCACTTCTCGATCCGAGGGCAGATTCTGAAATCGTTGGTTTTGTTGTCCTCGAAATTGGTACTTAGAGTCAAGGATTCTTCTAGAATTAATTCGCTTGATAAAAAAAACCTAACTCGCCTCAATGCTTAAAAGTTGCTTCTTGCTTGTCATCGGGTCCAGGGCAGTCCACGCGGCCAGTATTGCAATGTCAATGAGCAGCAGAAGGAGAACAATAACCAGCAGTTGGTAGTCCTTGATTATCTAAGTATAAGTATTAACAATTCATGGTCGAGAAATCTGTTAATAAACTTTCCAGCCTCATTATGCGATACCTTTTTGCTCATGCTGATGTTGGTGAAGATGCAGTGCACGCGCCAGGTCTTGCTGAACATGGCGCCAAACGATAGGGTGAATCCTGTGCACAGGGCCCACGCTCGTGCCTAGAATAGTAAAATTCATGCTAATATTGCACTAATAAACCGCAACCGTGTATTGAAAATGGAACCCACAGTAGTTTCTTTTTGACTACTAAGTACATCCTGACTACTGCTGCTTGATTTACTTCTTAGGTAGCCTAAATCGTCTTTCAGGCCAGTGGCTTCCCAAGGACTTCCCACCCATCTAGGCAGGAAATTAATATTTCTCGCCCGGCCGACAATAAAAGTCAATGAATCAGCAAAGACGTCCGGCTATGCATGTAATTGCGGCGGGCTCGAAGAACTTCATTCGGGAAAATTTAGTACTGAATTAAGCAAGGTAAGACAGACATCCAGCAGCTCCGATTGAAGCAATGGAAACACATTCTTAATCCTCAATTCTGAATCTATTAGCAAAAGTCAGCAATTTTCTTAGCCAACTGTGATTAAGGATAAATTTCGTGTCTTTGTCTTTGAATCCGATAAAGGATAAATTATTAAGTCTAGTCTAGAGAGAAGTGCATCCTTCGTTTTCCAATCATTGGAGCTTGCAATCAAATTGGACTTAATTTCCTTTGGGCTTCTACAAAAGCCTAAAGCGTAATTGTGCTTGTTACTTACAGTGAGTTGCTCGTTTAAATACGAGTAAATGCAATCAATTTTTTGAATTAATTCCTTGTTCCTTAACCCGTTCCTGGATTATGAGACCAATTATACAAAAACACAATTTTTATGCGCAGTGTACTTACTTTCGCATAACTGCACGGCATTCAAGGACAGTGTACAGCTGTTAAGCCCTGACTAGCTAGAAGCCCCCCCCAACGAGCGGCACCCAAAATTTTCCCAGCTCAGACTATTTAATAAAATTCACTGATCTTAGCAAGTTGGTCTGAAACAATAAGGCTACCCCTCTCCACTTGGCTGCAAACCCCTCTCCACTTGGCTGCAAACCCTCTCCACTAGGCTACAAACCCTCTCCACTAGGCTACAAACCCTCTCCACTAGGCTACAAACCCTCTCCACTAGGCTAAAACCCCTCTCCACTAGGCTACAAACCCTCTCCACTAGGCTAAAACCCCTCTCCACTAGGCTAAAACCCCTCTCCACTAGGCTACAAACCCTCTCCACTAGGCTAAAACCCCTCTCCACTAGGCTACAAACCCTCTCCACTAGGCTACAAACCCTCTCCACTAAGCTAAAACCCCTCTCCACTAGGCTAAAACCCCTCTCCACTAGGCTACAAACCCTCTCCACTAGGCTAAAACCCCTCTCCACTAGGCTACAAACCCTCTCCGCTAGGCTACAAACCCTCTCCACTAGGTTGCAAACCCTCTCAGGGTTATTTCCCTGAGAATTAATGAATTTTAAGATTAATGACTTATAACTCAACAAACTCACGGAGCAAATCCCTGGAAGCAAGGAATCCGACTTCTCAGTACCGCTCAGGAGAAACCCGTCCGTAGCCAGAAGCATTACGGATGCGTAACAAACAATGCAGCCCAAAACAATCACGTTGTTCATCTGCGGACTGGACATCTTGATGTAGCTGAAATAATTTCGACAAATGGGAAGACTGAAAAGACTTTCAACAGACAATTACTGAGAAAATTTTAGCTCATAAAATTGATAATTTTGAAATCATATCCCAGTAATTAGCATATCTGTTCTTTAGACTTGGAGCAGATGATCCGCCAATATGAGTCTTTAGACATCAAAGACGGAGACATAAAATCCCAGCCACATCACTCGGGTTGATCAAAGGAATTTTCTGCACAACAGAGCCTGTTCTAAGAATTTCGTTCTCGCAACTCAGCCCTAATCCGGTGGATTTGGCCTGGTGAGTGCGTGATTCGTAGACGTCAGCATTATCCCCAGTCCGCACTTATCCCCAATTATTTTTTTTAACCTTTAAGTCGACTCAATCGACATTACACTATTTTACTCTTACTAAGCCTAATTCTCGCACTCCTTGAGCCAATTGTGAGTACTTTAACATCCATGGAACTCCGGTGTTCTTACGGATGCTGCCTGAACTTGCAGTTGACGGCCATCAGGGCAGCGGACAAGGCGATTCCGCCGCTGCCAGTCCCGAGAACGTCAGGCGGAGCCAAAGATGCAGCCGAATAATTCGAGTTTCAATCCGAGTTCGATCCCGTGGCGGCCAGTTTTCTGAGGCATTTTGGTTGCATTCGATCGGGATTATTTTTATAATTTATCGACGGTTTTTAACTAGCATCCTGTAGGAACTCACCCGGCCAGTCAGTGAATTCCAGCAGCTCCTTGAACTGACGACTGGCACAGTTGAACTCCGACACAAATCTCAACTTTGATTGGTTGCCTGCAATCATTTTGCCATGGGCGGCTCATAAGAAACAATTTAGGGTCATACAAATGTTGGTTTTGTTGTAGATGAGGAGTTTTAGACTAGTGACTAGTGACTAGGGCGCCTGCCTTATGATTGGAACGTCGTTGGTTCGAGTCCAGGCTCTAGGAGACAATTTGTGCCCTTAAGCAAGGCACTTAATCCCACATTGCTTTAGTCCACCCAGCTGAGATTGGGCACCAGTTTGAGCTGGGTAAATTCAGAATGGGTGTTGCGGCCCCTCCAGCCCGACAGGACCGAGCAGCTGTACACAGCACTCGGATGCGTTGCGCAACTAGCTGGGATGTACATCTAGTCGAAAGGTCGGGTGTTTACATTAAATTAATTAATTTTAATTAATTTGTTTCTGTGTATATATAGGCATAATACGATTAATCTGTCAAAATTCAGAATTAATTTGTCTTTTTTGTTAACTAAATGGCTTTTTCATGCTAGAAATGGATCAGCTGCACTTATCCTCAAGCATAGGGATTGCAATTTGCACTAATTCTCAAATTTATAGAACCCCGGAAGACAGATCCGAGATTTCGGGGCGCAGATATTGCTTTAATCAATGCTACGGCTTCTGCAGGTCTAAAAATCCAGGGAAGATGCAGATTAGTAAGACTTCTGGAAATGATGGGACACCCACAGAGCTGTCAGCTTCGTTTAGAAGGGTGTCGAAAACGTGACTAAACTAGCATCTTTAATTTTTTGGCGGTTAAAAACCGCACTAGCATTCCTCTTAAGAGACAGACATTTTGGGTTCGTACCGATTGCAGATACTATCAGCTGATAGACGGACAGAAAGCCCAGTCTGGAGTTCTTGGCAAATTTCACGGCCCCCTGTAAAGTTTAACGATATCGAAAAAAATATTTTTATTGCAGATCCAGGTAGGCATTAGCAACGCTAATCTCACCGTTTCTCCATCAAAATTCAGCTTTAAAAGCTGCTTCATCAGCCGCAGACTCTTCAGTCGTTTTAACAGCTGTTGGCTCAACCCTGTATGACTCGCTCTGGAGTTTTCTCGCCGAATAATGTCGCTAGCGGCTCTGGCCACCGCGTTGACACTGTCCATGGCGTAGGCAACTTCCGGCGGAACCTCTCGGTCAGCCTGCCGAGAGCCCTGACGCCCAGCCAGGCTGATGAAGAGGCTGCGATTGGCTGCCAAGTCCAGCTGCCACGGCCTGCAGTCGCAGCTGCCCGGTGGATTCTCCGGACAGGCGAGCTGACCTGTTGCTGTACGCCTGTTCAGCTGTCGAAGACCCGACACCAGCCACACGTGACGCTCGCCAAAAATCCCGACACGATGTGCCTTTTGATGGTGAAGAAATGTAGCAATGTACTTTGTCGGAACCTAAGCTTATAAAAATGTCCAGCACTCAATAAGACTTACCGCGCAGAGAAGAATAGCCAGGTGGCTGAATTCGCTGACAAAAGCAGAAATTATTCGATATTGCTTGGCCTGAAGTTTTCGAGTTTCGAGTTTCGACTTTTGACCATGTTAATAAAATCAACAAGGCAGAATAAAACCTACCTTGATTAGCTGCATGACTTCAATAGCGGTTTCCATTGAAGTGAAACGAGCCGAAAACACGTCGTTCATGTTGAAACCCTCCGATTCGAGCAGGTCGCTCCAGTTGGCGCTTGCCTATAGTGGTTTTTGATTGTTTTAGTGACGTCACATACAATAACTTATCGATTAAAAACCAGTTTTTTGCCGTTATTGAAGACTTCTTTTAACAAATCAGTCCACTTACAGCAGCCATTTTTGTCGCTTTACTGCCATGCCCGTTTGAGTCTTGATAATACACCGAGGCAGTCTTGGTCCAATCGAAATGACGCAACAGGTCGAGCCGGGCCAGATTTGCGTCGGAATCGCTGGGCGACATTCGGACTAAATTCCGGTACCGAAGACTGTTGCTCAGCTCTGGTGAGGTGTCCGCAAATGACACCTAGAAATGAATGTTGCAACGAAACTTTCGGATCTTGAGCTTATAAAGCTCGTTGGTTCGATCTGGGGTTCTAATATATTTGCACTGCTTAGTCATCGGGAGGTTTCTAGGACAAGGTACAGATTGACATAAGTAACACTATTTTCTTGTTGCGCAACAGCTCCTATGTACTCGTACAATGCGTACCCAGCAATTTTATCTTTTTAGTTGTAGTAGAGCAAGGCACTTAATCCCGAATTGATTCAGTCCACCCAGCTGAGATTGGGTACAAATGTGAACTGGGGAAATTTAAGGTTGGGTGTGTCAGGACTGAGCAGCTGTACACAGCACTCGGATGCGCCGCGCAACTAGCTGGGGTTGTGCCGTGGGCTGTACATCTGATTGAAAAGTCGGGTGTCTACATTCGTTGTGCAAAAAAATAACTCACCATGGTGATATTCCAGTAGAATGAGATCTGCGATATCGGCCCAGTCAGTTCTGGGCAGCCGCAGCCCAAAATGGCGATAGCTGATCGCAGCTGATGCAGCATATTAAACAAGTACTTTGTGGTGCGGCCAGCTTCACACTGCGTGAATTAATGCGGAGACTTGAATGATTATTGACATAATACAGTTCGTGTGCGATGTACGACGGCCACTGATCGGAAAAAAGCAGATAACGGGATTTTCTATGTAGAATTCCAAAAACTAGCCACCAAAATAATTCAGCATTGGTTGCAAAAAAACATAATTGAAAGTAAAAGCCAATTCTGAGTCCTTACACTAGACACTCCCCCCACGCAGATGGCTATCAGTCTGTGCGCCGCATCCTCCTTCCGCTAAAGTAGCTTCTCAGACCCTACAGAGCTCAATTTCCTGAGATAAGTGTCCGCCATTGCAGCCTCTGTCTCTTTGCCGGCGTGCCGCCGTACATTTTGTATGCGAATGCTTGATGCGTATCAGCTGTCGGAAATCGCGGAAAAGTCCGAAAAAGTTTTCAGGAAAGCCTCAGGCGGAACGCGGCGCTCTGTGATTACTCGTAGGCGTGCGGCGAGGGACACGCAATGCAATTTTTTTAAACCCTAATTGAGATCAAGATCTGTGCTGCCACTGGAGAAGCTTGCAAGAAAGTCGGAGAGCCAAAAAGTCCTGAATGCCAAGTTGGAATATTTGTTTTATTTGAAGTACCGCATGTTCTGATAGGGTTACTTCGCTTTTAATTGTACTGGTTTCTAGACAAGATTATGCCCGTTACGAGTATGTTTTTAAAATTATTTGATTGGCAAAGTCCCCAGAAGTGAAAGGGATCGAGGCAAAAAGAGACTGGGCCTTCCACGGAACATATTTGTATGGAAAATTTTAGCTAGCTGAAAATTTTCTCATGGAGCACTTTTATCAGTCAGGAGCCTGTGCCACACGCTTCTATCAGGAATAGGATGCATTTTTAATAAAGCAGACGGTATTAATGCATCTCTTCCACGGCCGTTGAGTACATATGTAACTGTCATATTTTCTAATGGGAATCATTATGCGAATGCATTCGGAAAAGTAACTGACTGATTCATTATCAGGCCAATTGTTTCCTAACAAAAGTTCTCTCTCCAAAAAAATTGCGACGCATTTGGAATTAAAGGGCCGAAAAAAGCATCAGGTAGCTAAACGGAAATTTAAAACTTTTGAATGGACCGGAATATTGACAGAGCTATCGAAGCATTCTTTTTGCTTGCTTTTTTTGGGATCTAGAATTGCCTCACTTTAATTTGTCGCTGAAAAAAATGTTTTCTGTCCGAAAAAAAACTTGCTCCAAATTGCAATTAAAACATGTCCAAGGATAAAATCTTTATGAAAGAATGGGAGAATCGTAGACAGAGAAGCTCTTAGCCAGAACAAAACGCACCTCAGTAGTGGCCAAGACAAGTCTCAAGGCAACTCCATCTGCCAGTGCACCTGTGGTTTGCAGAGCTTCGCGTAGTTTGCCAAGAAGAGTCTCGGTCTGCCTAGAGACCAGCGCCACAATGTAAACCGAGCTGTCTGCATCCAGTTTAGAAAGATTGGCGATTTCCAGAATTCGAGGCGAATATTCCGGGCCGAATATTCGAGGCGATTCAATTAGGGTGACCGTTCGAATTGGGATCGGGTTTTCGTGCACGTCAGAGAAAACCAAGCCAATTGCTGCACAAATCAAACAAATATTGAGGTGTTTCATGTGTATTCGTTAGTTGCTTCCTTCGTTCAGCTAGCTCACAGTGTTGGATGCTTTCAAGATGCTTTGAACAGTCTTACACAATTCGGCTAATGCTTTGTAGATAAAAGACAAGACATTCGCACCCAGCGGTCTGATGAGATTCGCCAGCTGAATCAGCTATGCCCCGACAGGGGAGAAATCCTTCAACTGAAAGCCTGGGAAGAGTGAACAACTGATGTCACTACGCGTCACTTGGGTCACTTGGCCATTGGGCCAAGACTTCACGGCCTATGATGCCGAGCTTGCATTGGTCTTTGCCTAGTGGCCGGTATATCCAAGTTTCATTCATTATTTATAATTTAAACTGTAAAATCTTTTGTTTTTACTTGAAGTAGGCAAAATTGCGTTGTCAAAAGTATCGAGGCATACATTATTTGCATGCTTCTGCATGTCTTTCCATGAGTATATCTTATATATGGTTTCCATCCAATGTTGTGTGACTCTTTTCCCCTTTTAATACATTTAAAATGTCTAAATTTTTTGTCTTTTAGTTGATTTTTTCTACTTTGTTAACGGGCTTTTTTCTAATTATTTAAATTAGGAATTGCACTCCATGCTAACTGAAATCTAATTTATCAAATTAACTACGTTCTCAGAATGAACCCTAGATTTTATTCGAATTAAGTGACGTGCATGAGGTGAAACATAACTAATGGGGAATGAATGTCCATTTCTAAATATAAGGAAATTGTTAATTAGCACTTTGTAGACTGCTTTAATCTTTAGCCTTCCATTGTACTGATTTCTTTAGATTCAGCCATTTGCTTTCAGAACTGCTAATAATGTGTCATGACTGAGGCTCTGGGGTGGTTTTAGAAAGACTCTGAAACTAAAATTTGAGCAAAAAATTTAAGAAGCTCTCAGAGAGCGAGTCCCCTGCCGGCCCTGATTTCCCTATTTTCTCTCCCCATTCCCACAACTTCTGGTTCATTTTGTCACGCAATTCTGCCTCTCAATTATAATCCCAATCCAGTGTTCTTTAGGGCAGCCGATTTTTTCCCAACTATGAACTTTTTTCCCTATTGCTCGCTTTTGTCGCCTGTCTCTCTCAAAGCCCGACTAGCTGTTAAAGTGAGTCGTGCTCAATTTTGAGTTTAATAGACTCAGCTTTTAAGGAGGTTCCGGGACTTTAGGGCAGTCAGTTCGTGCTTGTTACCTTCTATTTCGAAGGCGCATGCCCTAATCAACTAGGTTACGTATGCTCATTATACGCTCCTACAGGAGACTTTGCTGGTGAAGTTTTACTTTATCTACAATATTATCCCAGTTTTTCTCTGTTGAAAAAAATCAGCTACTAAATGCAGAAAAGCAGCAAGCAGCAAAAGATGGACATGTTGCTACAGTTGCTGACGAAAAAATCGTAGCTAAGAAAAGCGGGAAAGCTAAGACGAGGAAGTGCAAGGCCTCGACTTGCTCGCAGTGGGCGGGCAAGTGAGGCTGATGAAGAAGACAGCCTGAGAGAGTCTGAGAAATTCATCCGGAGAGAGTAAATAAACGCTCACCTTCTTCGCATCCTGTCCCGAAGTCAGAAAGCCCTGTAGACTAATATATTTGCTTTAATCTGCCAGTAAAACAGTCACACGCAGCTATCAGAACTCAATAGCGTGGGAGTCATCGGCTGCTGAACTGTTTGACGGCTAATCACTTGCATATTCGTGATAGACCTACTGGGCAAGCAAAGTAATAGTTAGCATGAGAAATACTTTGCATATTCTCAGCAATTTTGACTACTATCTTTTCAACTATCTTTGAATTTAAAAACCCATTAGCTGATTAAAATTTGATTACGATTTTCTTTGCAAGAACATTAATAAGAGCCGAGTGTTTTATTTTCCAAATCCTAAGAATTGGAAGCTAATTCTTGGAAATTTTGAACCCAAAATCTCCAAGCATTTATGGTCAATATTTTATAAAAGTCTCAATTTTAATGCAAGCAGTTTTGAGTGGTGAGAAATAAAAATGCTCTGTTTGCTAGACAAAAAGACTTGGGAAAATTCAACAGTGCGTTTCAGTGCTTTTTTTCTACCATTCACTTTGCTTTCAAAGACTTGTCTACAGTGAGAGTACTTGAGCCCAAGAGTTCGTGTCTAACCAAATACTAATTTCCTATTCGGCTTTTTTTCTTTACTTTGGCTCCTTCCCCCTGCTGCTTCGCCATG
Source organism: Macrostomum cliftonense (assembly GCA_950096795.1). Classification (NCBI taxonomy): domain Eukaryota; kingdom Metazoa; phylum Platyhelminthes; family Macrostomidae; genus Macrostomum; species Macrostomum cliftonense. The sequence continues at coordinate 752,916 of CATNEM010000349.1, read as the reverse complement.
TTCCACTTTTCCGAATTGGTATAGATAGCGGGCCACCTGCGTTTCCCCCAGCTAGACGGGTTCCCACAGGTCTCACCAACGCTCTGCTCATCTGGCTCTTCTGTCCCCTTTCTCAATTGTCTCCCAAGCGGCTGGCTCTCTCTCTCTGTTCTACCCCCTTGCCGGGTTCCCTGCTCCCACCTGTTATACGATCTGCCATACTCAAGGCAGCACTCTGAACTCCCGAATTGTACTATCCAACTAAGTTTTTGCACTCTTCTTATTGCCTGTAGGGAGTTCGAGGTCATGAGAGGCACTACAGAGTTCGAATAGTTCCGACACGTTAGCAACAATTGCTGGTTTAAATGATTAATATCGTTAGATTTCAATCTTCTTTAGTTAGGACAACCATCTTTATAATACCCAACGTTTCCTGTTTAGTACATAGTGGTAACAAAGCTCGCCCTGTGGGAATTCCACTGGTTGATAGATTAAATTAATCAGAGCATTCTTGTTCTCTGCAATAGCGCCTTCCATATCTGGATTTATCCGTCTTCCTTCGCGTTCTGTTCATGCCCCGTGTCTGCTTTCTCTGTCCCTCGAACTGCTCTTCCCCGCTCTCCTTTCATTTCCAACTAGTGTCTGTCGCTCGCCCAATGGGACTTTAGACAGGGGTAAGATCGGCTCCCCGCACTCTCCACCTTTTTGACACTGCTCTCCACAAGAGACCGCATTTCAATAGCTTGGGCATCGACAGCCTCAAAGCTTCATTAGCTAATAATTTTTTTGTGCAGCGCGAAAAATATTGTATTATTTCAATTCGTTTCCTTTCTTTTGCTCGAAAGTTGAAAGCACAGATTCTGCCCTAAAAATTTCGTTGGTAGCAGGGTTGAAACTTTTCCTGCAAAGCACCAAAACTAGAAGGCAGTTTTAGAACCGGAAATGTTCCGGAATGGAGGTGGCGGAAGCGGCGGCATCGGCGGTGGTGGCATCGCAGCCGGGCTTGGTGGCAGCGGAGTTTGCGGCAGCGGAGGCCTCGGCGGCAGCGGAGGCAGCAGCTCTAATGGCCAGTCAGTGCAGACGAAAGACTCCAAGACGAAGGATCGGTCGATTGCCGGCGCTTTTTCAAATCACAACGCGACGGAAAAGCCCGGGCCAGAAGTTCAGGACATTCGTATTGTTGTACTGGGTGCGAGTAAAGTTGGCAAGACCAGCTTGGTGCAACAGTTCGTTCGGTGCAGCTGTCCGGATGTTTACAGCAAGACTCAGAAGCCAATGATTTATCATCCGTCAATCACTGTCAATGAGCACTGCTACGATGCTCGCATTGTTGACTGTCCGACTCTGAGATATTTCCCAACCGATTCGCTGCAAGAATTCTCCGATTTCCGAGGCTACGGCTTGCGCTCTGCGTCCGGCTACGTCCTGGTCTACGACATCACTGACGAATCATCGTTCTCGTACATCCGGCGCATTCGCGAGAGCATCCAGGAGCAGGGCATCGACGCGCCAATTCTCGTCGCGGCCAACAAAGCAGACCTGGTCAGCAATGGTAAGTCAGAGAAGGAGACCAGCAGCAAAGACGCCGCCAAAGACAAGGGCAAGGAAGCGCGTCGAGAAACCAGCAATGTGGTGCGCAAACAGTGGAAGTGCATGTTCGTTGAGTGCTCAGCAAAGTACAACTGGCACGTTTGCACCGCTTTCCGCGAACTGCTCAAGGCCATCGATCACAAAGACTTTGGTCACAAGCCAACGTCGGCCAGGGTCCAGGAGGCGCTGCGGCGCAACCAATGCAGCGTCATGTAACGCAACAATTCGCTAGCTTGAAGTCACATATTGGATTTCAGTTGAGAACAAATTTTGCTATGCGGCGTTGCAACCGTTGGAGCTCGTACATTTTTTCTAACCGATGTATCCAATTCTTTTTTTTAATTTCTTGGCTCTCACAAGATCATGTGTAGGAACATCTGTCCCTATCAAGTGCCTTTGTATTTGCTTGGTTTGGCATTCGCTCACCGTTCAATACCCTGCTCTCTTCTGTAAGTCAACAAGTCTGCGATGCTGTAGAGGCTTTTTTTAACAAAATGATTATCTCTAGGTTATATTGATACATTTCTCATCTCAAATTCTTTTCTTGATTTGAAGTATCGAAAATTTCAACTGCACCTCGTGTCTAAGCTTTCATCTCTCGTCAATTTTCTCCGTTCAACGATCTATTTATAAAACAATGTTTTTTCACTGCATTGCAGCCGCAGTTATTATCTTTCGTATAAAAGGCTAGGACTAAAAGCTCAACTAAAGTGCCCACTTCTGACATTGCCCAGACATTTCCGCCCGACATCTTGCAGTGCAACTTCATCAAAAAATTCTGAGTCAAAGTTACATTTTTCTCTGTCTTTAAATGCGCCGACTGACCCATTCCTTTGCTTGCATTTAAACAATAAATTTCGCACCGATTGTAAGCGGTCAGTGAAATGGATGGATCAATAGTCTATTTCTTGTTAAGAATAAAAATTTACAGCCTTCGATTTTATTACTTTTATATATGGATACTCGTAAATTAAAGTTAAAGTTAAATCTGCAGGAGGACTTTATGCCACCTTGACGTTAGAAGCGACATCGTCCCACAACCAGCGACGGTGCATGACTGTCCATTCAGCTGACTCCTGAAGCGCGTGTAAGCACACTAAATGCGGTATGCAGGCATAGACACACACACGGTGCCCAACGGAATTCCAGTATAGCACCCTGTCACGCACTCACATCGGTAGTACAAGCGGTAGTTCCAGCACTGTACACAATCCATACCTTATGAGATCACCCTTATGGGCGTAAATTGCCTCGACAAAGTATCAGAATTCTGTCAGTCCCACAAACTAGAAATCAACACACAGGAAACAAAACTACTTAGCTGCAACACACATTCGAAGGGTGCCAACAAACTTATTCTCCAGGGTCAGCTAGTTGATTCTGTTAAAGAGTGGAAGTACTTGGGATTTCATATCAACACCAAAGGAACTATAGACTCAAATGCCATTGACATTAACAAGAAATGTGGGTACCCAATCTCATTTCTGAGAAAGTTAGCGAGCTTTGGGACTGTAAAATACAAGCAACTGTTATTGTACTTTACAGCCATGATAGAAAGCATTGTGCTCTATGCCTCTGAGGCCTGGGGTGCATTCATTTCTTGGAACCTGGGACCTTGGGACCGCAGCCTTATAGAGTGAGTAAATTTTAGGAGTTGCAAGGCCATACTCCAAGTCAGCAAAAATACAGATAACAACGGGGCACGTTCGGAACTAGGCCGGTTACCCCTTTTATACAATATCCAAAGGAGAAGCTTGCAGTACTGGGCTTCTGTAGCAAAGCGTCCAGATTCTATAATAGCTAAATTGATGGCAGACCCACAATACAGTGATGTTGGCCTTAGATCAAAATTCAGCAGCCTAGTAATGCAAAACTGCAATGTAACTAGCATTTCAAAGGCGTTCAAAATACATAGAACCAATTTTGATTCCGAGTTCAGAAGGCATTGGGCACAGAAAATCGAAAATTCTTCCAAATTGAGCCACTTTTTCTATTCATTTAAGGAAAACTACTCTCCCGAAAAGTACATTAAGAATATTAGAAATCCAAAGTACAGAAGAACTCTGGCATCATTTAGATTGGGCAATCACAAACTTGCCTGTGAAACGCTGCGAACAGCTAGGCCGAAAATCCCTTATGAAAACAGATTGTGCCCCAAGTGTAAAACAGAAGTGGAAAATGAAATCCACTTTCTATTCAAATGTCCATGGGTTCAGTATCGTATGGCCCGGGAAGATTTTGTCAATTGTGTCAAGTAAAATAGCAAATTTTCAGTTTTTAACAAATGAAGACAAGTCATTCTATTTAATGACACAGGAAGACATCTCCGTAACGGAACTGCTGGCTCAGTACATCATAAGAATGAGCGAAATTAGAAAGCAGCTGCTCTGATCCCACAATAGGTTACTTGTATTTAGGATATTTTATGAATTCTTGTACCAGTGCTTATTCTTTTTTTTTATTTTCGCTATTTCCTACCACGAAAAAAAATATTTTGTGTTTGCCGAATTACTTTAATATTTTATTACCTTGCTAACGTGCGTTCGAACTTTCGTTGACTGCCATTACGCTCGTATTTCGCTATTATTTTTTTGTCTTTCTCTATTTCGTTGCAATACTGAAAAAAAATATTAAAAAAACCAGCACCCTTTTGGCGTGCGTATTAGTAATAATAATAATAATAATAATAAAGTAAATTGCGCAACTGGCCCATCGCCCAACCAATTCGTGCAGAAGCCCCAAAAAATGTGACTCTGCATACGAACCCACGCTAGTGAAAAAAGTGAACCTTCAACGCGGAATCGAACCTGGACCAGTGGCACACAAGGCACAAGGCGCTAGACCACCGAGCCACTCGCCTCAATATATGGATATATGGCAAGCAGGGTAGATGGTAACAATTGTGATTTTCATACCGAAAACAAGTCAAGTGCGTATTGTCCTAGTAAACAATACGCTCGTAGTTCTTTCGCATTGCCTACTCCCCACTCAGTCTCAGCGCTTAGTAAAACGATGCTTGAAATCAAAACAAAGTTTATCTTTCCAACTCTATAAAAATATTCGAAAAAATATCGCGAGCAGAGAAAGAGTTGTAGACAGAATGAAGCAGATTAAGTGGAGCGAACCACGAAACAAGGATGTAGAAGCGTGCTCCGTTATCCACTCGAGCGTTATGAGTGACGTCTCTTTTTTCTCTCTCCACTCATCTCTCTGACACACACTGCTCTCATGGCTGAATGGACGTCCCGAATCCCACTCAAATACCTTCACTTCACTTCACTGCTGCTGTGGTCGAATGGGATTGCTAGGAGAAAGAGACCGGCAGACAGAGAGAGAGGCAGACAGGGCATTAGCGGGCAAAGCAGCTCCCGTCAACAGCTCCGCAAGTGATGGAGAAACGAATAATAGAAGAAATAAGGGCAAATAAGGGGAGCGCTGGAGGTATAAGCACGTCTGCTGAAAGGGCAGGCAAATAACATGCATAAGCAAAGCATGCATGAGATTTAAGACCGAGTATTTGGAGGAAGAAGAAGGGAAGAAAGTAAAAAGAATCTCCGCTTCGCTAAACCCTTCTCCCCTTGGAGTGGCTCGATCTGTCCTCGTGTGTGTGTGTCCTTTCTCTCTTCCTCTCTCTCTTTCTGCTCCAGCCCACAGCCCGAAGGTTGCAGCGAGGAGGGGGGAGGTCAGGCCCAACAGAAGAAAACGCCACAAGGCAGCGGAAGCCCCCTTTGCCGAGGTTTTGGGACTTGTGGTTCTGCCTCACTCTCTCCTCATTCCCGTTCCCACGGAGTCGGCCCGCCTGACGAGCTACCGGTACGGGCGGACTCCCAAGGCGGAAAGTCCCCCAGGGAGATAAGGAGATTACGAGGGGTTGGCGCGCCAGACCGACCCGTCCGCACCGTTGGTCGACCGTGCGCGCCTCGCTGCCCTACTGGTCACACTCTGCCGCCACCCTAGTCAGTAAATTACCATGGTCATGATTGACTTCCGTTCCGAGGCGAATAGGGCGGACCGGGAATGACGGGCGAAGAGGGGACACCCACACGCATAGGCAGAGAAGGCGGCGAGAGTCGACTGAGACGGGGGAAAAGCAGGAAAGGAGCCAGAGAGGATTAAAATGTTGCAAACGTTGAGTGAATCACACGTTGAGGCCCAAATGACGAACTTGAAGAATGTTTGGTGGCGGCTTACTTAGCGATTTTGAGTTCAAAATTCATCGCGTTACTGGTCCGCAAATCTCGCTAATCTGCTTTGTCAGTTTGATTACGCGTTCATGCGGTGACACGTCGTCTTTCGTAAAAAATACATGAAAAGTTTTATTTGTAGTATCGCGAGTACGAGCGTATTTCTCTAAGAAACCGACTCGAGTGGCTGACGCAAATCATTAAAAAGTCTGATCGTTGCACTTTTCTGCGCAGGTAAATGAAACACATCCTCACTTTTTCTGCTTTTAAATGGCTTCTCGATTCTCTCTTCAAGTGTCGTTGATGGTCTGTCGATACGTCACTGACCGAGTGCAGCTCGGTAGAGAGGCTTTAGTTCATGCTGAGTATTAAAGTAACGAGGAAGCTCTAAGGTTTCAGACCTGTGCACGAAAGAGAAATTTTTTTCTACGGCCGGTAAAGTAGCGGGTAGTTTGTTGCAGTCTTCTACAAGGCGATTTGTCCTTGCAACGCGCCAACTTATTTTTCTGCCGTAATTTCCGTTATTCAGTGCCAAATAATTTCCGTCAATCATCTGACAGCTCAAAACAAGCTAAATGATTTCGTGCAGGTATCTTTGATCCATTGATGGACTCATCAGAGTTTGCAGGAAATAGTCGAAGTAATGTAATGGCAAGACAGAAATGAAGCGACCCTCTGTCCTAGCTCATCCTTGATCTACTCGTACTACCCGAAGACCCTTGATATTCACTTCCGGGTTTATGCGTATTTTGCTTTTACTTTGCCTTTGAACTTAAGTATAAAATCATAGTCTAGCTGCATTACATCTTCTTTGGCTGCTATCACTCTATTGAGTTCATTCAATAATTCAAAATAGGGTTATGCATTTGTCGGTAATTGTGACGAAATAAATATAAATAACAAGCAATGCTCAAATAGTTTTTAGATGTATTTTTGAATCAGATCTTGAATTTCCAGCATTCATGGATGTTACTTACCTAGCTCATGCAGTCAGTATTCATGGCGCATTGCGTGACTTGCCTATGAGCTTATTTTTGTATCAAGGCCATGGTTTAAGGTATTTGTTTTGTTTAGCGAAGTTTCCTAGCCACAAGCATGCATTTTCTTTGCCAGTCGAGTGTTCATGCTAAAAAATCTGTCCCAGGAATTAGAGCCTGCCTGTCCGACTCTACACACTCTACTCCTGTCTCTACGCCTCGTCAGAAATAGAAAAAAAAACTGGGACTAAAATTGCTTTGCTGATAAAAAAGAAAATCGCAGTTGACTATAGGGACTCGCAATGTGGGGGCGCAGCGAAAAAAAAGTGAGGTACACGGGGGAATTGGACTGGATTAGCAATTCTCGGAGCTGTCAGGACCAGGATTAGCGAAAGCATTAGCAATGGCTCTGACCTCTGAGCCAAGACCGCAGCTTTGAGTACCCCTGCCTGACTATCTAAAAAGCCTCATTTCGGCACAAAAAATCTGCTTCTGCAGCAACGAAACAAGGGAACAGAGCGTCCACTCTGAGGCATCGGTCGAAAACACTTCTCAAAAAATATTATCTAAAGTGAAGTAGCCCTTTAAGTCGTCTCTACCAACTTCCCAACTAAAGTCCAAAGATTATGGCACAGTCATAAGAGGAGATGAAAAAGACGAGTCGCCCCGCTTAATCTCGCTTAAGATATATCTCTAAATAGTGTAGCCCGGCGGAGCCATTGGAAATACTTTTATTTTCTTTATTGATTTCCTAGAACTTCCTCCAATTCCTTTACGTCGCCACTTGCACTGATTGATGACTTCAACTCGAAGTGACAGATAAAAATGGACTCCCTGAACTTGATGGCGAAAAACGGCCTCGGCGTGTTTTTGCGGTTGTATAAGTGTTTCAGTTGGGAGCAATTTCCTTGCTCTTGGAAGCTCAAAAGCCAGACCGCCACCATTCGCTGCATTCTGGAGTGCAGACCTAATCAATTCGATAGGAATGCCCGAAGCAAAGCTGCTGGGTCCTAGCTGATGATAACAAGATCGAGAAAGAAGGGTTTCTAGCTGACCCTTTCTGGTAGACTTGCCGTTCGAACGAACGAACTGAAGTCGGGACTATCTATCAGATGAAGAAATTCAATGGGGACTTGCGGCGGTTTAGAGGAGGTCCCCGCTCAGTGTGGGAGACGTGGCATGGGAAGGGGAAACATAAAATACTCTTCCCCAGTAGGGGTCAGGAAAATTGACTGGAAGCTCAATGAGGCGTTAAAATTTGCATTGAAAGTGAACCGAAAGGAAACATTTTGTAGTGGCTTCAGTTGCGATGGCGAAAGTGCTTCAACTCGACTGGTTTAGTTCTCCTCAGGGCTTTTGTTCGGGATCTAGTGCAGTTAAACAAAATGCAAAAAAACTTCTGTGGCTTTTGAGCAGCTTCCTCGTTGTAATTATGAATTTAAATTTATTCACAAAAGTCGGTGAGCTTTAATTATTTCGGGATTTTTTAGAACAACCCAATTTGGAAGATTAAAAAATTCATTGGAGTCAGAAATTTCGGTTGAATATGTGCGTTGTACTTGTACGTAGTTTGGCATAGAAGGCGGACAACGACAACCTGCTAAACACAGTATGGCTTGTGCCCAAAATTTGAAATAGGTCGAGGAGAGAGAAACTTGATTCGGGACTCTGCGACTCCACCACGGTTAGCGCGCTAAAGGAGGAAGACTCGATCTCAAAACTAGCCGACTAAACCAAATTGCAATTCCAACTCAGAGAAGGAACCGAGACTACTAGAAGAAGAAAATAATATCAGTCTTTCGCTGCTCTGACGGAGATTGATTGATCTGTTGCTGCCTTGCAAGATTAGTGTGACGAGGTCTTATTGATTTTGTCCAGCTGTGTAAGCTGTGGTTTTGCGATTGCGAAGAGTGGAACGCAGGCTTCGTTTGGTCTCCGGTGACGACTGGCTCTCACAGAAACTCGGGAATGACTTCATTGAAGCAGCTCTCTAAGCCATTCAATTTGTACAAAGAGTGTGAACAGAGGCATAGTTTTGATTAAAAGAAGTACAAGAAACAAATAACTGTCATGGAGAGGATTAAGATTTTCGTCAGCTTATGAGATTTTGCGAACAATACGCTATATTTGCGAACAAGCTGTGCGAGAAAATTCCAAGGAAATAAGGTCTTGAAAGGTCTTGAAAAAAAGTTCCAAGATACAATCCGTGAAAAGATTCATGGATTCGGCAATCCTAATCCATAAAGTTATACTTTTTACCACAATGCCAAAAGTATTTTAGATTCACCATAGCTGCGAAAAACATTGAGCAGAGAGAAAGAGTCCTTCGCGTATTTAAGAAGACTTTAGGTGAGTAACAGCGAGTCGAAAATCGTACAATTAACACAAACTTAAGATGTTGAGAGCTTATTTTGACCAGTGATAAACAAGTGAATTTTTTTGGAACTTCGTACACGGCCAGTCCGTTAAAGTTATTTTATTAAAAGCTTCCTTCGTTAGCCATGACGGCGTTAATTGTAACAAAACTAATGGCTTTTAATCGTTAATTCGTGAAAAAGATAATTCTTAAAGCCGTTTTTTCTATTATCCAGAAAACTTTCCCTCTCTAAATTTGAGGTGAAATCGAGACAGCTGTTTTCTTGTATTATCTATCATGAATTATTGATTGATTTTAATATACCGGCTTGATTACTAAGACTAGTGCCTGAAGCTCAACTAATGCACCGATCTTACTTTCGATTTCCGATGCAGATTGAATGGAAAGTAACGGGACATGATTGACTTTACCGAACTACCCAAAACTAACCTTCCGTCGTTAAAAAGTTTGTTGTGTTCCTTTACTAACACAATTGGTTGTGGTAGTAAAGGAACGCTACAAAGTTTCCCAAATTTTTTTACGAAAAATTTTAACGGACAATTTTAACGGCGTGGATGACCTTGCTTCCTAAGTGGAGTCGCCGACGGTGCAGTAGTTCGCTTTGACGGTCCAGGCCGGCGCGGTGATAGAGTGCATGGTTGGGCACTAGCTCGTAGCTGATCTTGAAGGCGGCGCATAGCAGACCAACGAGTGTCACGTAAACTTGTTGCTCGAGCGAGTCCGTCAGTGTCCTGGTCTCGGCATCCCTTCTAGATCGCCGCCCGAAACAACGCCCCTCTCTCTGGCAGTCTTGCAGGCCCTCGGACTGACCTTATCGAACGGAAAGTAGCCAGTCAAGTCCTTGCCTAAGTGTAAGAACGTCAGGGACCCGGCCTCCGAGTTCTCCACGTTGACAACCTGGCTGACGCTAGCCGCAATGGCAACCAGCCTGTCCAGTTGTCGCAGGGCACCCTCTGTAGTCAAATGCAGCGTACAGCAGGGCGGGATCGTTTGGTTTAGCCATGCACGCTTAACAGCCTCTCCATCGCGTCGCCTTAGTAGGAATCCATCGTCGTTTGCCGGCCGAGCAGTCCGTAGCACCCAGTCAAGTACCAGAATGAACAGAAACGGCGCCGGTGTATCTTACTGAAGCACTTCAGAGGATGTCTCGAAGAATTTCCGGTGTCGTGTCGCGGTACATCGTCATTACTGCTGCGATCAGCCGCTCTGTAATGCTGTACATCCGAGCAAATTTTAGTCAATGCTACAAAAGATGAAAAGAAAGAAATGGATCAGTTGGCGCTTAAAATTGCCTCATAAAAGGCAATTTACTTAAAGCATCGACTCACAGTTCTATTAAAAAATTTCCTGACATATCTCTGAATTTGGCACTTCAAACATTCGCCTTACTGGTGGTAGCTTTCTAATGTATCATTTTTTAAATAAAAAATTGAGCTCATAGATTTTCTCAAAATATTACTTTCAATCCGACTGATCAGTAGTGCAAGAAAGCTTTTTCTAGTTGCTTGTACATCTATTTTTGTAAATAACTATATTTACACCCATCGATTATCAGTATGTTTTGGAAGGGACTCATCAAGCGTATGATTGTTGTCGATAGTCATTAATTGGCAATGTTGTCAACCCTGTTTCGATTATCCGTAGTGTCATGTAACTTTTTAGCAATACATTTCTTTTTAAACTCCAATATTTAAACGTAGTAACAATTATAGCATGCCTTGCTTCGGAAAAAATATTTTAGACGACGAACAATAACACAAAAAATCGGTTACATTGTTCAACTCCAAATAGTCACCATCGTATTTTATTTTACTGCAGTAAAATTCGTAAATTCGTAATTCGTTATTAGCGAACAACATAATTTTTTTTAAACTTTTCAACTGCAAAAAAAGACTTGCAGTGACTTTACAGTAAGAACTAACTGTGAGTTAATAAGATGCAGCTACATCAAGGCAGCGAATATCCTTGATGTAGACCTTGTAGGCTAACTGCTTTCCATATCAATATTTTTACTTCTTTTGATAAAATGTCTTTAGGGCTACTATACGCTAACTATGGATATTAAATTTTTAGTTAATAGGGAAATTCATGATAAATTTTGTTACATTGAAACCTAAATATTGTCAAAAAATGCAAACGAAATTAAAAACTTCTAGCAGCAATCAACGACCGCAACTTTTGACAAATTCTATTTTTTACAACTAACAACTGAAAAATACTCGCACAAAAAAGTTTTCAGTTTTCAGAAAAATTTCTACGCAAACAGAATGGTTAGGCATGCTTTGTTTGGCTTGAAATTCAAGTCTTGAAAGAGATTTTCTATTTATCTAGTCAGGAAAAATCCTATGCTCTGCATGCACTTTTGCGCCGTCGTTCATTGGAAAATTTGTGGCTCTCGTCAAGGCTATCGGGCAGGGGCTTGTCTCGCGTCTCCGGCAGGCAGCACATGAAAGTGAGCGACATCGAAATCACAGGTCCAGCTGCAAACACAAGAAACGGTAAAGGAGCCCACACTGACGACAAACCCCGAACGAGAGTGCTCAGCAAGCCGCCGGCTCTAGACATAGCCGAACTTGTGCCAACGCCGACACTTCTGAGCACTGTGGGAAACACCTCCGCGGCGTAGAGCCAAGCCAAGTCGAATGCCATGGTGATCCAGAACTTTCCAATCATGGCTGCAACCACCCGCCAGTTTTCCATGTGGGGCCACAGCAGCAGGAGGCCGGTAGCTGCTAATGAGACAGCGGCTGACGTGAAAGACAGTCCGATAGATGGTCGGCGACCCAGTCGGCAGCTGAGCAGGAGGCAAAACAAACGAGCGAATGGTTCAACAGCCGCCAGAATTAATTGATCGATGAAGATGTCGCCACCTAGACTATTGACACTGAGTGACAGACCGAAGAAGGCCATTGTGACACCGAAAAATATCGACCAGATGGTCAGAGTCACTCTGAGGACTCCCAAATGGCTGAACAAATGCCAGAAATGAACATTCGGAGCTTCGGCGCCCAGTTTGTTTAGTTTTTCGATAGCAGCAATTTCTCTACTCGAGAATCCACGGCCCAGCGGAGATCTGTTAATCCGGCTGATTCGTTGAAGCACCTCGTCTGCTTCTTCGTACCTGCCGGTTGATACAAGCCAGCGAGGCGACTCACTTAAAAGCGGCAGCAAAACAAGGGGAAGCGACACGGACAAACCGGAGTACAGCAAAAGTTTTTGATAGTCTCGCTCATAGTACGCCATTAAAGTGAAGAAGAACATGCCGATTGTCCAGCCATTGTGTACAAGGAAGCCCCATGTAGACCTGTGCTTTGTGTCCGTATTCTCTACTGCGTAGGTGTAGAGACAAGTGAGGAGGCCCCCGTTGCCGAATCCTGCCAGGAGCTGCAGCGTCCAGTAGAGCCACAGATAGGGCGCAAACGCTGCACCGACTGTGCACAACGACAAGTTCAATGCGCAGATCCAAATGATCCTCAGCCTGCCGAACTTATCAGCCAGAGCTCCGTACAGGGAACAGCCAAAAAGAGAGCCAAGAAAGTAAAAAGTGGTTGACAGGTGGGCCATCCAAGCCCGGTCGCAGACCAGAAAAAATCTAGAAATCGATATCTGCTCAAAGATGTCGCTGTAGAAGCTGAACTCGGTGCAAGGCAATCTGATTTGTTGATCCTTGCCGGAAGCTATGGATGAACAGTTGTAAACCAGCCAGCACTGTTGGGATTCGCTTAAATCCATGGTACAGTTTTCATCTCTAGCAACATACGCCGCTGTTGCTTCAGTTGAGCTACAGTTAAAGTGCATACCAGCCGCAGTAAAGTTAGGTGACAGTGTTATCATGCCGGGATACGCTTTGCAAAGCATCATCAGAATGAGCACGGCGACGTTGTAGCGACCGGTTCCTCCGAGATGCTCGTAAACTGACTCTAAGCTGGAGAATTTTCCCGTTGTCAGGCACTTCTCCGTCTCACTTTCTTCAGAGTTTTCGATCCTTTGAATTTTTGCCGGACCGTATGGTGCTTCTGAGGCCATTTTTCAGCTTGTTAGCTACTAATGCCAATGAATACGTCCTTAATATTTATTTACACTTTAGTTTTCCATTAAACACTATGCTTGTTAGTATGCTTGTGAGTGCAAGGTAAGGTGGCGGAAAATGCTTGGGTTATTTTCAATAAATTTCAGATTGATAAGGGCACATACTCAGGAAGCCTGTAAAAAATTACGTAGGCTCCAGTAAGTGTACTTGCTCAAAGCTTATGGATCACTTTGCTCACTACTCGAAACTAACTACCAAACACTATCACTCGTCGTCAAAATGCACCGACCGTTCCTGTGTTCAAAGACTAACTGACTTTGAGCGCAGGCTTTTGGTTGGACGCGTGGTCAACCAAGTCTATCTGGTATTTTTCCTGAGTAGGGTCATTCTAAATGAAGGTCAGAAAGTGTAGACGCAGTTCTAGCTACCCGTTGCGAAGCCAATTAATAGGCAACAACACCTGTGTTTGCAAAGCATTAGCAGCTTAAAGAACGCTACGAAGTTGCAGCGACCTGTCTGATGCACGCTCGGAAGTCACCAGGCGGCAAACGGCTAGGTCCGGACGAGATGCTGATCGAATCATTGAGGTCGCCAGAATGTTGAACCGCTGCGCTTTGCCAATAAGGTTGCGAGCACGATGGATAGACCACAGACAACGGTTCGCCATTCCGAAAAAGCCCAACACCAGCAAGTTCGAGGAGCATTTAGGCACCTACTTGCATGTAGTCCGGCGCTGAAAAATCTACAACACAAATATCCATTGTACGATTGTACGTCGTATGATGTCTTCTATGATTTAAAAATCGTGAAAGTCGTCAAAATGCACCTAGTAAAATTATATGTCTTTTAGTGCATAGTTTTAGCTGCTTCCCGAACAAGTCATCTTTGATACCATTGTGAAAGAGGATGACGATTGATCTATTTATAGATGGATGGATAGGATTATGATTGTAGTGCGTTTATTTAGCACGCAGTTAACGTGCGCGGTCAATTCTGCCCTGCGTTCATACGATTATGTACATTTATTAGTGCGTGTGCCCCGTCCCCCACCTCGCTTGATCGGCTCTCAATTCAATTATTGAAAATATATATTTATCGGTTCGCCCACTTAGAGGGCCAAGCTTTTCGTCTCTCGCACAAGTCGAGAAAACAACCCTAAAGCCGACAGATCTACCGGAAGGGCCTTGGCTTGAACTAGGTCTAGACTTCCTCGGGCCTATCAATCAGAAGTCTCTGCTGGTGTGCACCGACCACTTTTCAAGATTTCCGCTGGTCGAAATCCTGGCCGACACAACGACTGCGGCCGTCGTCTGCGTACTGAGGCGATGGTTCAGCGTCTTCGGTCAACCGCTCAAGATATCAACCGACAACGGACCGCCATTCTCTTCTGCGGATTTCACCTGCTTTCTGAAGGACCAAGGAGTTCACCACCACCGCATCACGCCACTTTATCCGCAGGCCAACGGCGCCACCGAGCGCTGCAATAAGGGCCTCAACAAGGCAATCCGCGCGGCAGTTGCTGAAGGCAAGGACTGGGCCGCAGCTGTAGATGAATACCTGGCTGCATACAGACGCACAGCGCACAGCGCTACCGGAGTCGCCCCTGCAAACCTGCTTTTTGGCCGCCAAATCAACGACGCAATTCCCAGCCTTCGACACTCGCGACCGGTAACGGCGACCAGAGCTGCCATCGCCCAGGAGGATCGCAAGGCCAAGGAGAGGATGAAGCTATACAGCGATCAGCGAAATCGAGCGGCAGAGCATCAAATCCAGCCTGGTGATCGCGTCCTTCGGCGACAGCATCGACGGCAAAAGACGGACAGCTTCTTCGAAACCGCACCTTGGACAGTCTCAGATGTCCACGGCGACGCTTTGGTGATGCAACGCGGCGAGCTGACGTGTCGACGGCACGCTACTCAGGTCAAGAAGCTGCCAGAGCCGCCAGCTGCGCAGCAGGGCGAGCCAATCGACAGGCCAGAAAGTCCCGACGCAGCCAACGAGCCGGCAGAGCCCATCGCCGCGAGACCACATCCGCGCCAAGCCAAAGACGGGACAAAGAGCTACAAAGAGCCAGACCTCAGGAGACATTGAGTCTATCTGATTTGCTTTGCGGGGATTAAACTGACTGTTAACTGACACTGACTTACTGTATCATTGGCATTTTAAACCTCCCCGATTATCGCTAATTTTATCCCACTTTTTTATCCACTCGAGGAGGGATGTAGTGCGTTTATTTAGCACGCAATTAGCGTGCGCGGTCAATTCTGCCTTGCGTTCATACGCTTATGTACATTTATTAGTGCATGTGCCCCCGTCCCCCACCTCGCTTGATCGGCTCTCAATTTAATTATTGAAAATATATATTTATCGGTTCGCCCACTTAGAGGGCTAAGCTTTTCGTCTCTTGCACAAGCCGGCCTCTCGCGTCAGTCACTACAATGATTATGCTATGATAATACGATGAGCAAAAGCTATTGTCAAATTACACGCGGAGGTTTCTTGCCTAATTATTTCGGATTAAAAAATGATTTCATCAAACTCTTAAAATACTTTCTACTGTAAAAATAAAAAAGTTCACTGGGTTGGTAAACTTGAAGCCTAATAGCTTTGATCTTGCTAATCGATGCAGAACGGACTCTTGAGAATGTGAAGTTATCAGACAAGTAGAACTAACTACTTCAGTACGAGCGTATCTACGTCTATGCTACTTTGTATGGAAACCCTGCCGTAAAAGTCCTTATTATATTGGTAGACATGAATATATATGCTTCGCATTGCAATTGCCTTTCTTAAAGCTTCTGAAAGTATTATTTGAGAAGCATACTTTCAGTGACTTTTCTTGTCAAAAGATATTTCCAGAAAAGCTAGGAATGTCCCAGTACGTTCGTACGTCTTGGCGTGCTCTGCAACTACAATTATTCTCGTGGGAAAATTCACGGTCATTGACGTTTGTATTATTGAGAATTCTCCCCATCTTTAAGCATTAGGTACTTTAAAAGCACAATAGCGATAAAATTTAACTACTTTAGTTATATATTGTTAATAGTACTTAACAGAAGTGAAGATTTTTTAAATTTTGACTCACTTTGCACCTCAAATTCCATGAAATTCTGCGTTAACTTCTGCAATGATATTCGGTTGTCGGTTGAGAATCAAAAGAATGTGGAAACCCACTCGAAGAAAACTCTGTCGGTCGGAAATATCTTGCTGAGATCTGAAATGTCTCGTGCAGTCACATTCTTATGGGCACTAATAGGCTGACAGCTGTGTCACCGAGTTGGATCAAAGGTGATGTTGCAGCCGACCGAGTGCCATCCTCCAGCTTGTTTCGTGCTGCCTGCTGGCTGATAGGCTCCGAGCGATACCGAAGTTCCGGGAATAAATTCTAAATCTTAGAACAAAAACCTCAGTCAGGAATTCCCGATTCTTGTATAGTTATTAGAGCTAATACATATTTAAGCTACATTATTCAAGTTCTCGTTGTCAAGGTATTCAGACAGCACAAAATCCAGAATAGCGAGCAGTTGCACATCGCCAAACTGTGAATTGAAAAACAAACAAATCGAAGGGCAGACAAACAAGCAGTTAAGCTTATAGGGTAGCAAAACTGGTAAAAAAGTTATTCTTGTCATTAAAATAGATTCTTTCAGGCTTGAGTGCATGCCAATACCACTTAGTCGGCCGTAGGCTCAGCCGAATGCTGACCCGCACTCGCACAGACCTGCAGAAAAATATTCAGTTAAATGGAGACACGCATTCGCAGAACGCGATGCTTGCACCGAAAGCTTCTCCAACGTCGTTAAGGCCGCCAGTGAGCGACATTATAAGTACATTTTCAGTACCACCGCCGTTGTTTGGCTCTCCACTGCGCCACAGCGCAGAATCGACCGTGGTGTTGCAGCTGGTCCAGTACCATCCTCCTCGTGGCTCCGCACTTCCTGCTGGCTGGTAGCCTCCTAGCCAGAAGAACTGGCTTGAAGCTTTTTCGATAAAGATCCAGTTTACGTGGCTCATCTCGGCGGCGCTGGTCACGTCGGCCATGATGACCAGACCGCTCTCCGACTCGCACTTCGCCCTGCTCGGCCACCACGTCCCGACGCCTGAGTACAGCCTGTACTTCACTCCGCACAGCTCCATGCCGTAGCCAGACGGACACAGCGCGCCCGCCAACAGTCCCGGCCTCTGCTTCACAAACACGCGGCCTCTCCTGGAGCAGCTGCAGTCCCTCACCGACTTGCTGCACTTGTCGAACACGAACAGGCGACACAGACCGTCAGCCAGGGAGAAGGCCTGACAGCGCTGGCTGCTGGTGCACAGAGCGGCGCAGCCCATCTTTCTGATCACATTTGAGTAGGTTTGAACGAACTGGCTGTTGATGCAGAGGCTGCCGTCAATCAGATGGTACAGCTGCTCGTTTGCACTGCTGAGCATTAGAAAAGCATGAAGAATGGCTACTGCATAAATCCTCAGCTTAATGGCTCGCATTTTCTATTTGTAGCTTTACGAGCTCGTACTTTGTTATAACGCCTCTTTCTCAGTGAAACAGCCAAATCGGTTGGATATTATAATTCTTTTTTATACGCTGGTATGCAAGGTTTTATAGAGCTAAAATTCAGTTCCAGTATGGCCTCTCTGTATGCTTGCCACATCTCCATTCTTGTTAGTCAGTGCATGTAGACAACCCCTGCTAAGGCCTGGGCTTAACTAGCTTAGCTAGCAGAGGCATTCCATTCTTTGCGAAAATTCCTTTTTTTCTTTTGCAGCAAGTCTTCTTGTCTGTCTTGGCTGTCTTCTTGTAAAAAACACACTACGTGAGTTGCCTTTGTTAAAGAACCCTCTTGCAGTTGAAGAGCTCCAAGACAAAAAGGCTTCAAAGCACGCAAAGTCGCAAAAAAGTTTGAATGCGAAAATTTTCCCCTCGTCTAAGCAGCTACCCAAAAATCGATCCGAAGTTTGCAGCGGGGGCCTAGCAGCAGCGTTCTCTAGAAGAACTCATGTCTCTTGATTGATATGAGGCTTGACAAATACTTCGTCAACTATAGACCCGCGTTAGGCTCAGACAGTTTCACCCTGAGTCTCTAAGATTTTCTGCCTCATCCCAGTCCCAAATGGGGGCCCAACATCAATGGAGAATTTTCTCTTCACTGTCGGATGTTTCTGCGTTGTCAGAGCAAGACTAAATTTGGTAACTAAAATTTGTCTAGCTAGGCATTGAATTATCAGGTCAGTTTTCAAGTCTGATTTGGTTGCGCAATCATTTTTCCAATCGCATTTCCCTGAATTCTTGTGGCACGGATTGGCTATCAGGCTACGCAGGCGCATGCTCTGCATACGGTGTACATCTCTTCTGAATTTCTTACCCTCAGATAGTGTACACTGTGCGTGCCCTTGGGGCGACACGGACCATCAGCCAGGGAGAATGCCTGACAGCGCAGCTTCAGACTGCAGAGGGCTCCGCATCCGCATGGCTTTCTCGATCTACTCACATCTTTGATTACATCATCGAGTACAGTTGTTATATATGATATATGTCTTTGCCTTAACACTAGGCGTTGGGCTGCTGCGATGGCAAGCCAAGTTGAAATGAATATATTTGAGTGACTGTCACAGCTCGAGCATCTCAGAGGTCAGTGCCATAGAAAGCATAATATAAGTTATAATATATATAAGTACATCTACATCATCTCCCTTTTGGAGTCATTGCGCCCTAATTACTCAATAAAATTCACTTTCGGATGTCCCAGCCGACTGTACTTGAATCGAACTGGTGGGATGCCTTTCGTTGACCTTGTGCTACTCCGAAGTCTCTCTGTAGGCTCCAGATTACGCTGCCCTTGATCGTTCGTCTTAGCACTGTCGCGATCCACTGTATTCGACGATCGCAAGTCGTCAGCGGTCAATGGTAGCACTGGCCGTATGTAGACGCGGTTTCTCCGTAATATTCGGCCGCTAGCTAATTTGATCAGGTAATCGCGGTGTTTTCCCACTTCCACTACCACGCCCCTCCGTTGCCACAGCTTTGTTGTCGGATCTTGTAGAACCACAGTCGAGCCAATTCTAACTCCTAGGAGGCTTCTTTTGGACTTGTTGTATCTCTGCGTCACATTTTCGTAAGTTTCCATTGCAGTTTGCTCCATCTGTTGAATAGTGTTGAACCACTCGGAGTGAAAACTTCGTCGATGAGCAGGAAGTGAATCTCTTGCTGGGTGCCCATACAGCATGATGGAAGGAATACGCCCGTCGTACATGGGGGTATTTCTGTAAATCAATACTCCTTCTGCCATCTTGTCTTTGTCTATATCGTTGTTCTGATAATCCCAGGATCCTCGAATGATTTTCTTGGCGGACTTCACTGCAGCTTCAGCTCTTCCATTACTTTGATGGTAATAGGGTGATGAAAATCTGGACTCGACTCCCCACCTTTTTAAAAAGTTGACAAAGGCACTTGCTTTGAATTCCGGGCCTGAGTCTGACCAGAACGCTTCCGGTACGGCTGTTTGACAAAAAAGTTCACGACACGCGTTAATAAGCTTGTGAACCGGAGCATTCTGTCCAAAATTCCAGATATTGATCCAGCCAGAATATCCATCCACTATCACAAGGAATTGCCTGCCGCGGTGTTCGCAAAAGTCCGCATGAACTTCTTGGAAACATCTTTCTGACATCTTTCTCTGAATCATCGGCTCTCTAGTCTGACTTGGTCGAGTTTCTTGACAAGCTTTGCACTGTTTAATCGTGTCATCAATCTGGCGTTCCATACCAGGCCAAAATATGATCAGCCTTGCTCTTGCTTTGGTCTTAGTAGCACCTTGATGACTTGCATGCAGAGTTTTTAAGATTTCTCGTCGCAATTCTTTAGGAATGATGCACCTGCACCCATTGAGAATGATTCCATTTTCGACCACGAGCTTATGTCTTACATGTCAGTATGGTCGTAGACTGACTGGTAGATTAGCTTTGTCGTTTGGAAACCCGTTCTCGATTACTCGGATGAGCTCCTGCATTTCTGCGTCTTTCTTTACATGTTCTTGTACTCTCTTCATGTTAAGATCAATTTCGGTATCTTCCATTGCCATAATCAACAGACTCACGCTGCTTAGCGCCTGATTCTCATCAATCTGGTCCTCTTCAGTCGCATTTGCAATAGGGGCTCTGGATAATGCATCGGCGTCAACGTTGTCTTTTCCTCGAACCCACTTTGCATCATAGTTATAGCGATTAAGCTTGGCGCGAAGGCGCTGTAGCCTTGGTTCTCAATTTGGTCTAGTTGATAGCCGTTTAATATCGGAATAAGTGGCTTGTGATCCGTCACGATTTGAAATGAAGGCAGTCCTTCTAGGAACAAACGACACTTTTGTGTAGCCCACACTATTGCAAGCAACTCGAGCTCGATCATAGCATATCGCGTTTCTGCATCTGCTAAAAATCGTGATCCTGCCTGAACCATTCGCCAAATGCCATCCGCTTGTTGCTGTTTGAGAACGAATCCAAGTCCTCTTAGTCTTGATGCATCTGTATGTAATGCGGTTGGCCTCTTGTGATCATAATATGCCAACGACGGAGCCTTGGCTAGCTGAATTCGTGCTTTCTCAAAGGCTTTTTGATGCTCCTCGTTCCAAATGAATGCATTTTTTGCACTTAGAAGAGGTCTTAGCGTCGAGGTACATTCGGCAATTGAGTCGGTGAACGGTCCGATTTGGTTCACTAGACCCATGAATGCACGTAGCTCTGTGATGTTAGATGGTTCTGGAAATTGAGCAATTGCTGCTGTCATGTCCGGGTCAACTTGATAATAGTTCAGTGATAGCAAAAATCCAGCAAACTTGACACTTTTCCGGGCAAAAACGAACTTTTTCTTATTCAGTGCAATGCCAGTTTCATCACATCTTCTTAGAAATTCACGAACAGCTTGGACGTGACTATCGTAGTCGGCACTTGCGATTATGCAGTCGTCCACGATGTGGCGAGTGTCTTTCAGGTCTTGCAACACACTGTCCAGTCTCTGGTTGTAATATTCGGAAATCGAGCTAATACCGAAAGGTGCCATCCTGAACATATACCGGCCGAATGGCGTAATAAATGTCGTCAGAGGCATACTGTCCTCATGAAGCGGTACTTGATGGTATCCTTTCAAGGCATCGACTACTGTAAACCATTCTGCTTTAGACACATTGGTGCTGGCAACGACTTCTAGTGGTGTTGGTGATTGATATCGAGGCCTCATGACATACTTGTTGATTTCACGGAAGTCCACGCAAAGACGAATTTGATCCGAGCCTTTCTTCGGAGCTACGACTATCGGAGCACACCATGGGGTAGGCTCAGTAACTTTACGAATTATTTGCTGCGCTTCCAAGGCGTCTAGCTCGGTCTTGAGCTTTTCATGCAGTGGCAGTGGTAACCGACGTGGCGTCTTTACGGAGAATGGGATCGCGTCTTTTTTTAGCACGATCAAAAATTTTTCGCCCTTCATTGGTCGAATTTCTCCATCGAACACCCTCGGGAATTCTTGGATTAAATCCAGTTCTGTGCTTCTTCTTCCGTCATTCGTCAGAACTGTGCTTATCTGACTCGGGAAATCTTGGGGAATGATTCCCAGTTTTCTACAGCTTTGCCAGGACAGCACTGGTGCGACCAAGTTCTTCAACACGTGGATGCTTGTCACTGCATGCTTCCTGTTCAGCGTTATAGTGGCGAAGAAACTGCCATTACTCTTGATTAACTGCCCACTGGCTGATTTAGGCGTTATTGGATCATGCCTCAGTTGAGGAATGGGGATGTGAAGCTTCTTGCAATCACATTCACGAATTGCATCAATATTAGATCCCGTGTCGGGCATCATTTGCAGTTGCTCCCCGTTGATCCAAACTGTAACCATTGGGGTTGCGGGTTCCAGTGTAGCAACCAAAGTCGATACTCTTGGTGGTCGCTTCTTATCGGACTGACCACTATTGCGATTGGACCGGCATACGGAGCCAAAGTGCCCAATGCGACCGCAGTTAAAGCACTTTTTGTCCTTAGCAGGGCATTCCGAGCGCTGGTGTCGCCCTTTGCCACAAGCAGTGCACTTCTTAGTGTCTGCGGCCTTTGAGCTAGCCCTAGCTGGAGTTTTTCCTCTGTACTTTCGCACGGCCGACACGTGAGAAGCTGGGCATATCTCGTTCTTTTGGTTCTCAGATGCTTCTTCAGATCGGCAGATCGCGAGGGCAGCAGCAAGTGAAAGGTCTGGTTGTGTGAGAAGACGCTTCACTGTCTCGGGATTTCGCACTCCCAGTACAATCTTGTCTCTCAGGAGGTCCTCAGAGTGCTCACAGAACTTGCACGTACGCATCAAATCCCTTAATTGCATGACGTAATCGTTGAAGTTTTCTCCATCGTTTTGCTGTCGTTTCCAAAATCTATTTCTTTCCACAATGATGTTAACCTGTCCGAGCACGTGTTCTCTAATTGCGTCCATGACTACTTCTGGGTCCTTGAACTGCTGGTCGGTCAGTGGGAGGTTCTTGTACTTTGTGAAGTTTGCAGAAGTAAACGCATTTAACATACA
Source organism: Macrostomum cliftonense (assembly GCA_950096795.1). Taxonomy (NCBI): domain Eukaryota; kingdom Metazoa; phylum Platyhelminthes; family Macrostomidae; genus Macrostomum; species Macrostomum cliftonense. The sequence goes on along the minus strand of CATNEM010000349.1, from coordinate 730,232 downwards.
AGCTCTTCGAGCTGCCATCTTTTTCTGAGCAACAGTATTGCCATCTGTTCTGTCTCGCTGGATGTTGACCGCGTCGAAGTATGCCTCTAGGGTGGCTTTCCAGGCGTCAAAGTCGTCAATCGTATCCACTGACAGATCTAAACGGGGAATGTGCAATCCAGGCAACGACAGTTTGAGCTCTGTTTGTTCAGATGCCGCTGCTGCTGCTGTCCGATCTGAGGGCCGGTCTTGTCGTGGCGGTGATGCCGAAGTGGAGCGCTGCTGCCGTTTTGGGGGCATCGTGCGGTTTCGTCACGAGCTGCTTTTAGAAGCTTGCGGTGCCTGCTTGCGATGCCATGTTATATATGATATATGTCTTTGCCTTAACACTAGCCGTTGGGCTGCCAAGTTGAAATGAATATATTTGAGTGACTGTCACAGCTCGAGCATCTCAGAGGTCAGTGCCATAGAAAGCATAATATAAGTTATAATATATATAAGTAAGTTCATCTACATCAACAGTAACCTGCTGTGATGCGAACTTTCTGTATTTTCAGCCCATCAGTTCAATTTAAGGTCTAATTTACAGTGCAAGGCCCAGAAAAATGCGATGAATTAATTTTTTATAAGATATTTGCAAGAATACTTCGTATCTCAGATATGTTTGCCCTTTATTTAAATAGTGAAATACTTAAATTTCTGGTTCATCAAAAGGCATCTTCAAATTTCATACATTCGCAAAAATCTTTTGGCGTCAGAAAAGCTGTGCATTTTTTAGCAGCATGGTGGTAGAGGAATATGCAAAATGTCTTTTTTCAAATTTAAACGTAAATTGCAGTAGGCACTACTGACATACCATGGGATATTTGGGTCAATAGAATGGATGAAAGACTTGGACTAAACTCTAGATGCCTTCTTGGTCAAGGACTTTAGTCGAGGATTTTACAACAGCGAGCGTAAAAATGGCTAAGACTGAACTTGAACCTGAAGGTTATTTCAAGCATAAAATATGTACTTTTCAATCTTAGCTGTTGCAAGGCGATTTTTGATAGCTACAGCCCGAAAAGGAGCAGAAACTCGTAGGAAGTTCGCAGATTTAGGGCAAACTTCTGCCTCGCCCGGGTGTGAAACCCAGAGAAGCAAAGGAAGGAGAATCCTCCTTCAGCGAATTTCGGCTCTAATTGAGGTTGTGAGGACACATACAGGCTCCAACGAATGCAAATAAACAAGAGTGCGTTTTAACCAAAATGCTGTATAAAACAAAAAAATATACAATGCTTATATTACATTAAGTCGGATAGGGGTTAAATAACGGCAGGACACACGGGGGATGCTATGCTTAAAACAAGTTCAGCTGACTACAGACCACTCGCTCTGTCCAGTTGCTGCGCTGCGCAGTGACACTTGTTGCAATCGTTATTTGCACTGTATAGTGCTAACCGGCGTTTGTACACGCTGCTCCCACCAGCCTTGTGCTTGCGTCCTTCACGCATTCGGCTTACCCCCACCCCACGTCGGCTTACCCCCACCCCGAACCGGCTTACCCCACCCAAACCGGCTTACCCCAACCCCGAATCGGCTTACCCCACCCAAACCGGCTTACCCCAACCCCACATCGGCTTACTCCACCCCACGTCAGCTTACCCCAACCCCGCATAGGCTTACCTCCACCCCAAATCGGCTAACCCTCACCCCATATCGAGGTTTTCAATGCCTATCAAAGTCGCTTACTTAACCGCTCTGATTTTCTGTTTCCTGTAGTCGTAGTCATTCAGCGTTTCTCATATTTTACAATTTTACGTATTTTCGTTTAATGGTCGAAATAGGTGTACATTGTAAATGAGGTTCATTTAACTTGAAAAATTCAACAGAAAGCACAGGTACGCTATAATGTATCAAAAGTTACGAAAAATTTGCGTCAGTTGGCCTCAAGGGCTTGCAAAACCAAACAAAGGCGAAAAACGCACTCGTAAAGAACGTAGGATGCGACTGTGCAGCCATATGACATATCAGCGATGCATTCTACACCAAATAATCTGGTAAAAGCATTCTCTCCATTTCCATATTTGGCTCTCCACTGGCCCAAAAGTAGGAGTCAACGGTGATGTTGCAGCCGACCCAGTGCGAGCCTAGTGACGGCTCAGGACTGCCTTCGGCCTGGAGGCCTCAGAGCCAAGCTGACTGTCCGGGACTGCGGGTGTCGAAGATCCGGTCCGCGTGGCTCATCTGGGCGGCGCTGGTCACGTCGGCCATGCATGATGATCAGACTGGCACTGACGGCGAAATCAAGTGGCAAAGTTATGAAATTCAAGTGGAAAACTGGGAATTTTACTGCCATAGACTCTATGGCTGCGCTGCCAATTGCTGTGGTCGAAATCGAATGCAATAAAAAGTGCACTATTTATACAGGAACATGCTGAGTTCTCCGATTTAAAAGGGTTCCGTCACAGAAAAAATAAAATATTTTATGCATGGCCCAATTAAAATTTCCTTTTAAATAGTGAAGTTTTAAAAAATTTAAGAAACTCAGTATCAAAGATGTGGATTATTATACACGGCCGGCTGGATCCCGGGCTTAAAGCGAGATGAATTTGATGTACATGTATATGGACTGTTTTGACTCAGTTTGCGCTTGTCTTCGCGTCTCACAGCTCTCGCTTGTTTTTGTCCGCCAAAGTGCAACGCGTTATGAAGTTCACAACATCGCATGTAGCGTTAGCTTGAGACATTGCTTATAGTGGCGGGTGCCTGATCGGGACTAGGAAATCCTTCCCCTTGCCTCCGCTCAAACTCCCTGGTTGGACGGCTCTGCCTGCTTTGAGCTCGGGTTGATCAGGCATCCGCTTCAGCCAGCGCGGCAGATAGAGATCTCGGACGACGCCAGTAACCATCCCAAGGACGTTACAAATCGTGACGGGGCACTGCGATCCGACAAAGTGAGGAACGATACATTTCTTATCGAAACCTGTACGAACGCGTCTGTTATCCTTGCCTTTATGTCTATTCTTTGTGTTCCTTACGATGGTATAAGTCTAGCGGTTTGTTATCTCTTCGGGGTATAAGCAAAGATCACAGGAAATGCGCGAGGCATAGAAGGGTGTCAAGTAACTCTTATAATTTAATGTGTAAATGCTGCTTCTGGTGGCTTGGTAAGTTGTTAGGTGTCTTAAGCGGTTGGTGTCCTGTTGGAGCAAACGGAGGTGGCAGGGCTGTAGCGGCTCCGCCCTACGTGCCTGCCGGCTAAGGAGGCGCCGAGCTCCACAGCAGGCTAGAGCCAGACGGGCATTATCCGCGGTGGGGTCTGAAGCTCCTGATGCTCTGTAGGTGAACGAAACTGCACTGAGACTGGCTTGGACGCTGGAGTAGGAGGCACAGCCGCACTGTAGCAGGTAGGCAACGAAGCTGCACATGTCGGACTTCGAGGCAGCCATCGGGGACACTCGTTGCTGTCGGCAGAAGTTACTCCATGCTCGCAAATGGCTGGCGTACGACTGCTGGGTACTGGGCGCGAGCGACAAGTGGCACAGGGTGGGCACGGACACGGCGGAGCGGACGGGAGCGCAGCTGCGACCTGTGAAAGGAGCGCAATATGAGACGCGGCAGAAATAGTGTGAGCGACAAATTCAGCTGGACAGATTCGCAGAGAGCCATAAAGCCGACAGCGAAAGTTCAGTAGTTCATGCTGTGAGCCGAGCATCCGGGATGCAGGGTCACGGTAGAGGGTGCATGCGACCCAGAAGGTGAAACGCCTACAGCTGCATACTAAACTGAAGGTAGAGCAACGCGACTTTCCGATAGATTTGAATGAGAGCTGGGTACCTGTAGGACAGCTTGTTGATCATGCCGACCGCTGCGGTGCTGGCGGAGTAGATCCCTATCCAGCTGTTGACGAGCTGCTCTCCAAAGTGCAGGAAAGTGAGCAGAGGAGCCAGCGCTTCCTTGTGGTTGATGTGAAGGTCGCAGAACTGACTGACTCAATGGCCACCATCTGCTGGAGACGAGGGCGGAAAGGCGTCGGAGGGAGTAAGTCAACAGCCTGCAGCCACCAGTCCAACCAAACGGAACATCACGGCCGACGCTGATGAGGTCGAAGATCGGACGCAGGAATGGGCGCAGAAGCTTGTTGATCTGACTCAACCAGCATAGCTTTCCGACGAGCCGCTCGAGCTGCTTGATCTGGACGGTGTTGCGGTTGATACACTCATTCACCAGCTTACGTATGTTTTCGGCCTTTTCCTTGGGCAGCGACAACATGCAGGTAGTGGTGTCAAATTGGACGCCTAGGAAAACCAAGCGATGGGTCGGGGCCACAGACTTTTCCCAGTTGATAGTGAAACCTAGGTTGACAAGGTAGTCATAAGCGCGCATGGCCGCTTCGAAAGTGTCACCAGCAACTGCCTAGTCGTCCAAGTAGTTAACAGTGGCGTGGAAGCCTCTTTTGAGCATGTGGCGCTAAATAGCGGCTGACAGACGGTGAAAGATCTCACAGGCGGCTCGGGCACCGAATGGCAACCGTGTATTGATTAGCACGGACGGCTCGCGGTCGTTCGCAAAGCGTCAGCTGATGCCGGTCAGAGCCTGATCGTCTGGGTGAATGCCAACGGATCGGTAGGCCTGCTTCAGATCAACCTTAGCGATTAAAGAGCCGGGCTGAATGAGACGCACCAAATCTTGGGGATCGCACCTATATGGGACTCACCATAGTGGGGCCTTCAGCGGGCTGCAAGCGGCCACGGTGAGCTCTTCAAGGAGTTGCTTGTTGACCTGTTGGAGGTTATCCATAGCAGAGCGATAGTTGTCAGAGCGCGTGAAGCCAGGCGGAGGCTTGTTGATGAGGCGAAATCCGTGTTGAAGGCCACCACGAAGGAAACTCTCGTCAGGATCCTTGTGCAGGAGCAGATCCCAAGCGGCCTGGTTCATGTCGGAGGACAGGGCGCGATGCGGCGGAAGCAGAGAAGCATAATAGGCAGAGAGGGTGGGTGGGGTTTAAATACCGGTTGGCTATATAATAAATCTTGTTTTTTCTGCCTCCAGCGTCGCCCGTAGACCGATGCATGCACAGATTGAGTGGCTAACATCTAGGACGAACTTGATAGATATGTAGACAGATAGAAATAGATATAGATAGATAGATAGATAGATAGATAGATAGATAGATAGATAGATAGATAGATAGATAGATAGATAGATAGATAGATAGATAGATAGATAGATAGATAGATAGATAGATAGATAGATAGATAGATAGATAGA
>CATNEM010000349.1:602500-722500 GCA_950096795.1 Macrostomum cliftonense | reverse complement strand
TAGATAGATAGATAGATAGATAGATAGATAGATAGATAGATAGATAGATAGATAGATAGATAGATAGATAGATAGATAGATAGATAGATAGATAGATAGATAGATAGATAGATAGATAGATAGATAGATAGATAGATAGATAGATAGATAGATAGATAGATAGATAGATAGATAGATAGATAGATAGATAGATAGATAGATAGATAGATAGATAGATAGATAGATAGATAGATAGATAGATAGATAGATAGATAGATAGATAGATAGATAGATAGATAGATAGATAGATAGATAGATAGATAGATAGATAGATAGATAGATAGATAGATAGATAGATAGATAGATAGATAGATAGATAGATAGATAGATAGATAGATAGATAGATAGATAGATAGATAGATAGATAGATAGATAGATAGATAGATAGATAGATAGATAGATAGATAGATAGATAGATAGATAGATAGATAGATAGATAGATAGATAGATAGATAGATAGATAGATAGATAGATAGATAGATAGATAGATAGATAGATAGATAGATAGATAGATAGATAGATAGATAGATAGATAGATAGATAGATAGATAGATAGATAGATAGATAGATAGATAGATAGATAGATAGATAGATAGATAGATAGATAGATAGATAGATAGATAGATAGATAGATAGATAGATAGATAGATAGATAGATAGATAGATAGATAGATAGATAGATAGATAGATAGATAGATAGATAGATAGATAGATAGATAGATAGATAGATAGATAGATAGATAGATAGATAGATAGATAGATAGATAGATAGATAGATAGATAGATAGATAGATAGATAGATAGATAGATAGATAGATAGATAGATAGATAGATAGATAGATAGATAGATAGATAGATAGATAGATAGATAGATAGATAGATAGATAGATAGATAGATAGATAGATAGATAGATAGATAGATAGATAGATAGATAGATAGATAGATAGATAGATAGATAGATAGATAGATAGATAGATAGATAGATAGATAGATAGATAGATAGATAGATAGATAGATAGATAGATAGATAGATAGATAGATAGATAGATAGATAGATAGATAGATAGATAGATAGATAGATAGATAGATAGATAGATAGATAGATAGATAGATAGATAGATAGATAGATAGATAGATAGATAGATAGATAGATAGATAGATAGATAGATAGATAGATAGATAGATAGATAGATAGATAGATAGATAGATAGATAGATAGATAGATAGATAGATAGATAGATAGATAGATAGATAGATAGATAGATAGATAGATAGATAGATAGATAGATAGATAGATAGATAGATAGATAGATAGATAGATAGATAGATAGATAGATAGATAGATAGATAGATAGATAGATAGATAGATAGATAGATAGATAGATAGATAGAAGAATAAAATAATTATCTCGTTTTTTTTTTTTGAGTTCTATTCCGCATCTGAAGGGGTTGTAGCCTAGTGGTTAGAGCGTCGGACTCACGACTTGAAGGTCGGGGGTTCGATTCCCGACTCCACTGGTACAATTTGTGTCCTTTAGCAAGACACTTAACTCTGCATTGCTTCAGTTCACCCAGCTGTTAAATGGGTACCAGCATCAGCTGGGGTAATTGAAGGTGGGTGTGGCGTCCCCCCAGTCCATGGACTGAACAGCTGTACGCAGTCTTCAGAAGCGCCGCGCAATGGCTGCGGCTGCGCTGTTGGCTGCACATCTGGCCCGATTGGGACAGGTGTAATCAATTAATATTATTATTATTATTATTATTATATATCTGCATTAGCCTTCTTTTAAAATCGATCACGAGCGTATCTGGCTTTTAGTCACAAAGCATCTCTTAGCTAAATTCTCGCGTTTGCGAATGGTACTTCCATTTTAACTGGATATTGGTTTACAAATGAACGTATTGTCTTTTTTCCTTTTTAGTTGAGAAAAGCAGAAGCCTCTTTTTCAATCAATTTTTAGTCAAATTTTTGTCTTTCAGTAAGATGCAGAAAGTGTTGACACGGTTTTGCATTAAAAGTACAATGCTCTACTAGCAGAAAATTATTTTCAAGCGAATTCCCCCAGGTTGCCGCTCTCAATCGATGCAAAATAGACACTGAGACAATTTGACTCTAGCGTTCGTCTCAACTGTATGCTTCACTCATTCTCTAAGCCGTAGAAGATTTTTGTTGTGCAAAAGACGACACCCTCTGCCTCCTAATGAGATGTAGGGACTGAGTAAGAATGCCCACCACTTGAGGGAAGGCAGCACGCTGGGGGGACGTGGTAGATGGTGGCACCACTGCAGGTGCTGCATCCTTAATGAACTGAGACCTCGGTGTGGAGTTGGATTTCCAGCAAGCAATAGTGACGCAAAAGCTAAGTGGAGGCTTTTGAATAAAGCATATGCTTATTCATTTTTTCGTTGCAATAGTTTCTGGCCCGTTTTTGTGAATTGCATGTGGGGAGGAAAGGCAGTCATTTCAGGGCCTAGAGTTTCTTAGCTGGGTAGGTAGATAGGTTGGAAGGCGTCTAAGGATTCAGGCTTAGGGTGAGTAGCAAGGACAACTTAAGCAGACCTATAACACGTAATTAAGTTGTCCTTGGTTAGTAGAGGAGAAAAGTACTGCCGTGCATTTGTACAGAATAGTGCATAATGCACTAGTCATTTGATAACTCGTTTATTTCAAACAAAATATATAAGGATTCGATTTGATTGTGATAAGTTTAAAGCTAAATGGTGATTAGTATAATTTACTAGCTATTAGGTTACTCGTTCGTAGGTTTATTTATTCGGTTACACTAGACAAAAAACATTTATACTTTTTTATTATTTAGTTTTAAAAATTTTAATGGCTCACTACTGCAGTAAAATTCTAGGTAATTAATAGAAAGTATATTAGAAAACCTAGAGTTTTACAAAAACTTCAATATCGAACAAAAAACTCGCCATCTAAGCCACTCAGAGCTGATGGTACCAGGGCGTATTTCATCAGACTGCACAGCCGCCGTTGCTGGGCAAACAGAGCGGCCTGACACGATAAAGTGCACTGCATCATGCAGTTGACAGGGCTGGTTGCAGTCACGTTCCAATAGGCGGAGAAACCGCTCCTTGGAGTAATAAAAGCCCGGCTAGATTTCTTGAAAAAATCCGAGTCTAAAATTTCTAAGAAATTTAGGCCTGGGCAAATTACGAATTTTTTTTAGTTCAAACTACGTGATAGCGTTCTGAAAATGATGAGTGGATTATGACTAACAAATAATAAAAGTACAACTTATGAGTTCGGTCGAATAACACTCATTTGCTGTATAGATCCTTTACAAGCGTAAAAGTTTAAATAGTGCGATTCAATTCAAATAAAAATTCAATACACGGTTGAAGGTAATCGTCCTCAGATGCACACAGATGCGTAAATTACGAACTCACGTGCATAATGCAGGGCGTACACAGAGTTGGCCAGCGGACCGCCGCACTCTTGGGACGAATTTCCCTCGCAAGAGCTGCTACAGGCGCCAGTGGCAGCAAGGCCTTTGCTGCCGTAGCTCCAGCCGCAGTAGCACTCTCTGCCTACTTGGATTCCCATGTAGGGAAAACCGCCGAGTGAGCAGATGCTCCCGCACAGCTCCAAAGTCATTATTCCAGTCAGGATGACGCAGTGAGCGATCGAATGCACCGAGTAGCCCTGGAGCACGGACACTCCATTCAGTCCCGGCAGGTCTCTAGGCGATCCGTCAGCGTAGCAGCCCAGGTAGGTGCGACTGTGCAGTCTGGCTGAGTACATGCCCCTGGCTAGGAGCAGGCAAATCAGTGATAGAGCTGACAGCTCGAGGCATTCAGGTTTCATGGCTCTTCTTTAACTTGAGAGCAGTTCTTTGGCTTTCCCGTGAAATCGCGGACGCATGAATAGCAGGTATTTTAGATTTCAGGAGCACTAAATACTCTGGCTGTCATTGCTCTTGGCAACACATGCGCTATTCTCTGATAGGATTAGGGATGTGGGAAAGCTTGCTGTCAGGACAAGCGGGACTGAAACATGAAGATTGCTACTAAGAGTAGCTAATTCCTCAATGTTTTTAGATTACAAAGATGTTTTGCATACTTCATTGTGTGAGTACAAAAATTTGCAAATTGATGTTTTTTTTACGTTTAATATATAAAATATCATAATAACTGCGAAGAGAATCTTCAGGGCATCATATTTTGAGGACAAAAACCGACAGTATTATCAAATTTTTCTGAACACTTAAAAGACCTGAATAGCAAAACAATAGAGATTCTTGAGTTCAAGGTAACTTACTTCTTGTGTTCGTTAACGACGCAAGTTTAATTTTAATCGTGAAATTTCTTTCAATTGTGCTTTTCGTGGGCGGTTTTTGGTTTAGAACGTGCTGTACGTAAGCTACTGTAAGTTGCGAGCAACAATAATGCTCAAGGTAGAATTAGCGCAACTAGAGGGTACATGAACTAACTCATAGAGAAGAATGACTAGATGACTCTTTCCCATTCGTCAACGTTTATTCATTGCACAGATAAGGCAAACAAGAGGAGTCAGTGAAACCAAAAGCTGAAGCTAAAACAGAATTAAGCTCATATTAAAATTCATTTTATATTTTATTCCGTAATTTTGACCTAATCGTATATTTTTAATTCCATAGTGATGCTCAGATAGAGCATGTATAAAAGCGCTGAAACTGGGCATTGTCTTTGTAGTTTTTAGATCACAAATAGTAGTTAGCTTGAGGAAAAAAATTAAATAGTCGTAGTAACATCAATTTTAGGCCTTTAGCTTCTCAGTTAGGAATTCCAACGCGCAACACAAGTCAGTATCGAACGAAAAACTCGCCGTCCAAGCCGCTTAAAACTGTCGGCACCAGAGCGAACTTCAACAGGCTGCACAGCTGCAGCTGCTGGGAGAAGATCACAGCCTGACAGGCAGAGCTGCACTGTACGAGACAACCAGCCAAGCTGTTGGCAGTCACGTTCCAGTAGGCAGCGAACGTGTTCTGAACGGAAATGCTGCCAGCTCTGCTTGAAGCTTTGAAGAATTCCGAGTCTGCAAAGCAGAGCTTTCAATATTTAACTCGGCCTAGCATGATAGATGATTGAGATGACACTAGCTGATATTAGAACCACTCACAGTTGTAATTGATCGCGTAGATCGAGTTGGCATTTGGTCCCCCGCATTCTTGCGATGAATTTCCACGACAAGACTGGTAGCACGAGGAGGTGGGAGCCCGACCTTGGCCGCCGTAGCTCCAGCCGCAGTAGAACTCGCTGCCAATCTGAATTCCCATGTAGGGAAATCCGCCAAGTGAGCAGACGCCTGCGCACAGCTCCAGAGTCATTGTACTTGGCAGTGAAACGCAGTAAGCAGTGGAATGAACCGTGTAGCCTTGGAGCATCAAAACTCCTTGAAGTCCGGGAAGGTCGCGAGTCAAACTGTCAGCGTAGCAGCCCAAGTAGGTTCGACCGAGCAGTCTGGCTGTGTGGCTTCCTCCAGTCAGAAGCAGAAGAATTAGAGACAACGCTGTTATCTTCAAGCCAGCTGACTTCATTGGGTAAAATTCCGGGAAATTTTTATGACACTGCAAAGAACGGGGCCGTGGTTTTAAGCTCGAGTCTTCGGGTTATCTGTGTAGTAACGCCAGAGCGTTTTAGACATTAAAAAAGCCTTCAAAACTTCATGTAATAATTAGGTGAAAACATTATTTCTGAAGATTTGTTTGACTTGTTTTCAACTGAATTTTCTGACTATGGCTGAATAAGTTCTAATAAACTAGAATTAGCTCGTACAAATTTTTAAATTCTGCAGGAAGTTCAAGTACTATAAATACATATTGCTTGAATGCAAGCATACTCAGAAAATAATTTTATATTGATTTATCTAAGTTACGCTCGTAAATACACTTGTACCAGCAATGTCATTCAGAACATCCGGTATTCAACTGAACTCAAGCGAGCTGGCAAAGTCGATTCTGCAGCGATTCGAACACAATCGGGCAGTTTAAAATGTAAATGATGAGTTAATCTTGTTCTCAAACTTAAGTGATCACCGTTGATTGTAAAGTTTATCGTTGCACAGATTTAATAATCCATGATAGCAACAAGGAAAGCTGAACATAAAAACCTCCGTTCGAAGTGCAACCACAGGAAGTACGAGTAAGACGTATCACAGATATAGAAAGCAAATAATGTCGCAAAAAGCATCCATTTTCTTTGTTAATTTATACAACCTGAGTGAATTAATAGTCCATCGTCATATCCAAACAGTCAATATTTTACCTCAAGTATCAATTAAGAGACAAAGTCAAGCAGTTTCATTAGGCAAGGTTGCCAGCTACGCATGGTAACAGATGTAAAATGTTACTTTCAATGGGAAAACTTGTTTGATTACTAATTATTCACCATTAATTTACCTGCTGAAATGAGTGGTAAGTCGTTTCTGCCATTTCAGATCCAGATGGTCTAGTGTTGCTGCCTTCAGCATCAATATCAGGTACTAACAGCTTCCATAGCTAACTTAAGCAAATAGATGGGAAAATGTTTACTATGCATGACTGCCTTCCTCCGACCCCACTGTCAACCAATGGATTCATTATTTGTTATTACCTTATCATCCCAAGCTCCCTGCCCAACACTATCGCATCTGTTTTTGCCCATGAGACCATGAATTCCTGCATGCCAACCTGCATGCCCTGCTACTTTGCAATGCCAGTTAATCAAATAAAACAAAAATTTGCAGCACTAATAAATTAATACAAATTTATTTTATTATTTCACCATCGCCGAGCATATTCGTGTAAAACGTTACAAGATTTTTAAGTCACTCCTGTTAGTTTTTAGTCAATGCGTCACACACGAGCGTAAAACTCCCCACCGATGTCCTTCAGAGCATTAGGTATTCTAGTGAACTTCAGCAGATAGCAAAGTTGTTCACGCTGCAAATATAGCACAGCTTGACACCTTTCGCGGCACTGGATCAGGCACTCATTCAGGTCGAAAGCAGCGACGCTCAATTGAGCCGAGTAGGGTTCGAACATCGTCAAGTATTTTAGGCTCGACGCTTTGAAATAATCATCGTCTGAAATGAAATCGAATTTAACGCAACCATATGTATCAGAGCACTGACAAATTCCAAGTAGTACTCTACAAGGAATTGTCACGCAAAATGATTGACATTGCTAAAACAAGGCCTCACAAACGTATTCGAGTCCAAACACCGAGTTGGTAAAAGCATCGCCACACTTCAGCGACGAATTTCCGGAACAATTTCGACTGCAATTCTTTTCAGGTAGCGACCCGTATCGGCCATAGGACCAGCCGCAGAAGCACTCGGCGCCATATTGCAATCCCATGTAGGGAAATCCGCCAGCTGAACAAAAGCTGCTGCACAAAAGTGGCGTCATATTGATGGCATCAACGATTTGAGACGAGTTAAACACGTTTTGGCCATCTAGTTGAGCCACTCCAGCGAGTCCAGGCATGTCTTTAACACTCCTGTCCTTGAAGCAGCCGATGTAATTGAGACGAACTCGCCGGCTGGAAGACACGTTGCTAAAAAGTAATAAAAGGCCGAACAGACAATAGGCTTTCATGGCGAACCGATTTTTTAGAACCAATTTTCTCACAGCTGAGCTTTTGAGCTAGTTAATGGACGTTTTCTCATCAGTTACTTTTTATACTGACATGTTGCGAAATCCACTAATTTACCGTTCCGCGTGACCAAGTCAACATATTCTGTGCAAATAGAAGCAGCGAAAAAAAGTAGCGAATACGCAGCTGTGTTTGATGCAAAGCCAGGGCGCTACCCTGACACAGGAAGCAGAATTGCAGATAACAAACTCGCAAGACTCAGGTTGCCACTCAGCGTCACATGACTCGCTTGATAGTCAAACAATGATGGGCCTAATGATATGGGCGCTTTAGCTGTTTTAGTTATAACTGATCACAATGTTTGCAGTGGCATGACTTTCATAACCCTAATAGCTCGTAATGTTTATTCATCCATTACCGATCCTTTCAAGCCAAACAAAAGTTTTCAGCTGAAATTACCCGACTACCTGCCGGTTTATCCTTTCATGCCACACAGGGTTGGTTGGGCTAAAATGGGATCTGCATTTAAGTGGAGAATTATGCAAGGGTATGTGAATTTACTCGTATCACTCTGTACGGAATAATATCGCTTGTCATTAGTATAATTCAAATTTTGGAAAAGGGTATCTTTACTGGGCACCCAGACACGAGGTGGCTAGCGCCTCAGCTATAGAAACTAAATTTGGAATTAAAAGCGGCGATGGGACAGCATAAATTTGGAGGTTTGTTCGATTGATTAAAAAAATCCTCTCAATATTGGCCCTGAGGCATTTCTAGCTGTCTAGGGATTATAATTTTACAAATTTTTTTCGACTACTGCTTTAAAAACATTAGACATTGCAGCTTTTGACTGGATGTACAGCCCACGGCACAGACTCAGCTAGCTGCACGTCATATCCCAGGGCTGAATGGGCCGCAACTGGGTGGACTGAAGCAATGCAGTATTTAGTCTCGGCTGTACGTGTGGATCCCAACCAGTCTGAATCAACAAGTCTTTAAGCTTACCTTCCAGTCGCGTAAAAAAACAAGCGAGGACGGGAATGACAAATTGTAGCTGGTTGGGCCGGGACTCCATAAGTTGTCGCAGAAAAATCATTAGACTGCCTGTCAATAATGCTTGTAATAAGGGTTTAAATTTTTTTATTGTCTATTGATTATTCAGCTTTAGCAGCACAATCCTCTCAATGAATTGGAGAGTCAATATATTTTAGATAAGCATGGAAAATTTAGTTTCAACTTTAGTTCTGTGGTACTGGGTAACTGAGCATATTTTTAATGGGTTTGAAGCTGACAATGTAGACAATGAGCGGAAGGTTTTGGGATCGAGCCCGAGCTCTAGAATTTGTGCCCTTGAGCAAAGCACTTAATTTCGCATTGCTTCAGTGCACTCGGCTGAGATTGGGTTACCAGTTTGAGCTACATGGGTAAATTTTAAGCGGGTATTTCGGACCCTCCAGCCCGTCAGGACTGAGCAGCTGTACGCAGCTCCTCGAATGCGCCGCGCAACTAGCTGCGGCTGTGCCGTGGGCTGTGCATCCAGTCAAAAGGTCGGGTGTCTGTGACTACATTTATTTTTTGTTTTAATTGTATAGGCGTCATAGCTGGGAAGATTTTGGCCATTGCCATAACTGTAAGCTATTTTTCCTGTCAATTTAATAAATAAACTATTTGGAAACCGTCGAGACCCTTCGGAAAGCATTTCAATCAAAGAAAAAACGGTTAAAAATAGTGACAGTTTATTATTGAGCTCATTACAAAATAAAGAAAATGGATCTTCTTTTAAGCGTTTCTATACTGTGTGATATAGGTGAAATATTGTAATTGCGCAATTCGGCTGCTTACCAATTTGTTTAAGTAGAGGAGCAGATAAAATTAAATAAGTTAGTAAAGCAATCTGAAAAAAACTTTTTAATAATTTAAGCACAGAAAAACTATATTTTTTTTCTAAAAAGTGAACCTGTAAAAGCGAAAGTTAATGATAATCTTCAAAAAACTATTGTACAGCTTTTTATGATTTAATTGAATCGCAAAAACTCACGTAATATACATAAAATTTTATCCTTAGGAGCGATAGAGTGTTTTAAATTCTTTATCTGCGGTCGTTTCCCCTCAACCACTCGCCGCAACACGATCCAGGCTTCAGTATCGAACAAAAAACTCGCCGTCCAAGCCGCTCAAAGTAGTCGGCACCAGACCGAACTTTAACAGGCTGCACAGCTGCAGCTGCTGGGAGAAGATCACAGCCTGACAGGCAGAGCTGTATACGGAATATAATATTGATATATAATTCAATAACTTTAGATAAACTAGCTTGACTGACTAAAATACAAGCGGACTAAAAGAACTGAAGTAGACTAAGAACAGAAAGGCACGCAGACAAAGGCAGGAGCACGGCAGCACTCAGACGCAGACGGCGGAAAAGAATACAAAGCAGCATCATAAATTAATCTCATACTGCCCCACCCAGAGAGACTTTGCATTGCAGATACTGGACCTAGGCCGAGCCGGACAATGGAGCCGCCCGAGGCAAAAAAGGCGATTTGACAGATGATAAATGGTCCCGACGGAGGCCCTGGGAGGACTTTGCCGGCTGATCCGCGGGATGGCCACGGAATTGCCTTGCTCTACAACCTCAGCGCGCTCCTTCCTTCATGGCAACAGGGACGGCCGGAAAACTGATTCTGATCCGAGTGAGACTAACCATTTGAACGGCGAATGAAAGATAACTCTAACCCCTAGGTCTGCATCTAACGCAACCAGTGTTAAAAATCAGGCTCCGAACTTCTCACCCTGCGTGGTATAGAGAGGAGCCTAGCAACCCACTGGCGCAATGTAAAAGTTATTATTCTGGGACTGCGCTCCCGCTCAAAAATATCACGCCATCTGCCTCTGCGTTACTAACCAACCACCCCGACAAGGGGGTGGGGCTAAATAACTTATATTATAAATAAAGTTACGCCAAAGCCCACAAAATACCAACCTTTTAAGTGGCTAAATAATTTATTAAAGTCATAAGCAATTAGCTTTGAAGGAGTTATTCGACGCCCTTCTTTGCTCCGTGCATACCCCTGTAGTCCTTTGCTTATACTTCGAAGAGAGATAAATCCGCTAGACCCACGAACATAAACGAATAAAGAAGAAGCTACAACAAAGCGAAGGATTACAGACTACACTTAGTTTTGTTTGATCTTGAAATCCTCTTTTAAATAACCAACCTTTAAAGAGTCCGTTTATTTGCTCAAAATGAAAAATTATAGGATATCAGTATGCAATTTAGGGACAGAAAGATGTAGCAGCAAGGATGTAGCTCAGTTTACATAGTGTCATTTAGTATACCGAAGTCTGCAGCTAAAAAAAATAATAACTTACTTTTAGATTAAGCATAAATATGAAGCGTCAGACAAGTTTAGATAGTGCATTCAAAAATAATAAAATTGATAAGGGTAAAATTAATATGAAATTTTAATTTAGAAGAACGAAATCTACATAATACATAGATTATTGGAGAAAATAACTATTATTTTCAGTTGATTAGTAGAAATTTAACAAGCTATATTCCAATCGCAAAACCCTAACAATACAATTTGGGAATTTACAATTCCTATTATCCATGATCAAAGAAAAATCCAACGACCAAAACAGTTGCACACAACAGATTAAAATACTCATAGTAGGTAAAAAATAACAAAAACTATGCTTAGAGAAACTTTGTGTTAAAACTCAGACATTCAAGACTTCTACTTGAAACTATAAATTTAATTTGCCAATAATCTGTTCAATTGAAAAACGTTAGCTTATGGGACGACACAATATGGCGAGTTGTTGCTTGGTCTTCTCTCCTCAATCACTCGCCGTGACACGATCCAGGCCTCAGTATCGAACAAAAAACTCGCCGTCCAAGCCGCTCAAATCTGTCGGCACCAGAGCGAACTTCAACAGGCTGCACAGCTGCAGCTGCTGGGAGAAGATCACAGCCTGACAGGCAGAGCTGCACTGAACGAGGCAAGCAGCCAAGCTGCTGGCAGTCACGTTCCAGTAGGCAGCGAACGTGTTCTGAACGGTCATGTTGGCTCTGGCCGATGTTTGGAAAATCTTCGGATCTGAAGCAAAGCACGGATTGCTATTCAAAAGATCGTTTTTTTTTGAATGCCAAAATCACGCAATTGTAATACCACAGGCCACTCACAAGTGTAATTCAGCGCGTACACAGAATTAAGTAGCGAGCCTCCGCACTCCTGCGACGAATTGCCGTAGCAGCGGCTGCCGCAGGCGCCAGTGTTAGCCAGGCCCCAGCTGCCGTAGCTCCAGCCGCAGTAGCACTCGCCGCCTATCTGAATGCCCATGTAGGGAAATCCTCCCAGAGCGCAGACGCCTCCGCACAGCTCCAGAGTCATTGTCGGCAGGTTTACGCAGTGAGCAGTAGGATGCACCGAGTAGCCTTGCAGCACCGAAACTCCTTGAAGTCCTGGCAGGTCTCGAGTCATGTTATCTTTGTAGCAGCCCAGGTAGGTGCGAGTGTACAGCCTGGCTTCCAAGAATCTTTTAGCTAGAAGCAAACAAATCAAAGTTAAAGCAAGCAGTTTGAGGCAAGCTGGCTCCATCGTTGGGAAAAAATCGCTTGAGAATTTTCGGATAAAATTCCTGTGGATGGTATGTGCCTAAATTCCGGTAGTTTTGTATTTTTTTATCACGATGGGATTGTCACAGTTGTAAAAATTTATGCTCCGATGATAATTTTTCTGCTATGCAAGTGCCTACGAGCCTACTGCTTTTTTGACTCCCAAAACCGTCCACCTCAACTGATTCCCCTTGCCTCTACCTTGACAACCGTCACAACAGTTCCAAGTCAGCCAACCCCAGCCTCTACCTATCTTATTAGTTTTACAGAATCAGATATCTATCGAAATGTAAATTAAAGTACTGCAATTGTAAACCATCCACACACAGAGTCCACTATATATCGTTGTCGATATAGTATGTCCGTTGGGAGATATCATTGTTGTAGATAGAGATATATATAAAAAAAGCATGACTGTCATTTAACCAAACAATTCTTGCAGTTGGAAGCAATTTTTCCATTCTGTGTCTTTTCCTGTTTTTTTACTGACAGCTTCAATCAGAAGAAGGTTCGGTGTATATGTGACGTACCTCACCTCGGCCCGCTGGCTGCGTGAGGCAAGCTCACAACGTACGCGAGGTCCAGATAATATAGACTTAGTAGTTTGTGCTAAGAAGGGCCCTTAGAGTTTTATAACGGTAATCGTAGGATGCGAACCCAGGACCTGCCACCAGCCACCTGTGGCGACAGACTCCTTGTAACTGCCTCCTAACGAGGCGGGGCTCCCAGCCAATGCCATTGCCAGCTGTTTTAGGGCGTCAGTCTGAGCAGAATAGCCGAATAAAGCGGCTCTGTGCAATGGGCCACTGGCTTTAACAAGGAATTTTATATAGACAGCACAGGCAGTGTCTTTTCGAAGGGGAGTTCGGATTAGCGAACTGCATGCTAGTTCTCTAAAGGCACATGAGCTGCTACTAAACTACATGTAAAATTACGTATCTTCTATGACGGGTTTTATCCAAAGAAGAGGATCTTAAGAGCCTGGCACGGTTATAGGAGAGATTCGTATTAGCCCGTCTGTGCATGATTTTCGAGGATTTTTGGGGGTGAAATATTAGCTAACTGAGATGGCCAGGAGCGCGCTAACTACACCTGACCACTTGCTCGCATGAAAGTACATTGGGGCGGCTTCCAATCTTAGCATTGATCCACACGGCGGCGCGCAAGTGGATTATGCCAGCCTGAATCACAACCCAGGTGGCAGTATCAGTAGCTTCAGGATTAGTAGGATTATTAAGAAGATTATTGCACAATCGTGCAAATATAGCCGACGCCTTCTGGCACTGCGGTCAGCCCATCAGACAGCAGATGACCTCGGTTGACCTGGTCCGCCTTCGGCTGCGGCAGCCAAGATCGGCAATCGGCAATGTCAGCGCAACCATCGAGGTCAACTCAGTGGTGCTGACAGACGCCAGTTGCCCCAAGCCCCAGCCGTCTCTGATCTCGATCCGCCGGGTGGCGCCGGGGACCATGAGGCCCAACACCATCGGGTCCTAGCTGTACTAGGTGGTCGCCCCCGGCTCGGCACGTTAAACTGCTGGACTCTCAAGGCCCCCTGGCGTCGCACAGCCCTTGTCCAGTTGGCCCACAATCTACAACTGGACCTTGTCATGCTCCAAGAGATCTCATTCGCAACCGAGCCAGGCTTGCAATCAGAAGATCTTGGTGCCGGATCTCGGTACGCGCCTTTGGCAGAGAGTGCACTGCGCCTTGCTTTCCGCGTGTGGGTCGACCTGCGCCTGCGCTCTCGCTGCGTCCGGCTGTTCTGCGCGTACGCGGCCACGGCTGCTCACCCCGAAAAAGCTCGCGCCTTTTTTGACTTCCTTTGACGCCATCATGTCGCTGTAAGACCAAACTTGAGCTGCTGTGGTAACGGCGGACAGCCTGTCTGACCTGTTTAAGAGCTCGTCAGGAGTGCTACAGGGCGACACGCTAGCGCCGTTTCTTTTCGTGCTGCTGCTGAACTGCGTGCTCCGGAACGCGATCCCCTCAGCTGAGGACGGCTTTCTGCTACGCCGACGCATCGGTCGACGCCACGCTGAGAAACGCCTTGGCTACGCCGATGAACTCGCCCTCCTGTCCTCCACCGTTGAAGGCGCCCAACGCCAAATTGACAGGCAGTCACAGGCTGGTCGAGGTGGCATCAAGCGTCGGCCTAATCGTCAATACGTTGAAGAACGAGGTGCTGACCGTCCCGGCCGACATCCAAGCGGAGCTGACATTTCGCGGCGCAGACTGGCAAAAGACCACGCTCGCACGCTGCCAGCAGTTCACCTATTTCGTGGTCTGGTGCCCAACGTTGAAGAGGACATCCGGCGGCGCAGAGGACTCGCCTGGGCGGCCTAACCGATCGATCCGTGCCGTCCTCCAGTCCAAA
This sequence comes from Macrostomum cliftonense, assembly GCA_950096795.1. Lineage (NCBI taxonomy): Eukaryota > Metazoa > Platyhelminthes > Macrostomidae > Macrostomum > Macrostomum cliftonense. The sequence continues at coordinate 707,890 of CATNEM010000349.1, read as the reverse complement.
GCGCTGCCCGACCGCCAGAGGGCTCGGCTGTGGCAGAGGGGTAGTCGAAACCGTCCTGCTGTACAGCGCCGAAAAATGGACACCGACGGCAACGCTGGAGCGGCAGCTGGACTCGGCGCACTCGGGGCTGCTTCGTGCCGCCTTCCAAGCCGAAGAGAGTGTCGGGTCTGAGACTCTGTACAAGAGAGCCCAGCTGCAACGCCCGTCTACCAACCTGCACCGACGGCGACTCCAACTGGTGGGTTCAAATACGCTTTAGCAGCTATACGAAGTAGATAGCTCTCGGTTTGCCCTAACTGGTGGACAATTCATAAGAGCCATCGGCTAGTTTTTGTCGATCAGTGGCTATTTTCGTAGACTAGCGAATCAATACTGATGAATAAGTCAATAGATCCAACCTCATTTATCTACAACCAATCACATCTCCTAGATGCAGGTTATTTAACTTTGTAAATTTATTTTGCGATGCTGCTACTTTTCCTGTCAAAAAATTACGCCAAAGAAATCACAGCTGCGAAATGCTAGCTAACCGCTCCATATCATTGGCCAGATTTGAGCAACATTGACTTTTATTGTGACTGCCTGTGCAGGTTCAGCAGGACGTGCTTGTTGGAGCATATCCAGCTGTCAATCCATGACGCCTTCAACAGCGGGGTCGCACCTTGATTATTTAACATTCAAGTAGGCAGCTGTGTCGAGCAAGAAAAGTCCGTTGCCTTTGTAATCCGCGTCCAGTTCGAATCAGCTCAAATTGAAAGGATGCACTTTTTAGCCTTCACGGGAGTCCCACATCGAGCACCCGCCACCAGCACAAGGACGGTTCGACGACGAGAAATCGAAGTCGCCTATAATGATGACGTAACGAATTTTCGATACGCAAGCAGAGTTGACCCAACTTTGATAGGGCAGTAATTCATATCATGAACAATTCCAGCTCCAAAAAACAAGGTGCGATGCATTCATTATGCGTGCATGATAAAATCTATGCGAAACACACCTAGACACTACTTTCAGTACAATGCTTCAGTTGGAAATTCTTTTATGAATTAAGTAACAGGCTAAGGTAATACTATTTTATGAATCAGTTTTTTCCATAGCTTTGATCAGAAAAAACAAATTACTCCAAAAATTTCTAAATTAAATGAGAAAATCAATGCAAAAACTTGCAGCACGCTCTAATCCTTTATTTAAAAACGGATTTAATTTAGAAATTTATCAAACGGTGATAAAAAAATTTGTAAATTAGTAAGACCTAATGCGACTAAAAGTGAAATTTGGCTAATCCTTATGATCCTTATGATGATTAAAAAATAATTCGTCTATCAGTGTAGTTCATCGGGTAACTTGAAATTATAACTGCAAGCATTTGGATTTGTCATCTTTGAAAATTAAATTATGTGAGAGCTTTTGTAAAAAAATAACACAAAACCCATCATTGACTTTTTCAACGCATTCTAAAAATTTTTATCGAAATCAAATGAAAAATCAAATCGATTAGCGCTTTCAATTAATGTTTAGTTATCGACTCGGAAGACGTCCTGAGTTCGAACATGGGCTTCAAAGCGCAGCTCCCAGTTGCGGTCGTTTGGCAAAGAGGTGATGCGCCACCATCCACTGGTTGCCATCTTCGTAGCCGAACACCTCCGAGCAGAAGATGAAGAACTTGCGCCAGTTGGTGATTTGCTCGTCAGCTTCTTGGGCGTTATAGTTTGGGCCTAGCAGGGCGCGTCTGGCCACGTCTCTGCAAATTGGCGGGTTGGTTGCTGGGGAGATTATGGAGCATTTATAATGCACCCATTCCCGATGATTGTCCAGAGGGAGTTGCGAGTTCTAAGGCACATTTACTTAGGATGAAATTCTCAGGACATTTTAGGGTCGGTTCTGTGATTATAGAGGGCAGAAGAGGCAGTTTTTGGATATGATTGAGAAGAGATTCTTGATCATGTTAATGGGAGATTCTTGAGGATGGTTGAGGGGAGATTCTCGAGGATGGTTGAGGGGAGATTCTCGGGGATGGTTGAGGGGAGATTCTCGAGGATGGTTGAGGGGAGATTCTCGAGGATGGTTGAGGGGAGATTCTCGAGGATGGTTGAGGGGAGATTCTCGGGGATGGTTGAGGGGAGATTCTCGAGGATGGTTGAGGGGAGATTCTTGAGGATGGTTGAGGGGAGATTCTCGAGGATGGTTGAGGGGAGATTCTCGGGGATGGTTGAGGGGAGATTCTCGAGGATGGTTGAGGGGAGATTCTCGAGGATGGTTGAGGGGAGATTCTCGAGGATGGTTGAGGGGAGATTCTTGAGGATGGTTGAGGGGAGATTCTTGAGGATGGTTGAGGGGAGATTCTTGATCATGTTTATGGGAGATTCTTAAGGATGGTTGAGGGGAGATTCTCGAGGATGGTTGAGGGGAGATTCTCGGGGATGGTTGAGGGGAGATTCTCGAGGATGGTTGAGGGGAGATTCTCGAGGATGGTTGAGGGGAGATTCTCGAGGATGGTTGAGGGGAGATTCTTGAGGATGGTTGAGGGGAGATTCTTGATCATGTTTATGGGAGATTCTTAAGGATGGTTGAGGGGAGATTCTTGAGGATGGTTGAGGGGAGATTCTTGATAATGTTAATAGGAGATTCTTGAGGATGGTTGAGGGGAGATTCTTGATAATTTTAATAGGAGATTCCTGAGGATGGTTGAGGGGAGATTCTTGATAATGTTAATAGGAGATTCTTGAGGATGATTAAGGGAGATTCTTGATTAGGAGATTACTCTCCTATGTAAATAGATTCTTGAGGATGGTTGAGGGGAGATTCTTGATAATGTTAATAGGAGATTCTTGAGGATGATTAAGGGAGATTCTTGATTAGGAGATTACTCTCCTATGTAAATAGATTCTTGAGGATGGTTGAGGGGAGATTCTTGATAATGTTAATAGGAGATTCTTGAGGATGGTTAATGTGAGATCCTTAACAATGTTAATAGGAGATTCTTGAGGATGATTAAGGGAGATTCTTGATTAGGAGATTACTCTCCTATGTAAATAGATTCTTGAGGATGGTTGAGGGGAGATTCTTGATAATGTTAATAGGAGATTCTTGAGGATGTTGATAGGAGATCCTTGATCATGTTTATGGGAGATTCCTGAGGATGGTTGAGGGGAGTTTCTTGATCATGTTTATGAGAGATTTTTGAGGATGGTTGAGGGGAGTTTTTTTATCATGTTTATGGGAGATTTTTGACGATGTTGATACGAAATTCTTGATCATGTTAATGGGAGATTCTTGGGGGTGGCTGGGGGAAATTCTGCGGATGTTGACGGGAGATTTTTTAAGATGGTTGATGGGAGATTCTTGGGGATGGTTGAGGGGATTTTTGCGGATGTTGATGGTAGATTCTTAGAGGATAGCTGAGGGGAGATAGTTAATGATGGTTGATAAGTGATTAATCAGGCCGATTTAGAGACGATTTCATCATTTGTCTTTCGAAAAAAACAAAAAATTGTTTTCTGGTCGAAATATTGAATTGAATTGAACGGGGGATACTTTAGAGACAATTATCCCAGAGAATTTTAGGGAGAAAACTCTCAATTTCAGCCTCTTAACAACAGAGAATCTTGCAGTGAATTCAAGCACAGTTTGCAAAAGATACCTCGGCAGAGCGTCCAGCTTCCGAAGCCAGGCCTCCAGAGTCCGACTATAATGCTTGCCGTTGATGAGCCAGAGCTCCTCCAGCTTCAGATCCTGCTGCATGTACAGAAACAGATCGGCTGAGAACATTGAGCCGCCCGTGAAGAAGTTCCTAGCCATCCATTCCGTGTCGGAGTTGCGACGAGTGTCAAAATTGTAGGCGTATTGACGGTGACAGAGGATCTGGGAGAACAGCTTGCCGCCTTCAAACGGATGTGCAGATGACAAGAGCACTAAGGTACATGAGAACCTGTGTTGGAAACTAACTCCAGTTTAGTTCTCCTCACCTGGACGAAGCCAGTCGCTAGCTCGAGCGAACAGAGCGCCAACATTTTTCATGTGCTCCAGCATTTCTATGGAAACGATGCGATCAAATCGATTTGGACCCGGCTGGAACTCCGAGATGTCCGAAGTGTGCACGAGTAGGCGCTGCGAGCCGCCCGGGATTTTTCTGACGGATTTAATGGGAATGAAGTCAAATGGGACTGTGAAAAAGACAGTAGAGCCCTACTTATTGCCATAGAAACGGCAGTTAAACAAACCTGGCCCGCTCTTCAATGTGCATCCGCTGTGTCGAGGAATTCGACACGGCCATCACTTGACAGTTGGGGAATCGCTCCAACAGGAACAGGCTCAACGAGCCCCAGCCGCAGCCCATGTCCAGCACTTGCATGCCATCCAATATGCCGGCTCGCTGGCAGATTGTCTCCAGGCTGCGCACCTCAGCCTCAGCCAGATCGTCTCTGCCATCATCGGAGCCAGTGTGCAGATTGCACGAGTACTTCATTCGAGGGCCAAGTACCAGACGAAAAAATTCAGTTGGCACTTCATAGTGCTGCTCTAGTGACTCTGGGCCGGCCAAGCAGATAGGCGAAGTGGCCAGCTTAGCTAGGAATCGCTTCTTGTGCTCCAACTGTTGCACTGCATCGCCTGAACAACTGAGCTTGTCAAGCCACAGGGCCATTCCACTGCGAATGCCTAAGAATTATTTAATTAATATGTTTACTACCAGTAATTATTAGTAAAGAATTTTACACTCAAACAAATAAAGCTTATTAATTTAGATTTACCTATCCCTAAAGCTTCTTATTTTATAGCATTCTTAAGGCCAATGTAATTTTTTAATATTCGAATTAAATGTTATGAATAAGCATAATTAATTAAAATAATCTAAACTAGCTCAAAAATATAAGAATTTATGCTTTTTAAAGAAATATATAATGAAGTAATTCAATTGACTAAATATTTTAAGGTGTGCAGCGTTACATGTTCAAATGATGTAAAAATATAAAAATAATCTCTAACTTAAAATAAAATTGACTAATCAATTGTTTTTTTTCAAAAAACCAAATAATTTTTCCATGATTTAGTTCAGAATGTGGCTATATACCAAGGCAATTAATGTTGTAATAAAGCTAGAGGCCGAGGGATTGCAGATAAAATTTTTCTAAGATTGATCAATTAACCATTAACTTTAAATACCTTCTCTAATAGTGGAGTCCTCCATGGAACGAGTCTTTTGCCTGCTTTAATTAAAATTATGAACAAAATATATTCAGCACAATCTGACTGACAACCCAGTCGGACTGTCAGATTTCTTATAATTTTTCAATTTTAAAACTTTACAGATTTATCGGTAAATCAAAAGTTTAATGCACTCCTATTTTAAGAAAAAAATGATACTTTTCTATTTTCATGACACTAATATTATCGTTTTATTTTTATTATAAAATCTCTTGTTAAGGACTTGAACACGCAAATACCTTTGTGAACTGATTCAATCGCGAAAATAGCTTATTGCAAATGTGTCGAGGGTTTTAATCTGAGCGCGCTGCTGTTATAAGCTTCTACATTACATTACTAAGTTAAATTTAGACCAGTCGCAATCGTTTTAAATTGCAGATATTCTAACTTCTGGGTCCAATTAAAGTGTAGCTTGGTTCTACTGAGCTTTTCAGTCATGACTTCATCATACAGCATAATCGTTACTTTTGGTTTGCTTTTTGCCATCTTTTGTTGCGTTCAAGTTGATGCACAAGTGGAAGGAATCTATTGCGGCAAAGAAAACTGCTATGATGGTATGTTAAACAAGTAAATTTAGTTGTTTTCTTGCCCTGGCTGGTTTTGAACTTTAAAAAGCTATTTGTAATTTGATAGCCAAAATATAGTCAAAATATAAAGTCAGGAAGTTAACACAGTGTGCGACAGAATAAATTTTAGGGGGCTTATTTGTGCACCAAGTATGCACTACAGACGCCTAGCCAGTATGAGCAGAATTTCCCATAAAAATAAGAAGTCAACTATAGCTAATTCTAAGGAGTAAAGTTAAAGGATAAGGACAAAATGTAATTGAGATTCTAGGTCAATTATGGACTTTAATTGACACTTTAAACTCAAACTTTAGGTCAGCGAGGCCCCTTGGTCTTATTCTTTTGCAAAGGATTTATATATTATTTATTGTATAGATGTAAGTAGTATATATATTATTTATCCTAGGCCTATATTATTTCCTTTACTATTGCCTTTATTTGGTGATTTTTAGAAGTTGTATGCACAGTGGCCATCTAAGCCTATATGTTAGTGTAAAATTGTTTTCATAGCAGCTATCTACCTAGACCTAGCTCTAAAATATATGCATGGCATATACATAATACTATGGCTAGCTATTACCTTTAGGCTTTATAATACTTATTTTAAATATATTCAATAGTATAGTTTAATTGCAAGTATAATTTTTGATAATCTATTTATGTCTAAGTTAGATATTTTAAAGTAGCTTAGGCTATTATAGCTAAATTCCTTCCTTAGATGACTTATTTAGATTAAATAATTATTTTCAGTTTGTCAATGTTTATTAAAATATTTTTCAGAAATTGGTGTACAAATTGCAGGATAAGTTTGCGGGACCTTTTTTTGGTCCTTTGGCATACATTTTCCAATTTTTGGCATACATTTTTAATTTTTGTGATTTTCCCTCCAGTGTACACTGACAACCATCTGCAATATGGTCTTTATTGTGCCATCTCATTATACAATTACCATTAAAAATAAAAGTATGTTTTTCCTTTTTGTAGCTCTGAAAAAGACAAAGATATTTCAAATATATATTTATTGTACTAAAAATATTTATTTGTCAATTTATTTATACCCAGTTTTAAAATAAGATAAATAGCCACTATGCATCCAAGCCTGGGTTTATTTTTTTGCTGGACACAGGATGCAAAATCGCATCATGTTCTTAATTTTAGGATGTGGTTTCAGGGTTTTGAATGCAATTTTAAAAAAACTTATTAAAGAGGTCTTTTATTGTGAAGAATTAAAAAAATCAGGATGCAAAATTGCATCCTATATCAAATTTCAGGATGTGATTTTCAAAGTCAAGATGCTATAGCATCCCTATAGCACAAAAAATAAACCCAGATCCAAGCTCTTAATATGATTTATCAGTAGACTCTACAAGCCTTTTTTGCAAGAAAGACTCTAGCCTTGCATTGTAGCAAAGAGTTCAGCCCCCTCTGAAGTAGCTAGCTCTTCGACCAATTGTAAAAGCAAAACTGTAGCAATTTTGTAATGTTGGCTAATTAGATAATTAAATGCTAATTAAATGCTAGACACTTAAGGAAAATGACTTCACTCCAAAAAGTGTTAAGGGATAGGCCTATCTAGCTACTAAAAAACTAGAAAAATATAAATAAACAAATGTAAAATTAAAACTAGAACTTCATTTTTTGTAAATGCAATTTAAAAATGTTACTATAGCTTTTGACAAGATTTTTAAATTAGCAAAAAAGAACTTCTGGGTAAAAATTGTTATTTGGGATAATTTGCAAGAGCTCTTAGAGTCCTAATTGTATAACATTAATTTTTTTACAATTTGTCAATTTATAAAGGTGCAACAAGCTATTCCTAGCTATGACAAAAAATAAAATCTAAAATTATAGGAAAGATTTTAAATAATCAAATTAAAAATATTCATTTTCACATAAAATTTCATTACTTATTAAAGATATGTATGCATGCTTCTGTAAATTAATATGTAATGTATTATATTTAGCCTATATTTCATTTTAAGTAGTAAGCAAAATTTGCTTATATACTAATTGTTTATAGTATTTTCAACTAAATTTTGTCATAGACAGTCTAACTTTTTTGCTTGTAAATTCATTAGAAAAATTAACTCCAGTTAATTAATGGAGGGGTTGTAGCCTAGTGATTAGAGAGTTGGACCCAAGACTTGATGGTCGGGGGTTCGATTCCCGACTCCACTGGTACAATTTGTGTCCTTTAGCAAGACACTTAACTCTGCATCGCTTCAGTTCACCCAGCTGTTAAATGGGTACCAGCATCAGCTGGGGTAATTGAAGGTGGGTGTGGCGTCCCCCCAGTCCATGGACTGAACAGCTGTACGCAGTCTTCAGAAGCGCCGCACAATAGCTGCGGCTGTGCTGTTGGCTGCACATCTGGCCCGATTGGAACAGGTGTAATCAATTATTATTATATTATTATAACTCCAGTATTAATTATGTGCTTTTTAATAGGAATTTTTTTCTTTCCCAGTGAAATATGGTATTATTATACTTATATATTGTTATTAGATATTATGTTTCGTTTTGATTAATAAAATATTTTATCATGATTCATGAAACCTATGTTCATCCTTTAGTGTAGTGAAGCTAGCTTTTAACCCTTTCCCTTTGTAAGTGTGCAAAATCCCCAGTCCATTCCCTCAGTAGGAGCTGTAATCACCAATCCTATAGTTGTTAAGACACCTAAAAAAGTTAATAATACTCTGTTCATTCATCCTGAATCCTAGTCCTCGGCGTGACCAGAGACGATGACAAGAAGACCATCATGAGCGCCTACAGAAAGTTGGCTCGCAAGCTCCACCCTGATAGGCAGCGCACTGAAGAAGATCGCAAGAAAGCTGAGGAAACATTTCCTAGAATCGCCCACGCCTACGAAATTCTCAGAGACGATGATCAGCGCAAAGAGTACGACTACATGCTTGACAATCCCGAGGAGATGTACTACCATTTCTACCAGTACTACAAGAGAAAGTACTCGCCTAAAGTTGACGTTCGCATTGTCATCGTGGTTATTGTTAGCGCCTTTTCAATCTTCCAGTACTACAGCCAGTACACTAATTATCACGATGCTGTTAGCGCTCTGTCTAAACGGCCAAGATACCGGATGCAGGTAAGCTAGGGTTCTTGTGTACTTTAGCTGACGACCTATTGCTTTAGTCTCATTATGGAGTATCTTACCCTAGTTGTGGATTACATATCTGCTTTTTTGATAAATTCAGGCAAAAGAAATCGCCAAAAGAGAAGGCCTCCTAGAATCAGACGGAACAGCCGGCAAACGTAAACGCGAAAACGGTCGCAAACTAACAAAAGAAGAAATGAAAGAAAAAGAAGAGGAAGTCATTCGCGGCGTTATAATGCGCAAGATGGACATTAGAGGCTCCTACGAGAAGCCTTCGGTGCTGAATGTGCTCTGGTTTCAATTGCTGCTTCTGCCTGTCCGTCTGGTGCAGTGGATCTACTGGGCGCTGCGTTGGTTTGTTCTGTTCATCGTGCTTAAGCGAGAATACGGCCAGGCGGAGAAGGAGTACCTCATCAGGCGCTACATGGGGCTATCGGCTCTGGCCTGGGACCATCTGCCTGAGCAGCGGCGCGAGCAGCTACTAGCCAGGGAGCTGTGGATCAAATCCAATTACGTTGTATTCGCCGAGGAGGAAGCTGAGAAAATGCGTCAACAAATGGCCGAAGATCCCAAACAGAAAAAAATGAGGCGCTATATAAAACGCGGCGGTCCGGGTCAGATTACCTTCGGTCAGGAGGACGTCGATATGGATTATAATTAGATGATTGATGATTGATGATTGACTGGTGTAGACTGCTGATATTATTGATTTATTAGTGAAAAACTCTGTGCTAGATAATGTTGGCCTACAATAACTAGGCGCTTCTGAACCACTGGTTTTATTTTTAAAGCTCCATAGCAACCAATGATCGAGATTTGCAATCGGCATTGCCTAAAAAATGAGTATTTCTTCCCCATCCCTAAGCAACCAAGCTTGTAACTCCATTAAGTAACAAAGCTTCGTGCCCCCTAGCTACCAAGCTTTTTATACCTTAGGAACCAAGCTGGAGCTCCGTAGCAACTAAGCTTGGAGCTCCCTAGCAACCAAGCTTCGTACACCTTAGCAACCAAGCTTCGTACACCTTAGCAACCAAGCTTCGTATACCTTAGAAACCAAGATTGATACGCCTTAGCAACAAAGTTCTTTTTGCCCCTCCCCCCTAGCAACTAAGCTGGGTGCTTCATAATAAGCATTTTTATGCCTCTCCTAGCAACAAAGCTTGAGCATTAAGCTAACAGAAAAGGTTAGCTCATTCTGGCAACTAAGAAACAATCTAGGCAAGAAACCTTGAATTTGAACTTCATTTTAAACGCAATCGATATTAGTTATACGCGTTGTGACTCCCCATGTTTTTAGTCATTTCTTACCAGCCATCTAAGGAATCTCAGATCCTTTCCGCTCCATTTCAATATCTAATGAGTGAGTCGCTTAACCCATGTCATGGTTTCTTTTTTGAACCGAGAAAGTAAATCTATTTACGTATTTTATGACCTTTATTGTAACCATTGAATTCTTCATTACTTATTAATTATCATTAGTACTGTAACTTTGTCTTTTCTTTTCTTATTATTATCTAAAAGCGGTGTGTCTTCCCTTTTCCCGCTTATAGACGAAGCATAAACCGAAAAAAGAAATCTTCAATTTATCACTAAGACGTATTTTTAATCAAAAAAATGGTTTTTTTTTTCTCACACGCCTCTCTCCATCTTTTGATTTTGATTTCTATGGCTGTGTTGTGCTGTATGCAACCCCCCTCCTTTGTCCCTCATGTCCTTCCAGCTCATGTTTTGAAAATCAAAACCTTTGAAAAAAAATTATTACACGTTAGTTATGCTTAACTGCATTTTAAATTCTGCCGATTTTTTTCTGTCTAACTGTGTTAGTCTGAAACACATTTTGTCGCGCTATTAATTTTATTGTTAGTAATATTCTTGCGTTAATTTTACAAATAATTGAATTCTTTCCTGGTGTTGTTGTTAGCTTTTGTTGATGTTACATTTTTTTGTTCTGTGCATCTTTGTTGTTTGGACTCAATAGTTTCTGCAGAAACATTTTAGTAGAGCACAAAGACTTGTCGATGGATTTGGTGTTTACTATTCCTATGGTGTCGCATTATTTGGTTGTTTACTTACCGGTCTTTGTTCGTTACTTTGAAGGACTCGCGCTCTAATCCATTAGTTTTAACTCTGATATATTTTGTGTGAGTCTTTGTTTCGAGTCTTCATTATTTATTAACTAAATCATTTTAATTGTTTTCTTGAAGTTGAACTTTGCTTACTTTTCATGCTTAAGGTGTTAAAATTGTTAAAGGAAACTATTTGACTGAGAAATACAGAGTAAAGTTACCACAGGGGCATTAAAAGTGCTTTACATAGGCGTTTATTAAATATAGGTCTTTGTTTTGTGGCATTCTTTGTCTTTTTCTTAAAATTATTTTTTTATTTTACTATGAAAATGTTGATTTAGCTGTGCAATAAACTATTGAATTTTGATCGTAGCCATCTTGATTTTAAGAAAGGTAACCCCTAACCCCTTTGATTTTCAGAGGGGTGACCCCTAACCCCTTTGATTTTCATAGAGGTGACCCCTAACCCCTTTTGATTTTCAGAGAGGTGACCCCTAACCCCTTTGATTTTCAGAGGTGACCCCTGAACCCCTTTGATTTTCAGAGAGGTGACCCCTAACCCCTTTTGATTTTCAGAGAGGTGACCCCTAACCCCTTTGGTTTTCAGAGAGGTGACCCCTAACCCCTTTGATTTTCAGAGAGGTGACCCCTAACCCCTTTGATTTTCAGAGAGGTGACCCCTAACCCCTTTGATTTTCAGAGGTGACCCCTGAACCCCTTTGATTTTCAGAGAGGTGACCCCTAACCCCTTTTGATTTTCAGAGAGGTGACCCCTAAACTTTTTGATTTTCAGAGGTGACCCCTGAACCCTTTTGATTTTCAGAGAGGTGACCCCTAACCCCTTTGATTTTCAGAGAGGTGCCCCCTAACATCTTTGTTTTCAGAGGTGCATTTTACCAATTAATTAGGTATCGCTAAATGACGGATATTTTTGCTACTAAAATGCTACGTAGTCCTACGCTGTTTAAAAGTATCCACCCTAACTAAGTTATAAGTTAAATGGACTCGTTCCAGCTGTTTTGAAGCTATGCGCCATTGAGAGCGGCATTGTTTGTATCGATTTTTACTGTCCCTATGCAATACTTAGTAATATACTACGTTGCCTCATATATTGCCTCTGTGTGTGTGTGTGTGTGTGTGTGTGTCGAGACCTGATCACTCAAAATTCAGTTTGCTCTGAAGTTTTCTGTTGGAATAGTTTATAGTCTGGGTTGGTGTGTGTAGGAGGGCAGTTTTTTGGGAGTAAAGTTAAGGGTTCTCTCTGCCCAAGGCTTCTGATCGCTTTTAGTTGTACTCTGTACGTTAAAGCAGCCTGTTCGTTTTACAATCTAGAAACTTTCTAAAAATTTCAATCTCATAATTTGTATTTCGTACTGTTTATGGTTTTAGTTTCTGGTTTGTAAAATTTTTAGGTTGTAAGTTACAGTACGACTTGTAGCTCAGTGGCTAGAGCATCTGGCTTATAACCGCAAGGTCGTGGGTTCGAGCCCCAGCTCTTAGCAGACAATTTGTGCTATTGAGCAAGGCACTTAATCCCACATTGCTTCAGTCCACTTACTAGTGTGAGCTGGCCCTCCAGTCTCTTGTCAGGGACTCGGCAGGTTTCAAGGTTGTAAATTTTACAGTTTGATTGATTTCTTAGGTTGTGACTTATCTTAGTGTACTACACAATCGACATGTATCGAAAACAATATTTTATAGCCGCCGCAACCGTTTGATGTGTTTCAGGTTGGCCGATCCATCATTCAAATCATACTGCTAGGCAGCCGGGTTGTCGGCCGCGCCTTCGCAGCCGCCCTCCGCGAGGAGTACGCCGCCTCCCAGCAGGCTGCCAAGAGCCGGCAGCAGCACGGCAGCGCCGAGTCCGATAGCGGCGGGGATTCAGCTGCCGCAGTGTCCGGCATGTCACTGAAGGAGGCCATGCAGATCCTCAATGTTGACAGCCTGGAGGACAAGACCCGCATTCAGCGCCAGTACGATCACCTGTTTCAGGTTAACGACCGGCAGAAAGGCGGCTCCTTTTATCTCCAGGCGAAAGTGTTTCGAGCCAAGGAGCGCGTCGATCAGGAATTGGGCGAATCGACTGTTGATCCCAGTATGAGCAGCTCGGGACAGTCTCAGGCCAGCTCGTCAGCTGGAGCTTCTGCCGATTCGGGCGATAAGAAATCTTCTGCGTGAACTAGTTTGAGATTATTGGGGATGTGTTTTGGTCTTTGTTAAAGGACTTCTGTGGCTGTATATCATAAACTAAATAAGATAGATGGGTACATTATGGAAGCATAGATAGATAGATAGATAGATAGATAGATAGATAGATAGATAGATAGATAGATAGATAGGTAGATAGATAGATAGATAGATAGATAGATGGATAGATAGATAGATAGATAGATTGATTGATTGATTGAAAGATAGACAGATAAATAGTCAGATAGGTAGATAGATAGTTAGATGTGGGCTAAAAAGGCTAAAAGATTTTGCTTTTCGAACAGTAGACCTTTGCTTACATACTCGTGAATAATGTTAAGTTCGGGACTTTTGTTAGTAGCTTCATTGAAATGCCCAATAATTTTGTTATTTGGTTATAATTCACATGCAGAGAATGCGTTGCATTTTGCGAAGAACTTGGCGTCATTCATTACCCTGCCTGCTAGATTGCTAATATTGTTTTGTTTAAGTGCGGCGCGGTTTCACAAAAATATTTACAGCTTAAAAAAATAAACTGTGTAATTTTAGAATCGAAAAAAAACTTTATTGCATCTCGTTTTATTTATTTTTTTACTAAAGAAATGGCGTTACAAATTCACGGTATAGCGGATCCAAAAAGAACTAGTTCTGCTTTTAGGATTTTTTATATTTGTTCAGATGAAAGCTCCCTGTCACTTTTCTACCCTTGTTAGCAATTGCAAATATAAAAAGCGATCCTATAGCTTGTTAACCCGCTTTGAAAGTAAGTCAAAGGCCTGTTTAAATTTTTCAAAAGGTTTTTTGTTTAACTTCGTCAACTTCTAGCAATCGCTATATGCTTTAGGTTAGTCAGTCAGTCAGTATTTCAAACTGTGCTACATTTCTGCTGAATCATTTCTCATTTTTTGTGCTTTGCTTTGTCCCACATTGCCTTGTCTGCCTGTACGGGCGTTGTGTGCAGTGCGCAGGTTAAACCGTTCCTTGTCTTCTATTATTCTATCTTCTCACTCTTTAACCTCCAGCTGGCAAGTGTGTGTGTGTAGTGTTGCGCACGTGTGTGTGTGTGTGTGTCTTAGTTTAAAAACTTTTCTGTTAAGTTTCAATTTTTATGTATTGTTCTACTGGGCTAGTTAGGTTGAAGTTATTACTTATTTACGGGTTCGGTCTTAGTAGTATGTTATACGTCTATTAGTTTTTTTAAGTGAGAGCTCAATATATTTTAGGTAACTTCACTTATATTAAATGTTTTGTTCGTTGCGCTTCCAGATCCTCAGTATATCATCAACTTCAAGCTTTGAAAGAATCTAATCTAAATTCTTGGAAACCAACAGTTCAAACTAATTAACGAGTGCTACAATGCCAGTTGTCCAGATTGATAAAGCGGCCCTGTGCCAGTACTTGAATAGGAAAGACTTCACCGACGAGCAAGTTGACGAATTGTGCTTCGAATTCGGCTTAGAACTCGACGAGGTCACGTCCGAACGCGAGATGCTGGCCAAAGAGCAGGGCGATGCCAAGGCTGCCCAACTAGCCGATCAACTATCCGACGATGTGATTTATAAAATCGAAGTGCCAGCTAATCGATACGACTTGCTCTGCGTTGAAGGTCTCAGCCGAGCTCTGATGGTGTTCCAGGGCTTGGCTCAGCCACCGTTGTACAAAGCCATCCAGCCGCCTGCCGGTATGCAACTGATGCGGGTTGCTCCGAGCACCGCTCAGATTCGTCCCTATGTTGTCTGCGCGCTGCTTCGTAACTTGAACTTCACGCCGTCTAGCTATCGATCGTTCATCGATCTGCAGGACAAGCTGCACCAGACTATTTGTCGGCAGCGGTCACTTGTTGCCATTGGCACGCACGACTTTGACACTCTGGCTGGTCCGTTTGTGTACGAAGCTCTGCCGCCTAGCGAAATTGTCTTTAAACCGCTGAACCAGACTAAAGAATTTAGCGCTGTTGAGCTAATGCAACTCTACTCAGGCGAGAGTCACCTGAAAGCCTACCTGCCAATCATTCGCGACAGTCCCGTGTATCCGGTGATTAAAGATGCCAACGGTGTTGTACTGAGCATGCCTCCAATTATCAATGGCGACCATTCAAAGATCACTTTGAACACCAAAAATGTATTTATTGAAGCCACGGCCACCGACGCTCACAAAGCGTCAGTGGTTTTAGACACGCTAGTTTGCGCTTTCTCCCAATACTGCTCCGAACAGTTCATTGTCGAAGCAGTTCAGGTTGATTATCACGACGGTAATAGTAAAATTTATCCGTCGCTTGCTTATCGTCAGGTTGACATTCCGGTCGAGTACCTTCGAAAAGGTGTTGGCAGAACTGCCGATCAGCTGCCCGTTGATAAGATTTGCAATCTCTTAACTAGAATGTGTCTTGTTGCCAAGGCGACACCGTCTGTCAATGCTGCCGATGCTGTAGTCAGCGTTACAGTACCGCCAACCCGTCACGACGTGCTGCACCCTTGCGACGTTCTCGAAGACCTGGCCATCGCCATTGGCTACAATAACTTGGAAGCCAGCTTGCCGCCCACTCTGTGCATCGGCAGGCAGCAGCCCTTGAATTCGCTCGCTGATAAACTTCGGCTAGAAGTGGCCTACGCCGGGTTCACCGAGTGTCTAACATTTGCCTTGTGCTCCGAGAAGGACATCTCGGAGAGACTGCGCCTACCATTCGACACTCTTCAAGCTGTGCGCATTGCCAATCCGAAGACGCTAGAATTTCAAGTTGCTCGCACCAGCCTGTTGCCCGGAATTTTGAAAACTATCTATTCTAATAGATCGTTGCCGCTGCCCTTGAAACTGTTCGAAGTGCAGGATGTTGTCTACAGGGTGGGTGCTGTTAAAATGCCGACTTGATCGAAACTTAAAATTTCACCTTTTAACCAATAAAACTCGTAACGGGACACAAATAATGACACACCTTAACCATCTAACCGAAACTGTAAGAGTCTAGACCCAGAAACCGAAAATCGAACCCAAAAATCTACCCATAGACGAACCATGCACGGGTTACCCTGACCCCAAATCCCAAACCCTGCACAGGCTACCTTGAGCCCTAATCCCTAACCCACACAGGTTACCTTGAACCCTAATCCCTAACCCTGCACACTTTACCTTGAACCATAATCCCTAACCCTGCACAGGTTACCCTGAACCATACTCACAAACACACTCAACAAATCCTGAACCCTAATCCCTAACCCACTCAAGAAACCCTGAACCTTAATCCCAAACCCTGCACAGGTTACCCTGAACCATACTCACAAACACACTCAACAAATCCTGAACCCTAATCCCTAACCCACTCAAGAAACCCTGAACCCTAATCCCAAACCCTGCACAGGTTACCCTGAACCCTAATCCCAAATCCTGCACAGGTTACCCTGAAGCCTAATCCCTAACCCACAGAGGTTGCCCTGATCCGTAATCCCAAAACCAACGCAACAAACCCTGAACCCTAATCCCAAACTCATTGAAGCTACCCTGATCCCAAAACCCGAATTAATTTCAATATTCTGTAATCAAAACTAGATAACCACTTTCTGGTTTATGTTGGTTTATTGACTTTCACTTTTAAGTCTCTATAAGTAGCTATCCATCACCCTGGCGAATCACGCAGGCCTCAGACAACAGCGGCACGGCAGTGAACTCTCGCCAACTAGCCGCTGTTTACTACGGCAAATCCTCTGGTTTCGAGCTGATCCACGGTCTGATGGACCGGGTCATGCAAGTCCTGAAAGTGTCCACCGATCAGTACGAGCTATCCGCCTCGGATGTAGCCACCTATTTTCCTGGCCGATGCGCCAGCGTGATGTACAAAGGTCAGCAAGTTGGCACCATTGGCGTATTGCATCCGGAAACTCTGGCACAGTTTGACCTGACCTTGCCAGCTTCCGCCTTTGTCTTCGATTTGGAAAAGTTTCTTTAGGTTCGGCCTAGCTTTGGTCCGGTCGGCGCTTAACTTTTTCCTTACTTTAGCTTTTTTCGTATCGTTTTAGTCGAATTTGACGATATTAGATATTACTATTAATTAGGCGCGCAATCATTCATCAAGTGTTTTATCAGCGAGATTTTCTAGTAAAGTAAGTTGCACGACCACTCGAATATGAGCTCATTTTCATGAGCGGTAAGTAATATAATCATGACCCTTCTAATATGAGCTACTTTATCTGAGCAGTGAGTCACGTGACCTACCCAATATGAGCTAGTTTATCTGAGCAGTGAGTCACGTGACCTACCCAATATGAGCTAGTTTATCTGAGCAGTGAGTCACGTTACCTACCCAATATGAGCTAGTTTATCTGAGCAGTGAGTCACGTGACCTACCCAATATGAGCTAGTTTATCTGAGCAGTGAGTCACGTTACCTACCCAATATGAGCTAGTTTATCTGAGCAGTGAGTCACGTTACCTACCCAAATGAGCTAGTTTATCTGAGCAGTGAGTCACGTGACCTACCCAATATGAGCTAGTTTATCTGAGCAGTGAGTCACGTGACCTACCCAATATGAGCTAGTTTATCTGAGCAGTGAGTCACGTGACCTACCCAATATGAGCTAGTTTATCTGAGCAGTGAGTCACGTGACCTACCCAATATGAGCTAGTTTATCTGAGCAGTGAGTCACGTGACCTACCCAATATGAGCTAGTTTATCTGAGCAGTGAGTCACGTGACCTACCCAATATGAGCTAGTTTATCTGAGCAGTGAGTCACGTTACCTACCCAATATGAGCTAGTTTATCTGAGCAGTGAGTCACGTTACCTACCCAAAATGAGCTAGTTTATCTGAGCAGTGAGTCACGTTACCTACCCAATATGAGCTAGTTTATCTGAGCAGTGAGTCACGTTACCTACCCAATATGAGCTAGTTTATCTGAGCAGTGAGTCACGTTACCTACCCAAAATGAGCTAGTTTATCTGAGCAGTGAGTCACGTTACCTACCCAATATGAGCTAGTTTATCTGAGCAGTGAGTCACGTTACCTACCCAATATGAGCTAGTTTATCTGAGCAGTGAGTCACGTGACCTACCCAAAATGTGCTAGTTTATCTGAGCAGTGAGTCACGTTACCTACCCAATATGAGCTAGTTTATCTGAGCAGTGAGTCACGTTACCTACCCAATATGAGCTAGTTTATCTGAGCAGTGAGTCACGTTACCTACCCAATATGAGCTAGTTTATCTGAGCAGTGAGTCACGTTACCTACCCAATATGAGCTAGTTTATCTGAGCAGTGAGTCACGTTACCTACCCAATATGAGCTAGTTTATCTGAGCAGTGAGTCACGTTACCTACCCAATATGAGCTAGTTTATCTGAGCAGTGAGTCACGTTACCTACCCAATATGAGCTAGTTTATCTGAGCAGTGAGTCACGTTACCTACCCAATATGAGCT
The DNA here is from genome assembly GCA_950096795.1 of Macrostomum cliftonense. Lineage (NCBI taxonomy): Eukaryota > Metazoa > Platyhelminthes > Macrostomidae > Macrostomum > Macrostomum cliftonense. The sequence continues at coordinate 689,349 of CATNEM010000349.1, read as the reverse complement.
AGTTTATCTGAGAAGTGAGTCACGTGACCTACCCAATATGAGCTAGTTTATCTGAGAAGTGAGTCACGTGACCTACCCAATATGAGCTAGTTTATCTGAGCAGTGAGTCACGTTACCTACCCAATATGAGCTAGTTTATCTGAGCAGTGAGTCACGTTACCTACCCAATATGAGCTAGTTTATCTGAGCAGTGAGTCACGTGACCTACCCAATATGAGCTAGTTTATCTGAGCAGTGAGTCACGTTACCTACCCAATATGAGCTAGTTTATCTGAGCAGTGAGTCACGTTACCTACCCAAAATGAGCTAGTTTATCTGAGCAGTGAGTCACGTTACCTACCCAATATGAGCTAGTTTATCTGAGCAGTGAGTCACGTTACCTACCCAATATGAGCTAGTTTATCTGAGCAGTGAGTCACGTTACCTACCCAATATGAGCTAGTTTATCTGAGCAGTGAGTCACGTGACCTACCCAATATGAGCTAGTTTATCTGAGCAGTGAGTCACGTGACCTACCCAATATGAGCTAGTTTATCTGAGAAGTGAGTCACGTTACCTACCCAAAATGAGCTAGTTTATCTGAGCAGTGAGTCACGTGACCTACCCAATATGAGCTAGTTTATCTGAGCAGTGAGTCACGTTACCTACCCAAAATGAGCTAGTTTATCTGAGCAGTGAGTCACGTTACCTACCCAATATGAGCTAGTTTATCTGAGCAGTGAGTCACGTGACCTACCCAATATGAGCTAGTTTATCTGAGCAGTGAGTCACGTGACATACCCAAAATGAGCTAGTTTATCTGAGCAGTGAGTCACGTGACCTACCCAATATGAGCTAGTTTATCTGAGCAGTGAGTCACGTTACCTACCCAATATGAGCTAGTTTATCTGAGCAGTGAGTCACGTGACCTACCCAATATGAGCTAGTTTATCTGAGCAGTGAGTCACGTGACCTACCCAAAATGAGCTAGTTTATCTGAGCAGTGAGTCACGTGACCTACCCAATATGAGCTAGTTTATCTGAGCAGTGAGTCACGTTACCTACCCAATATGAGCTAGTTTATCTGAGCAGTGAGTCACGTTACCTACCCAATATGAGCTAGTTTATCTGAGCAGTGAGTCACGTTACCTACCCAATATGAGCTAGTTTATCTGAGAAGTGAGTCACGTGAACTACCCAATATGAGCAGTTTGTTTCACTAGAATACAGTTATGAGACCATACTGTATTTAATCGTGTTTATTCAGTCCTTTTTGCTTCTCATGCTTCTCTTCGCGCATAAAATATTAAGTAACTTATTATTTTTAAATTCTGCTTAATAACTTAGTTTCTAAAATACCTCTATTCAGACTGTCTCTCTTGGTTATTTCGATTTGCCAAAATCCTTATCTACTAAACAAATTATCAACCCTGTGGTTATATGCTAGTTTCTGTTTTTTCCATCTTCAATCTGATTTTATATTTCATAAAATTGCGGGTATTTTCTATTAAGTTATGTAACAAGTATTTACTAGTGTTTGGTTGCCGTGTAGTTTTCCCTTTTTATTGCAGTTTTTTGGGCAGTTTTTATAAGGATGTAGTAATATACTCCCTAATTAATATCCATGTGCACGCGGAAAAAAGCTCCTGTTGCTATTTTAATTTTTTGTGTTCACTGCACTGTTACATTTATCTAGAAGCAATGTGCAACTTTGATAAGGCTTGCTTTTGTGGTTGTTCGTTTGTGCTTGTGTCTGTGTACTTTTTTTAGCTCTGACAAGCTGAGTATATTTATTGTTGCCTTGCGCCATTCGGTTGAGCTTTGGAAAATAAACTATTTAAAACAATTTACGCTTTGCCTTTTGTTTTGACCAATTATGATTAATAAGTAGTTCATTATTTTCATTTTTGAAGATCAACCTCTAGACTCTAGTTGTGTACAGCTGCTCGGTCCTGACTGACTCGAGAGGCTGCAGCACCCACTCTCAGATATTATAGTATTTTTAAATGCATTTTTAAATTTCCATATGCAATGTAAGTTTCACTTGTACGTAACCTAATCTTAAACAAAAATAAACTTTTCGCGTTTAAAATTTCAGCTGTCGGACTTTTTTTCGCTTTCCTAAGGAAAGCAAAATTATCAACTAATTGTGCAATCAATAATTGAAGATCGCCTAACCAACGAAGCATACTACTTATTTATCTGTACATTAGTAGTGTTTGCGCACATCCATGGCTGAGGCTGTGAGGCCAGCCAAAAGCAAGGTGAGGCCCGGTATTATTTTTTTTACTACTCTCAGTTTCCATCGGTCACCACATTCTGATCATTTTTTTCGAAGCATGGAACCTTTATCAGTGTGTGTTTCAGAGCTGGTCACCTCCTTGGATGTGTGTTTCAGAGCTGGTCACCTCCTTGGATGTGTGTTTCAGAGCTGGTCACCTCCTTGGATGTGTGTTTCAGAGCTGGTCACCTCCTTGGATGTGTGTTTCAGAGCTGGTCACCTCCTTGGGTGTGTGTTTCAGAGCTGGTCACCTCCTTGAGAGTGTGTCTTTCAGAGCTGGTCACCTCCTTGAGAGTGTGTGTTTCAGAGCTGGTCACCTCCTTGAGAGTGTGTCTTTCAGAGCTGGTCACCTCCTTGAGAGTGTGTCTTTCAGAGCTGGTCACCTCCTTGAGTGTGTGTTTCAGAGCTGGTCACCTCCTTGGGTGTGTGTTTCAGAGCTGGTCACCTCCTTGGGTGTGTGTTTCAGAGCTGGTCACCTCCTTGGGTGTGTGTCTTTCAGAGCTGGTCACCTCCTTGGGTGCGTGTTTCAGAGCTGGTCACCTCCTTGGGTGCGTGTTTCAGAGCTGGTCATCTCCTTGGGTGTGTGTTTCAGAGCTGGTCACCTCCTTGAGTGTGTGTTTCAGAGCTGGTCACCTCCTTGGGTGTGTGTTTCAGAGCTGGTCACCTCCTTGGGTGTGTGTTTCAGAGCTGGTCACCTCCTTGGGTGTGTGTTTTCAGAGCTGGTCACCTCCTTGAGAGTGTGTGTTTCAGAGCTGGTCACCTCCTTGAGAGTGTGTCTTTCAGAGCTGGTCACCTCCTTGGGTGCGTGTTTCAGAGCTGGTCACCTCCTTGAGTGTGTGTTTCAGAGCTGGTCACCTCCTTGGGTGCGTGTTTCAGAGCTGGTCACCTCCTTGAGAGTGTGTCTTTCAGAGCTGGTCACCTCCTTGGGTGTGTGTTTCGGAGCTGGTCACCTCCTTGAGAGTGTGTCTTTCAGAGCTGGTCACCTCCTTGAGTGTGTGTTTCAGAGCTGGTCACCTCCTTGGGTGTGTGTTTCAGAGCTGGTCACCTCCTTGAGTGTGTTTCAGAGCTGGTCACCTCCTTGGGTGTGTGTTTCAGAGCTGGTCACCTCCTTGGGTGTGTGTTTCAGAGCTGGTCACCTCCTTGAGAGTGTGTCTTTCAGAGCTGGTCACCTCCTTGGGTGCGTGTTTCAGAGCTGGTCACCTCCTTGGGTGTGTGTCTTTCAGAGCTGGTCACCTCCTTGGGTGCGTGTTTCAGAGCTGGTCACCTCCTTGGGTGCGTGTTTCAGAGCTGGTCATCTCCTTGGGTGTGTGTTTCAGAGCTGGTCACCTCCTTGAGTGTGTGTTTCAGAGCTGGTCACCTCCTTGGGTGTGTGTTTCAGAGCTGGTCACCTCCTTGGGTGTGTGTTTCAGAGCTGGTCACCTCCTTGGGTGTGTGTTTCAGAGCTGGTCACCTCCTTGAGAGTGTGTGTTTCAGAGCTGGTCACCTCCTTGAGAGTGTGTCTTTCAGAGCTGGTCACCTCCTTGGGTGCGTGTTTCAGAGCTGGTCACCTCCTTGAGTGTGTGTTTCAGAGCTGGTCACCTCCTTGGGTGCGTGTTTCAGAGCTGGTCACCTCCTTGAGAGTGTGTCTTTCAGAGCTGGTCACCTCCTTGGGTGTGTGTTTCAGAGCTGGTCACCTCCTTGAGAGTGTGTCTTTCAGAGCTGGTCACCTCCTTGAGTGTGTGTTTCAGAGCTGGTCACCTCCTTGGGTGTGTGTTTCAGAGCTGGTCACCTCCTTGAGTGTGTTTCAGAGCTGGTCACCTCCTTGGGTGTGTGTTTCAGAGCTGGTCACCTCCTTGGGTGTGTGTTTCAGAGCTGGTCACCTCCTTGAGAGTGTGTCTTTCAGAGCTGGTCACCTCCTTGGGTGCGTGTTTCAGAGCTGGTCACCTCCTTGGGTGTGTGTCTTTCAGAGCTGGTCACCTCCTTGGGTGCGTGTTTCAGAGCTGGTCACCTCCTTGGGTGCGTGTTTCAGAGCTGGTCATCTCCTTGGGTGTGTGTTTCAGAGCTGGTCACCTCCTTGAGTGTGTGTTTCAGAGCTGGTCCACCTCCTTGGGTGTGTGTTTCAGAGCTGGTCACCTCCTTGGGTGTGTGTTTCAGAGCTGGTCACCTCCTTGGGTGTGTGTTTCAGAGCTGGTCACCTCCTTGGATGTGTGTTTCAGAGCTGGTCACCTCCTTGGATGTGTGTTTCAGAGCTGGTCACCCTCCTTGGGTGTGTGTTTCAGAGCTGGTCACCTCCTTGAGAGTGTGTCTTTCAGAGCTGGTCACCTCCTTGAGAGTGTGTGTTTCAGAGCTGGTCACCTCCTTGAGAGTGTGTCTTTCAGAGCTGGTCACCTCCTTGAGTGTGTTTTTCAGAGCTGGTCACCTCCTTGAGTGTGTGTTTCAGAGCTGGTCACCTCCTTGGGTGTGTGTTTCAGAGCTGGTCACCTCCTTGGGTGTGTGTTTCAGAGCTGGTCACCTCCTTGGGTGTGTGTCTTTCAGAGCTGGTCACCTCCTTGGGTGCGTGTTTCAGAGCTGGTCACCTCCTTGGGTGCGTGTTTCAGAGCTGGTCATCTCCTTGGGTGTGTGTTTCAGAGCTGGTCACCTCCTTGAGTGTGTGTTTCAGAGCTGGTCACCTCCTTGGGTGTGTGTTTCAGAGCTGGTCACCTCCTTGGGTGTGTGTTTCAGAGCTGGTCACCTCCTTGGGTGTGTGTTTCAGAGCTGGTCACCTCCTTGAGAGTGTGTGTTTCAGAGCTGGTCACCTCCTTGAGAGTGTGTCTTTCAGAGCTGGTCACCTCCTTGGGTGCGTGTTTCAGAGCTGGTCACCTCCTTGAGTGTGTGTTTCAGAGCTGGTCACCTCCTTGGGTGCGTGTTTCAGAGCTGGTCACCTCCTTGAGAGTGTGTCTTTCAGAGCTGGTCACCTCCTTGGGTGTGTGTTTCAGAGCTGGTCACCTCCTTGAGAGTGTGTCTTTCAGAGCTGGTCACCTCCTTGAGTGTGTGTTTCAGAGCTGGTCACCTCCTTGGGTGTGTGTTTCAGAGCTGGTCACCTCCTTGAGTGTGTTTCAGAGCTGGTCACCTCCTTGGGTGTGTGTTTCAGAGCTGGTCACCTCCTTGGGTGTGTGTTTTCAGAGCTGGTCACCTCCTTGAGAGTGTGTCTTTCAGAGCTGGTCACCTCCTTGGGTGCGTGTTTCAGAGCTGGTCACCTCCTTGGGTGTGTGTCTTTCAGAGCTGGTCACCTCCTTGGGTGCGTGTTTCAGAGCTGGTCACCTCCTTGGGTGCGTGTTTCAGAGCTGGTCATCTCCTTGGGTGTGTGTTTCAGAGCTGGTCACCTCCTTGAGTGTGTGTTTCAGAGCTGGTCACCTCCTTGGGTGTGTGTTTCAGAGCTGGTCACCTCCTTGGGTGTGTGTTTCAGAGCTGGTCACCTCCTTGGGTGTGTGTTTCAGAGCTGGTCACCTCCTTGAGAGTGTGTGTTTCAGAGCTGGTCACCTCCTTGAGAGTGTGTCTTTCAGAGCTGGTCACCTCCTTGGGTGCGTGTTTCAGAGCTGGTCACCTCCTTGAGTGTGTGTTTCAGAGCTGGTCACCTCCTTGGGTGCGTGTTTCAGAGCTGGTCACCTCCTTGAGAGTGTGTCTTTCAGAGCTGGTCACCTCCTTGGGTGTGTGTTTCAGAGCTGGTCACCTCCTTGAGAGTGTGTCTTTCAGAGCTGGTCACCTCCTTGAGTGTGTGTTTCAGAGCTGGTCACCTCCTTGGGTGTGTGTTTCAGAGCTGGTCACCTCCTTGAGTGTGTTTCAGAGCTGGTCACCTCCTTGGGTGTGTGTTTCAGAGCTGGTCACCTCCTTGGGTGTGTGTTTCAGAGCTGGTCACCTCCTTGAGAGTGTGTCTTTCAGAGCTGGTCACCTCCTTGGGTGCGTGTTTCAGAGCTGGTCACCTCCTTGGGTGTGTGTCTTTCAGAGCTGGTCACCTCCTTGGGTGCGTGTTTCAGAGCTGGTCACCTCCTTGGGTGCGTGTTTCAGAGCTGGTCATCTCCTTGGGTGTGTGTTTCAGAGCTGGTCACCTCCTTGAGTGTGTGTTTCAGAGCTGGTCACCTCCTTGGGTGTGTGTTTCAGAGCTGGTCACCTCCTTGGGTGTGTGTTTCAGAGCTGGTCACCTCCTTGGGTGTGTGTTTCAGAGCTGGTCACCTCCTTGAGAGTGTGTGTTTCAGAGCTGGTCACCTCCTTGAGAGTGTGTCTTTCAGAGCTGGTCACCTCCTTGGGTGCGTGTTTCAGAGCTGGTCACCTCCTTGAGTGTGTGTTTCAGAGCTGGTCACCTCCTTGGGTGCGTGTTTCAGAGCTGGTCACCTCCTTGAGAGTGGGTCTTTCAGAGCTGGTCACCTCCTTGGGTGTGTGTTTCAGAGCTGGTCACCTCCTTGAGAGTGTGTCTTTCAGAGCTGGTCACCTCCTTGAGTGTGTGTTTCAGAGCTGGTCACCTCCTTGGGTGTGTGTTTCAGAGCTGGTCACCTCCTTGAGTGTGTTTCAGAGCTGGTCACCTCCTTGGGTGTGTGTTTCAGAGCTGGTCACCTCCTTGGGTGTGTGTTTCAGAGCTGGTCACCTCCTTGAGAGTGTGTCTTTCAGAGCTGGTCACCTCCTTGGGTGCGTGTTTCAGAGCTGGTCACCTCCTTGGGTGTGTGTTTCAGAGCTGGTCACCTCCTTGAGTGTGTGTTTCAGAGCTGGTCACCTCCTTGGGTGCGTGTTTCAGAGCTGGTCACCTCCTTGAGAGTGTGTCTTTCAGAGCTGGTCACCTCCTTGGGTGTGTGTTTCAGAGCTGGTCACCTCCTTGAGAGTGTGTCTTTCAGAGCTGGTCACCTCCTTGGGTGCGTGTTTCAGAGCTGGTCACCTCCTTGAGTGTGTGTTTCAGAGCTGGTCACCTCCTTGGGTGCGTGTTTCAGAGCTGGTCACCTCCTTGAGAGTGTGTCTTTCAGAGCTGGTCACCTCCTTGGGTGTGTGTTTCAGAGCTGGTCACCTCCTTGAGAGTGTGTCTTTCAGAGCTGGTCACCTCCTTGAGTGTGTGTTTCAGAGCTGGTCACCTCCTTGGGTGTGTGTTTCAGAGCTGGTCACCTCCTTGAGTGTGTTTCAGAGCTGGTCACCTCCTTGGGTGTGTGTTTCAGAGCTGGTCACCTCCTTGGGTGTGTGTTTCAGAGCTGGTCACCTCCTTGAGAGTGTGTCTTTCAGAGCTGGTCACCTCCTTGGGTGCGTGTTTCAGAGCTGGTCACCTCCTTGGGTGTGTGTCTTTCAGAGCTGGTCACCTCCTTGGGTGCGTGTTTCAGAGCTGGTCACCTCCTTGGGTGCGTGTTTCAGAGCTGGTCATCTCCTTGGGTGTGTGTTTCAGAGCTGGTCACCTCCTTGAGTGTGTGTTTCAGAGCTGGTCACCTCCTTGGGTGTGTGTTTCAGAGCTGGTCACCTCCTTGGGTGTGTGTTTCAGAGCTGGTCACCTCCTTGGGTGTGTGTTTCAGAGCTGGTCACCTCCTTGAGAGTGTGTGTTTCAGAGCTGGTCACCTCCTTGAGAGTGTGTCTTTCAGAGCTGGTCACCTCCTTGGGTGCGTGTTTCAGAGCTGGTCACCTCCTTGAGTGTGTGTTTCAGAGCTGGTCACCTCCTTGGGTGCGTGTTTCAGAGCTGGTCACCTCCTTGAGAGTGTGTCTTTCAGAGCTGGTCACCTCCTTGGGTGTGTGTTTCAGAGCTGGTCACCTCCTTGAGAGTGTGTCTTTCAGAGCTGGTCACCTCCTTGAGTGTGTGTTTCAGAGCTGGTCACCTCCTTGGGTGTGTTTTTCAGAGCTGGTCACCTCCTTGAGTGTGTTTCAGAGCTGGTCACCTCCTTGGGTGTGTGTTTCAGAGCTGGTCACCTCCTTGGGTGTGTGTTTCAGAGCTGGTCACCTCCTTGAGAGTGTGTCTTTCAGAGCTGGTCACCTCCTTGGGTGCGTGTTTCAGAGCTGGTCACCTCCTTGGGTGTGTGTCTTTCAGAGCTGGTCACCTCCTTGGGTGCGTGTTTCAGAGCTGGTCACCTCCTTGGGTGCGTGTTTCAGAGCTGGTCATCTCCTTGGGTGTGTGTTTCAGAGCTGGTCACCTCCTTGAGTGTGTGTTTCAGAGCTGGTCACCTCCTTGGGTGTGTGTTTCAGAGCTGGTCACCTCCTTGGGTGTGTGTTTCAGAGCTGGTCACCTCCTTGGGTGTGTGTTTCAGAGCTGGTCACCTCCTTGAGAGTGTGTGTTTCAGAGCTGGTCACCTCCTTGAGAGTGTGTCTTTCAGAGCTGGTCACCTCCTTGGGTGCGTGTTTCAGAGCTGGTCACCTCCTTGAGTGTGTGTTTCAGAGCTGGTCACCTCCTTGGGTGCGTGTTTCAGAGCTGGTCACCTCCTTGAGAGTGTGTCTTTCAGAGCTGGTCACCTCCTTGGGTGTGTGTTTCAGAGCTGGTCACCTCCTTGAGAGTGTGTCTTTCAGAGCTGGTCACCTCCTTGAGTGTGTGTTTCAGAGCTGGTCACCTCCTTGGGTGTGTGTTTCAGAGCTGGTCACCTCCTTGAGTGTGTTTCAGAGCTGGTCACCTCCTTGGGTGTGTGTTTCAGAGCTGGTCACCTCCTTGGGTGTGTGTTTCAGAGCTGGTCACCTCCTTGAGAGTGTGTCTTTCAGAGCTGGTCACCTCCTTGGGTGCGTGTTTCAGAGCTGGTCACCTCCTTGGGTGTGTGTTTCAGAGCTGGTCACCTCCTTGAGTGTGTGTTTCAGAGCTGGTCACCTCCTTGGGTGTGTGTTTCAGAGCTGGTCACCTCCTTGGGTGTGTGTTTCAGAGCTGGTCACCTCCTTGGGTGTGTGTTTCAGAGCTGGTCACCTCCTTGGGTGTGTGTTTCAGAGCTGGTCACCTCCTTGGGTGTGTGTTTCAGAGCTGGTCACCTCCTTGGGTGCGTGTTTCAGAGCTGGTCACCTCCTTGAGTGTGTGTTTCAGAGCTGGTCACCTCCTTGGGTGTGTGTTTCAGAGCTGGTCACCTCCTTGGGTGTGTGTTTCAGAGCTGGTCACCTCCTTGGGTGTGTGTTTCAGAGCTGGTCACCTCCTTGGGTGCGTGTTTCAGAGCTGGTCACCTCCTTGGATGTGTGTTTCAGAGCTGGTCACCTCCTTGGGTGTGTGTTTCAGAGCTGGTCACCTCCTTGGGTGCGTGTTTCAGAGCTGGTCACCTCCTTGGGTGTGTGTTTCAGAGCTGGTCACCTCCTTGGGTGCGTGTTTCAGAGCTGGTCACCTCCTTGGGTGTGTGTTTCAGAGCTGGTCACCTCCTTGGGTGCGTGTTTCAGAGCTGGTCACCTCCTTGGGTGTGTGTTTCAGAGCTGGTCACCTTGAGAGTGTCTTTCAAAGCTGGTCACCTCATAATTTCTCTTCTATTTTCCGGTTTAATTTGGTCTCATTTTTCTTTTCAGAAGCGCCGCGAGAAGCAGCAGCGCCAGCAACAGCAAGAGCCCCAGCAGCAGCAGCAGCAGCATCAGCCGCTATCAGCTGAAGCAGATGACGTCACAGACTCCTTACCGGAAGCTTCTGATATTGTGCAGCCTCCATTGGACTTGGCTAAACTGATTTCTCCCCTACCTAACAAATCCTCGCCAGAAGCAGTTGCTGCAGACTCTGCTGCTGCTTCTGCGGAAGAAGAAGCTCAGACTGAAGCTCCAGCAGAAGAAAGCAATCCTCAGCAACTTCAGCCAGAGCAAGCAGAGGAACATGAAGCGCAGATTCAGCAGACGCGGCAGGAGGAAGTGTCGGCACCCGTCGAACCCGAAGCTGTTGTTGAACCCGAAAGTTCGCCTCCTACTGCGGCCGTTTCGAACATCAGCACCCATAATGTGACCGCCTCGGCAGCTATCGCCGCGGCATCTCCTGTAACTGCCGACGCTACAACCGCTGCTGAAGAGGTGACGGCCAGTCCTCTGACCGAGGCCCAGCTGCAGTCGCTGTATCACAACCCGCTGCTCACTCACCTCGACTACGAGGTTCAGCAATACTTGAGTGTGAGTCTGTTTTTACCTCTATTTTAGCAGCTACTATTTGGAAGCTTAGAGATCCTCAGGTTGGTGTTTAGAATCCCAGAACAAAAGATCCTCATGCTGTTGGTTGGATCAACACTAACAGCCTATTAGCTCCTCGGGATGTTAGTTGGATCACCAGCCTATCAGATCCTCAGTATGTTGATTGGATCACCAGCCTCTCAGATCCTCAGGATGTTAATTGGATCACCAGCCTCTCAGATTCTCATGATGTTAATTTGATCACCAGCCTCTCATATTCAGGATGTTGATTAGATCACCAGCCTCTCAGATCCTCAGGATATTGTTTGGATCACCAGTCTATCAGATCTTCAGCATGTTGATTGGATCACCAGCCTCTCAGATCCTCAGGATGTTAATTGGATCACCAGCCTCTCAGATCCTCAGTATGTTGATTGGATCACCAGCCTATCAGATCCTTAGTATGTTGATTGGATCACCAGCCTCTCAGATCCTCAGTGTGTTGATTGGATCACCAGCCTCTCAGATCCTCAGGGTGTTAATTGGATCACCAGCTTCTCAGATACTCAGGATGTTGATTGGATCACCAGCCTCTCAGATCCTCAGGATGTTGATTGGATCACCAGCCTCTCAGATCCTCATGATGTTGATTGGATCACCAGCCTCTCAGATCCTCATGATGTTAATTTGATCACCAGCCTCTCATATTCAGGATGTTGATTAGATCACCAGTCTATCAGATCCTCAGTATGTTGATTGGATCACCAGCCTTTCAGATCCTCAGTATGTTGATTGGATCACCAGCCTCCTGGATACTCAGGCTGCTAAGAAGGCTCCCTTCCAAATTTCCGATATGTAAATAGGAAATCTACTTACCGCCTACCCCGTTTCCTCGCAGGACTCGGACACACAGGACCCGGAATTCCACGACATGCTGAGCTCCTACTGCATCGCCTGTAAGAAGCTTCGCCGCTCCGAGTCCAACATTCGCCAATTAGAATCCGAACTGAGGGAACTCCAAGACTCTGTGTGGCAGCTGTCAACCAAGACTCAATCTGTTGAAGGCAAGTGTCAGGACGGCGTCAAAGTGTCTACGGAGTTTCGTTACGATGTTGCCGAATTCAAGGCGGACGGAATAAAGCGGCTGAGTGACAAGCTGGCGAATGCTAGGCACGAATTGGAGAATGACGTGCCGTTGCATGGCTACGATGTGCAGAAATGGCGCTTGTTGATTCAGTGCCATCTGCAGAAACTGCTGTCCGGGTTGCCCATGTTCGCCGAGACTCCCGCCTCCGCGCCGCCTGTTGGTGAGTCACGCTGGGTTTTGGGATTTCCCTATTTACGGAATCTAGATTTTCCTACAATTAGGATCTAAATTTTTCCTTTTTGGGATCTGGATTTTCTTATGTTAGGGATGTAGATTTTCAATATATTTGGGATCTAGATTTTCCTATATTTGGGATCTAGATTTTCCTATATTTGGGATCTAGATTTTCCTATGTTTGGGATCTAGATTTTCCTGTATTTGGGATCTAGATTTTCCTATATTTGGGATCTAGATTTTCCTGTATTTGGGATCAAGGTTTCACTATATTTGTGATCTAGGTTTCCTATATTTGTGATCTAGGTTTCCTATATTTGTGATCTAGGTTTCCTATATTAGGGATCTAGGTTTCCTATATTAGGGATCTTGATTTCTCTATATGTAGGATCTAGATTTTTCCATATTTGGGATCTAGGTTTTCTACGAGTAAATTTGGGATGTCGATTTTCCCAAATTTGGGATCTACATTTCCTTTTTTGGGATCTACATTTCCTTTATTTGGGAACTACATTTCCTTTATTTGGGATCTACTTTTCCTTTATTTGGGATCTACATTTCCTTTATTTGGGATCTTTATTTCGTTTATTTAGGATCTACTTATATTTTTTAAACATTTGGGATCTAGATTATTCTTTTTTGGGATCTTTAATTTTTAAAATTTAAGATGTAGGCTGTCTGATCTTTGGGATCTGTGATTAATCACATTGAGAATTAGGGATTTAAAAAATTTGCGATGTAGGATTTTACAAATTTAGTATCATCTGTGCATTTTATTACATTGATTTTCGATGACTAAAGGTCTAGCAATTCTAACATGTGGAATATTAATTTGTGCTGTGCATCTGAGCTAGTTGTGTGGGATTTATTTTCTAGCCTTTACAAATCTCAATTCTACATATTCTCCCTTCTACGCATTCTCCCCACTCGTCCAGTGCTGCCCGACTATCCCCGTCTTGACGGCCGCGCCCAAGCCGACGAGGTGCTCCGCCGATGCCGCGTGCTGTTCCACTTCGCCAGGAGGCCGATCCTCACCACCGATCGGGCTTTTCAAGACGACGTCCGCGCCTGGCTGTTGGAACTGGGCGGCGCTTTGCTCCGTTGCGCCACCTGGCGGGAGCATCTCTACCTGCTGTGCGAGCTGCTTCGCTGTCCGCCCGGCGTTGGCGACTGGGGCGCCTGCCTGTTGCAGCTGCCCGCCGACCAGTTCGGCCTTGCCGAGGCTAGCGGCTCAGCCGTTGCCATTGGCGATCTGTGCTTGGCAGCTTTGCAGATGATCGTGTCTCCCGTGGCCGACAGGGCTAGGTGAGGATTCGTCTATTAGTTTATTTTCGTTCTGGATGGTCGAGATTCTTTGTTTAATTGGGGTTGAGATTTAATTTTTATGGAATGGGATTTTCTTTACATAGCGAGAGATCGGTTTTATGGATAAATATTCGTTCAAAATAGCGTTAGATTCTCTCTATTTGGGGTGAGATTCTCTCTACATTGTATCAGATTCTCTCTGCATTCTATGAGATTCTATCTACATTCTATGAGATTCTCTCTACATTCTATGAGATTCTCTCTACATTCTATGAGATTCTCTCTACATTCTATGAGATTCTCTCTGCATTCTATGAGATTCTCTCTACATTCTATGAGATTCTCTCTACATTCTATGAGATTCTCTCTACATTCTATGAGATTCTCTCTGCATTCTATGAGATTCTCTCTACATTCTATGAGATTATCTCTGCATTCTATGAGATTCTCTATGCGCTCGATGAGATTCGTTCTATATAGTGGGATTCTCTCTAAATTCTTCAAGATTCTCGCTGCATTCTTTGAGATTCGCTCTGTGTGGGATGAGAGTCTCTTTACATTCTATGAGATTATCTCTGCATTCTTTATGATTCGCACTATATCGGGTGAGATTTGCTCTGCATTGCCTGAGATTCACTCTGCTTGGTTGAAATTCGCTCTATATCGGGTGACTTTGTTCTATATAAGGGGTGAGATTTTCTCTACATTGTTTTAGATTCCCTCTGCATCGTATAGAATTTGCTATAAGTTTCGCTTAAATTAGTCTGAGATTTGTTTTCTTTTAAGTGAAATTATTTCATCGTGGAATAACATCGATATAGGCCTTAAGGACTCTTTGAGACTTCGCCTTTGTTTCGCTTTGTAATTTTTAGATTTGAAAACAAAGACTCACTGTCAACAGTTCTTCTACGTCATTTTCCCAACCCGCTTACACGCAACAACCGGTCTTGCATTCAGATTCATGGCTCCATTCGAAGCATTGGACAGTCTTGCGCCCAGCGAGAACACTCAAAATCAGCAGCAGCAGCAGCAGCAGCAACAAGACGACTCATCTCGCTGGATATTTGTCGACGAGGAAGGCGAAGTTTACGACAATCAGCGCGAAGCGCTCACCGAACTTCGCGACACCGACCTGCTTGCGTTGCTGTCCCAGCTGCCGCTGCACTCCCTGCTCGGATGCCTGTTCTCCCCATCTGAGGATAATTCTCCCCAAGTGCCCTTGCCCCGTCTGTTAGCCTTCGTCAATTGTTTGATATCGATCGCTGAAAAAGGTTTCGACTTGTTGAAACACGCCGCCAGGTACCGGCTGGTTAGTAGGTGGCTGGGTCACGTGATCCGTCAGGCTCTCGTCCTGCTTTCGGACCGGTTCTTGTCGGAGCAGCAGCCGTCGGCTGTGATGTCCGCTACGATGGAGCGCGTGTTTCTGCGGTGCGTTCGGGCTTTGCTGAGTGCCGGCCGACACGGCAGCTGGCAGTACCTCACCGAGTTGCCGTTGGATTGTCTGTCTGGTCAGTGCAAGCTCAGCCTCATCGGCACGCTGCTGCAGGACTGCGGCCTTGTCGAGTTGGAGAATCGTCTCGTTGCTTTGTCGCCATCCGAAGCGATCTACCTGCTCACCAGTCTGAGCAACGTGGCCTGCCAGTGCGACCCGAGGATGCCAGATCAGCGCAACCTGCTGCTCAGTGTGACTGACGAGATTTTCAATCTGGCATTTGTACGCGAGCATACTAGGGATTTGTGCGGCAAAGTTGGCTGCGAATTGCTCACGTCTATCGGGCTGAGGCATCCGCTTGTGCTCAGGGAGATGCTGGATTATGTGGACAGGGCGAAACTCGACCTCGTGTTCGGGGTGAGTTAGGGATTCTGCCGTGTATTGAGATTTTTTTATTACGGGTAGCTCATAGTCCTCCCGTGTTCTTTTATTAGGTCATATCCCTCCCGTGTTCTATGAGTAGGTCATAGCCCTCCCGTGTTCTATGAGTAGGTCATAGCCCTCCCGTGTTCTATGAGTAGGTCATAGCCCTCCCGTGTTCTATGAGTAGGTCATAGCCCTCCCGTGTTCTATGAGTAGGTCATAGCTCTCCCGTGTTCTATGAGTAGGTCATAGCCCTCCCGTGTTCTATGAGTAGGTCATAGCCCTCCCGTGTTCTATGAGTAGGTCATAGCTCTCCCGTGTTCTATGAGTAGGTCATAGCCCTCCCGTGTTCTATGAGTAGGTCACAGCCCTCCCGTGTTCTTTGAGTAGGTCACAGCCCTCCCGTGTTCTTTGAGTAGGTCACAGCCCTCATGTGTTCTATGAGTAGGTCACAGCCCTCCCGTGTTCTTTGAGTATGTCACAGCCCTCCCGTGTTCTATGAGTAGGTCAAAGCCCTCCCGTGTTCTATGAGTAGGTCATAGCCCTTCCGTATTTGCTATTATTCAATGAATATTATTCAACGCTCTCCATCAGGTACTGGAGACTAATGATCCGAATGCCACTAAGGTAACGTAGTTTAGCCAAAAATGTGTAATACTGGTTGCATGCTTAAACTATTTTTGCTTTTGGATACCAACAGTTTTTTTTGTTGATTTAATTGCTACGTAAACACTAACAAATCATGCCATTCACTGTACAGTTATCTCTGTTATGTTGTGCAGTGCTTCCTTTTATGTTATTATTATAATATTTACCAATGTTTTATTTTTTTGCATGTTGTAATGTGCCCTAAATTAATTGGATTTCCCTACTAAAGTTTACCTTCTGAAAGTAATTATTGCACAATCAACCACATTTCAGGACGTCCTTAACCTGTTCAAAGATCTGCCATTTCAAACATTCATACCGGACAAGCCGATGTTAACGAGATTTCTTCACTGGCTGACTCTTTATCCGTTGAATTCTCTGCGTAGTTGTATTGCTCGGCTGGTGCTGGATGGTTTTAACTGGTCTTTGGATTTTAATGTGAGTTCTGCTTTGTAGCCAGCCTTATGTTATCTAGCTTTTCACACCCCTAGACAATACTCTCTGTCTAATTCCTTCCTACTCCGAGAGAATTTTTATCCCCTAAACACTTTTCCAGCCCATAGACACCCACTCCCTACCCCATAGACACCCACTCCCCTACCCCATAGACACCCACTCCCCTACCCCATAGACACCCACTCCCTAACCCATAGACACCCACTCCCTACCCCATAGACACCCACTCCCCTACCCCATAGACACCCACTCCCCTACACCATAGACACCCACCCCCAAAGACACTCCCCTACACCATAGACACCCACCCCCAAAGACACTCCCCTACACCATAGACACCCACCCCCATAGATACTCCACTAACCCATAGACACCCACCCCCATAGACACTCCCCTACACCAAAGACACCCACCCCCTTAGACACTCCCCTACACCATAGAGACACACGCCCATAGACACTCCCCTAACCCATAGACACCCACTCCCTACCCCATAGACACCAACTCCGTACCCCATAGACACCCACTCCCTAACCCATGGACACCCACTCCCTACCCCATAGACACCCACTCCCTAACCCATAGACACCCACTCCCTAACCCATAGACACCCACTCCCTAACCCATAGACACCCACTCCCTAACCCATAGACACCCACTCCCTAACCCATAGACACCCACTCCCTAACCCATAGACACCAACTCCGTACCCCATAGACACCCACTCCCTAACCCATAGACACCAACTCCGTACCCCATAGACACCCACTCCCTAACCCATGGACACCCACTCCCTACCCCATAGACACCCACTCCCTAACCCATAGACACCCACTCCCTAACCCATAGACACCCACTCCCTAACCCATAGACACCCACTCCCTAACCCATAGACACCCACTCCCTAACCCATAGACACCCACTCCCTAACCCATAGACACCCACTCCCTAACCCATAGACACCCACTCCCTAACCCATAGACACCCACTCCCTACCCCATAGACACCCACTCCCTACTCCATGGACACCCACTCCCTACTCCATGGACACCCACTCCATACTCCATGGACACCCACTCCATACTCCATGGACACCCACTCCCTACTCCATGGACACCCACTCCATACTCCATAGACAGCCACTCCCTACTCCATAGACACCCACTCCATAGACACCCACTCCATAGCCTGTAAAAACCTCTCTCCAACACCGCAGACACCCTTACCATTCCAAGCACTTTCCCTTCACCTTTCAGAACAGCTCCGTGCTATTCCTGCCGCACGAGACCCACGTGGAGGTGGCGCTAATGCTCGTACAAGCCAGCCAGCAGCTCTTCTCTAACAAGTCATTCGCCCAGCAACTGCGCATCGGCGGTGTGAACGCTTTTCCGCCCCAATCTGTCGAAGAAAGATTCTATCAGTGGTGCGTCAATTTGATGGCCCGTCTGCGCCTCCACATCACCAGCCTGCCGCCGTTGAACGCTAGGGCCGCCGCCATCGAGCTGCGTCCCGACCGCGTGGATCCTCAGGCAGCTCTGTTCCGCGGCCTGCTGAAAGAGGGACTAGAGGCCGATAATCCTGTGGCTGTGTACGCCGCTCTGGTCATGACTCGTTTGGGAAATGATCCCGGTGAGCTTTCTTGCCTAAGCTTCGTTATCGTTGAATAAATTACTGTGACCTCCCCTAGTGTCATTTCAGTGACTTTCCTTATGTTGCCTTGACGACCTCGTTACCTTGATCCCCTTAGCTGTCACTTTGACCAACATGTCACCCTGACCCCCTGTGTTACTTTGATCCCCTTATTTCACCTTGACCCCCGTGTCACCTTGATTCCTTTATGTCACCTTGACCCCCCCCTTGCTGTCACCTTGACCTCCGACCGCCTTAGCTGTCATATTGACCCCCACCTAGTTGTCACCTTGACCTCCGACCGCCTTAGCTGTCATATTGACCCCCACCTAGTTGTCACCTTGACCTCCGACCGCCTTAGCTGTCATATTGACCCCCACCTAGTTGTCACCTTGACCCCCTGTGTTACTTCGACCCCTTATGTCACCTTGACCCCCCCCTTGCTGTCACCTTGACCCCCACCTAGTTGTCACCTTGACCCCCTGTGTTACTTCGACCCCTTATGTCACCTTGACCCCCCCCTTGCTGTCACCTTGACCCCCACCTAGTTGTCACCTTGACCCCCTGTGTTACTTCGACCCCTTATGTCACCTTGACCTCCCCCCCTAGCTCTGACTTTGACCACTGTGTGTCACCCTGACCACCCTGTGTCACTTTGACCCCCCTAGCTGTTACCTTGACCCCCTGTCTCACTTTTACACCATCTGAACCCCTAAACTCCCCTCCCCATAAACCACCTTTAACTTCCCGAAAAGTCACTTTGACCTCCCCCAAAAACCCACCTGCACCCTGACCCTCTCCGAAATCGCCTTGACTCGACCATCCGAAAAATCCGCCGCAGGCGAACTCCTAGCCAATGGCGTCGCCCATCTGACCAGCCTGTGCCGCCTCAAGCAGACTCGCCTGGCCCTGGAATTCCTCGGCCACGCCGCCGCAATGCTGGCCCCAACCGAGCCGGCCACGCTCTACTCCAACCCGAGCGTGCACTCTGCGCTGGCCGCGCTCGCCCAGTGCGACGACGCCTGGTGGAATTACCGCCGCGTGGCTGGCAACCAGCGCGCCTTTCCCGGACCCAATCTGCGACTGGTTTGCTCCGCTCTGCTCGGCTCCCTTGCCGGGATGGAAGTTTGGCTGCGGGCTCTGCTGTTGCAGGTAAGGGGCGACACCTGCCTCTTATGTTGTTTTTAGGGATCTTTTTTTCCACTGCTTTTAAGGTGTAAGGGGTTACATTTGTACTGTTTCTAAGGGCTTAGGGATTCCCTTTTCCTTGTTGCTAAGGGCTTAGGGATTCCCTTTTCATTGTTGCTTAGGGTTAATAGATTCCCTTTTCCTTGTTGCTAAGGTCTTAGGGATTCCCTTTTCATTGTTGCTTAGGGCTTAGGGATTCCCTTTTGACTGTTGCTAAGGGCTTAGGGATTCCCTTTTGACTGTTGTTAAGAGCTTTTGGATTCCCTTTTGACTGTTGCTAAGGGCTTAGGGATTCCCTTTTGACTGTTGCTAAGGGCTTAGGGATTCCCTTTTGACTGTTGTTAAGAGCTTTTGGATTCCCTTTTGACTGTTGCTAAGGGCTTAGGGATTCCCTTTTGACTGTTGCTAAGGGCTTAGGGATTCTCTTTTCACTGTTGCTAAGGGCTAAGGGATTCTCCTTTCCCTGTCGCTACGGGACCCTTTTACCCTTTTCTCTTTTGTTGTTGCTAAGGCGTATTAAAGAAGTCGCCCCCCTTTACATGTTGCTAAGGTGTCAACGAATCAATTTTTTTACTGTTGCCAAGGCACGTTTATTCCTTTCTCCCTTCCTTTAGAGGATTCGATAAAGCCAGTGAATCTGAAACAACTCCCTTTATTCCCAGGCCCCAGCCTGTCTACAGAACCGCGGCCTGCTCTACCTACTAGACAGACTGTGCTGTCAAGCTGTCGTAATGGATGCTGTAGCGGCTACCCAGCCTCAGCAACAACAGCAGCAGCAGCAAGGCTTGGACGCAATGCTCCGAGCTCTGCGCTCCGCCTGTGAAGTGTTCAACGGCGGAGCAGGTGGCGGCGGAGGAGGCGGCTTTTTGAAATCCGTGGCCGGTTTGTTCTCAGGCGGTCGGGCTTTCCTATTGGACGGTTTAAAATCCGAAGCCGACAAACAGCTGATACCATGGCTCCGATTCGGTCTGCTCCTAGTAGAAACTAAAGAAGAAGACGATTCGGGCATTTGGACGGCTTTGATTAGCCGCTTGGCGGAGACGCAGCATCACCAGTCCGCCTCTGCCGCGGCCGCCACGCCGCAGGCGGCATTTCAGAAAGCTCGATCATCCAGCTCGCCTGCAGCTGGCAAACTGGAATTCAACCAGCTGGCCATCTTTCGTTGGGCCGATTTTCTTCAGGATCTGCTTCGAGAAGAGCCGCAACAGCAACAGCAACAGCAACAACAGCAACAACAACAACCTCCAGCCTCCGTCTGCAGCCTCATCGCCCTAGCCAGCGAGCAGTTCTTTCTCCGCTACTTTGCCCGGGCGCATCAGCACGCAGGCAGTCAAGGCGAGCGCCTTTTCGTAGCCGCCAGCCTCACCAGCCAGCTAAAATTCGTCCGCGGCCGCCTCAGAGAAATCGGCCGCCAGCTGCTCACTGACGAGCAGAGTCGGCAGCGCCTTCTAGCCAATCATTTCGAAGCCTTCGCCCTGTGGATTGACGAACCCCGACTGCACAGCGAGTCGCTAATTCTGACCGCCCTGCCGCCGCAGTACCTGTCCCAGCGGCTGTGCACCCTCCTGCTCGGACAGGCCGAACTCTGGCTCGATCTATTGTTGCCAATCGACGAGCTCCAGGAACAATTGGATTCGCTAGCCAAGTCTTGGCTACGTCGGGCCGATGTACCCGACGCTGGCATGCGTCGATTGCAGGATCGAGCGAGACGGCTGCCGAGATTGGGCGGCGCTGCTAGCGACGATCCGGCTAGTAGGATTGTTGCTAGGCTGGACGAATTAGCTAACCGGTTTAAACCGGCTGCTCCGCCGTCGGTTGTCGGGTCGCAGCAGGACGCTTCGCTGATGAGGCTGCCAGGTTCGTGCGATAAAAAAACCAGTACTAATTAGATGACGAGGCATTGTAGGTTATAAATATATTTATAGTTACTCATGCCGTTTACCCGTTTTGTTTGTTGCTACAGACGCCAGCGTTGTTAACGACAAAGTTCGCCTGCTTCATCACTTGGAAGAGCGGCTGGCTTGCCTAACACTTGGGGCCAGGGATTTCAGCGATCGGAGCACTAAACTGCTCAATTTGGATTTGAATTATACTGAGAATTTGCCGCATCTGTACTGTCTGGTTGCTAAGGAGCAGACTTTTAATGTGGCCTGCGGTCCCGCCTTGCAGCTGTGTGAGTGCCGAGACTTTTTTGCGCCTTCCTTATAGATCCCTATTTTTTCCCTTTTTTTCTCCGATGTATCTACGGGTATCTTGTGTTTTCCCATATGCTTTCGAAGGATCTATGTTTCTCTCAAATCCCAATTATCCCCTAGGTCTCTTTCCCAAATCCCAATTATCCCCTGGGTCTCTTTTTGCAAATCCCAATTATCCCCCGGGTCTCTTTCCCAAATCCCTATTATCCCCTGGGTCTCTTTTTCCAAATCCCAATTATCCCCTGGGTCTCTTTCCCAAATCCCTATTATCCCCAGTGTTTCTCCCATATTCCTATTACCCCCCTGTGTTTCTCCCATATCCCTATTATCCTCATGTGTTTCTCCCAAATCTCTAATATCCTCGTGTGTTTCTCCCATATTCCTATTGTCCCCATGTGTTTCTCCCATATCTCTAATATCCTCGTGTGTTTCTCCCATTCTCCCATATCCCTAATATCCTCATGTGTTTCTCCCATATCCCTAATATCCCAATGTGTTTATCACATATCCCTAATATCCCCATGTGTTTCTCCCATATCCATATTATCCCCCCTGTGTTTCTCCTATATCCCTATTATCCCCCCTGTGTTTCTCCTATATCCCTTTTATCCCCCCTGTGTTTCTCCTATATCCCTATTATCCCCCCGTGTTTCTCCCATATCCCTATTATCCTTATGTGTTTTTCCCATATTCCTATTATCCCCATGTGTTTCTCCCATATCCCCCAATATCCTCAAGTGTTTCTCCCATATCCCTAATTTCCCAATGGGGTTCTCCCATATCCCTAATATCCCCCATGTGTTTCTTCTATATCCCTAATATCCCCCTGTGTTCGTCACCCCATTAAGCATCTCCCCTATATAATCAATAAAAATCCCAAGCAATCCCCCAATCGCACCCACCCCCCACTCCAGCGGTCACGTCGCCCATCAAGAGGTGCAGCGGGCCGGCCCGCCTGTTCCTTCGCTACCAGGAGGCGTCGCCGCAGCCCGGCCTGTCCCAACTATTAGAAGAGAATCGAACCCAGGCCCGTCAGCTTTGCATCGAAGCTTTGCTGCCGCCGTCGCAGAAACTCGTAGCCGCGTCCGTCTATCTTGACTGGGTTGTGGCCAGCCTAGGCGAGGCTCAGGCTGACACCGGCGTCGCCCTGTTCTACCACCTGACAGACCTGGTGTCGGAGCTGACCAAATTCTACCCACCGACTCGACAGCTGCTCACCGGCCTCATCGAATGCCTCGGCCAAACTTTTATACGTCGCTGGCCGGGCCAGGCCCAGCCGCTACTGGAGGCGGTGCTGCAGACGCCTTCGTTAGTTGAATTGTTGGCGCCGAATTTCGATCCGTTGGCTAGTGCGGACCTGTTTGTGCAGATGTACACCAGGATTGTGCCAGTGCTGAAGGACTACGGCATTGAAGTGCTGTTCGCTCTGCTAAGCAAGGTGGGCGTCCAGGGGCGGATTTTAGGGTTGTTTGAGGGGGGACTAAAAAAGCCTGATCTAAAAAAGTAGATAGCGGATGTGAAATGATTAGACAGCGGATCTAGAATCAGTACATAGCGGAGGATCTAGAATGAGTAGATAGCAAATCTAGAATGAGTAAATAGCTGATCTAGAATGAGTAGATAGCGGATCTAGAATGAGTAGATAGCGGATCAAGAATGAGTAGATAGCAAATCTAGAATGAGTAAATAGCTGATCTAGAATGAGTAGATAGCGGATCTAGAATGAGTAGATAGCTGATCAAGAATGAGTAGATAGCAAATCTAGAATGAGTAAATAGCTGATCTAGAATGAATAGATAGCGGATCTAGAATGAGTAGATAGCGGATCAAGAATGAGTAGATAGCGGATCAAGAATGAGTAGATAGCGGATCTAGAATGAGTAGATAGCTGATCTAGAATGAGTAGATAGCGGATCTAGAATGAGTAGATAGCGGATCTAGAATGAGTAGATAGCGGATCTAGAATGAGTAGATAGCGGATCTAGAATGAGTAGATAGTGGATCTAGAATAAGTAGATAGCGAATCCATAATGATTAGATAGCAGAGGATCTGAAATGAGTATATATCGGATCTAGAATGAGTAGATAGCAAATCTAGAATGAGTAAATAGCTGATCTAGAATGAGTAGATAGCGGATCTAGAATGAGTAGATAGCGGATCTAGAATGAGTAGATAGCGGATCTAGAATAAGTAGATAGCGGATCCAGAATGAGTAGATAGCGGATCCATAATGATTAGATAGCAGAGGATCTGAAATGAGTATATAGCGGATCTAGAATGAGTAGATAGCTGATCTAGAATGAGTAGATAGCGGATCTAGAATAAGTAGATAGCGGATTCAGAATGAGTAGATAGCGGATCCATAATGATTAGATAGCAGAGGATCTGAAATGAGTATATAGCGGATCTAGAATGAGTAGATAGCGGATCTAGAATGAGTAGATAGCGGATCTAGACTAAGTAGATAGCGGAGGATCTAGAATGAGTAGATAGCGGATCCAGAATGAGTATATAGCGGATCCAGAATGAGTAGATAGCGGATCTAGACTGAGTAGATAGCGGATCCAGAATGAGTATATAGCGGATCAAGAATGAGTAGATAGCGGATCTAGAATGAGTAGATAGTGGATCGAGAATGAGTAGATAGCGGATCTAGAATGAGTAGATAGCGGATCAAGAATGAGTAGATAGCGGATCAAGAATGAGTAGATAGCGGATCGAGAATGAGTAGATAGCGGATCTAGACTGAGTAGATAGCGGATCTAGAATGAGTAGATAGCGGATCCAGAATGAGTAGATAGCGGATCAAGAATGAGTAGATAGCGGATCCAGAATGAGTATATAGCGGATCCAGAATAAGTAGATAGCGGATCTAGACTGAGTAGATAGCGGATCCAGAATGAGTAGATAGCGGATCTAGAATGAGTAGATAGCGGATCCAGAATGAGTAGATAGCGGATCAAGAATGAGTAGATAGCGGATCTAGAATGAGTAGATAGTGGATCGAGAATGAGTAGATAGCGGATCTAGAATGAGTAGATAGCGGATCTAGAATAAATAGATAGCGGAGCATCTAGAATGAGTAGATAGCGGATCCAGAATGAGTAGATAGCGGATCCAGAATGAGTAGATAGCGGATCCATAATGATTAGATAGCAGAGGATCTGAAATGAGTATATAGCGGATCTAGAATGAGTAGATAGCGGATCTAGAATGAGTAGATAGCGGATCTAGAATGAGTAGATAGCGGATCTAGACTAAGTAGATAGCGGAGGATCTAGAATGAGTAGATAGCGGATCCAGAATGAGTATATAGCGGATCCAGAATGAGTAGATAGCGGATCTAGACTGAGTAGATAGCGGATCCAGAATGAGTATATAGCGGATCAAGAATGAGTAGATAGCGGATCTAGAATGAGTAGATAGTGGATCGAGAATGAGTAGATAGCGGATCTAGAATGAGTAGATAGCGGATCAAGAATGAGTAGATAGCGGATCGAGAATGAGTAGATAGCGGATCTAGACTGAGTAGATAGCGGATCTAGAATGAGTAGATAGCGGATCTAGAATGAGTAGATGGCGGAGCATCTAGAATGAGTAGATAGCGGAGCATCTAGAATGAGTAGATAGCGGATCTAGAATGAGTAGATAGCGGATCCAGAATGAGTAGAGTACCATACAAGATCAGTAGCCAATACAAGACTTACAACGACAAACCTGCATCATTCTTATCCAGTTTGACGTCAGCGAATGGTTAAAAACGCGTCCAGGCGCGCAGGAGCGCAACAACTTGATTGGCGCCATCTGCTCCGGCCTGTGCACCTGCGGCCCCGACCCGGCGCCCAGCCTGGGCCTCATATTCGACCTGTACCAGGTGCACCTGGCCTCCGTGCTGCAGTTCGAATTCCCTCTGCACTTTCACCCCGGTCTGCAGCGAATCTTTGCCGCCTCCTGCACTGGCAAAATTCCTCCCGTAGCCTGGCGCCTGCTGTGCAACTGCGTGGCCGCTGACACCGCCGACGATCGCGAATTGTCGATGTCGATCGACCAGGTTGCCGACGTGCTCAGATGGCTGGCCGCCCTGTTGCAGCGGGAGCGGACCGTCAGGCTTGAGCTGTACACTCAGTGGACCGTTTATTTGGAGCATCTGCTCAGCTTGGTGGCCAGTTTGGCTAGGTGGGTTCCTGCTGCTTGAGATTCTGTTAGTTAGTTCTAATGGGTGAGATTCTGTAGGTTGGTTCTCATGGGTGAGATTCTGTAGGTTGGTTCTAATGGGTGAGATTCTGTAGGTTGGTTCTAATGGGTGAGATTCTGTAGGTTGGTTCTAATGGGTGAGATTCTGTAGGTTGGTTCTAATGTGTGAGATTATGCAGGTTGGTTCTAATGGGTGAGATTCTGTAGGTTGGTTCTCATGGGTGAGATTCTGTAGGTTGGTTCTAATGTGTGAGATTATGCAGGTTGGTTCTAATGGGTGAGATTCTGTAGGTTGGTTCTCATGGGTGAGATTCTGTAGGTTGGTTCTCATGGGTGAGATTCTGTAGGTTGGTTCTAATGGGTGAGATTCTGTAGGTTGGTTCTCATGGGTGAGATTCTGTAGGTTGGTTCTAATGGGTGAGATTCTGTAGGTTGGTTCTAATGTGTGAGATTATGCAGGTTGAACCTAGTAAGAGTAGGTTAGTTAGCTTTCATGAGATTGTGTAGCTTGAATCTCAGTTGAGATATTCTGTAAGCCAAATCTCATTGTTCAGATTCTACGAACATAGCCTAGATCTCATAGGTGAGATACTAGTCTAATGGAATAATGCAATGATGGAATGTCGCAGGGTCATGTCACCCGTGAATTTTCATTAGAGAGATTCTGCTAATCAGTCGAATATAGTATGTGAAACTTCATATGGATTTGACACAATATCCAATGAAAACCCCAGGTGCCTCGGCTACAAGGTGTGCCGCTCCGTAGCCAGAGGCCACCTGACTCCTTCAGTCGGCGCCGAAACCCTGTGGGAGGCCGTGCGCCCCGTGTTCGCGCCATTCCTCGAGCCGCTCGAATCGCCCCAGTCGAATCCCCAATCAGGCGCCGCGCCCCCGTTCAATCCGGGTCACGTGGAAATTGCCAAGCAGCTGCTGGACTGTTTGGTTGGTATCGTCCAGTCACTGGATCGAGAATTCCAACACACCCTCGGCGAGCAGCATCAGTCTGCGCCATGCTGCGGCGCGCCGATTCACGAGAAACTCCTGCTATACTACTGTCAGCGACTGGCGGCCGCGCCCCAGCCGCCGCACAGCCGCTTCCCGCCCGCCGCCTACGTTCTGGCCACTCTGCACGCCTCGCTGGCCAAAGCTGATTGGCGTCGTTTGTTGCCTAGCCTGACGGCCACGCAGATTCTCGCCGATTTCTATCGCACAGCGGCTCCCGCGTCCCAACAGTTTCTGGCCAAAATTGTTAGCGAAATTGATTGGTCGGCGGAGGCGTTGGTTGATCATCGACAGATGCTGTTCCATCTGGTGCTGTGCATGACCACCTCGCAAGTGAGCGCTAGCTTTTATTTGGGATTCTGAGACACTGGTATTGTCAGATGATGGGATTTTTTTGGGATTCTGGGACACTTGTATTGTCGGGTGATGGGATTTTGTTTGGGATTCTAAGACAATGGTATTGTCGTCGTATGTGGGATTTTGTTTGGTATTCTAAGACACTGATATTTTCGGATGATGGGATTTCGCTTGGGATTCTAAGACACTGGTATTGTCGGATGATGGGATTTTGTTTGGGATTCTGAGACACTGGTATTGTCGTCGTATGTGGGATTTTATTTAGGATTCTTCGATTTTCGGGTTTTTGGGCTTCTTGGATCCTGGGATTTTATTTGGGATTCTGAGATCCTGGGATTTTATTTGGGATTCTGAGATCCTAGGATTTTATTTGGGATTCTAAGACACTGGTATTGTCGGATGAAGGGATTTTGTTTGGGATTCTGAGCCACTGGTATTGTCGGATGAAGGGATTTTGTTTGGGATTCTGAGACACTGGTATTGTCGGATGAAGGGATTTTGTTTGGGATTCTGAGACACTGTTATTGTCGGATGAAGGGATTTTGTTTGGGATTCTGAGACACTGTTATTGTCGTATGATGGGATTTTGTTAAAGATTTTTAGATCCTGGGATTTTATTTAGGATTCTGGGGTCCAGAGATTTCATTTGGGGTTTTGAGATCCTGGGATTTTATTTAGGATTCTGAGGTCCAGAGCTTTCATTTGGGATTTTGAGATCCCGGGATTTCATTTGAGATTCTGAGATCCTGGGATTTAGTAGGCGATTTTGGGATTCTGATATGGGGATTCTTTGGGATCCCAGAGTTCTGAGTTTGTGGGATTTATTAGAGATTCTGGGCTTTGTTTCATGGTGGATTCTGAGACCTTTTAATTAACTAGCAACATCCTCGCTGTAGCAATGTTTCTTTGGTCGCGGGTTTTTTTTATGGTTTTCATTCTGACTTGGGATTTTACTGTAGACTTCAATCACTTAATTCAAATCCCCCTTCGGACCGATTATCAGGAGATCGCCAGAATGCCGGAGTTCGCTCGCCTGCTGGACACGAGCGGCCGCTTAGACTGGCACTGCGTCCGCTCCGACACCTACGAGGCCATGACAACCTGGCTAGCAACCAAATGGGATCCGATGTGCATGCTACGGGAGCGAACTTCGTCCGCCTATTTAGCCGTAGTTTTCCTACAAAAATCGGCAGAATTTTCCGCCCCACTGCAGCCGGAGGATCGGAGCGGATTGATCAAACAGTGCCTGTGCGCCAG
The DNA here is from genome assembly GCA_950096795.1 of Macrostomum cliftonense. Taxonomy (NCBI): domain Eukaryota; kingdom Metazoa; phylum Platyhelminthes; family Macrostomidae; genus Macrostomum; species Macrostomum cliftonense. Next base: position 661,665 of record CATNEM010000349.1, on the reverse strand, counting down.
GCTGTGCGTTCAGCTGCTGTGCCAGTGCCTGTCTGCCGGACAGAACTCCCTGCCTAAAGAGGAATTGGCTAGCAAATTTACTATAGCCGTGAGCAATCTGCTCACCGAGGTTGAGTCCTGCTTGGTCTACGGTGAGTGCCGCTGAACTGTTGGTTAATCAGTGACCTGATTTGCGGTTTCAGTAAAAATAATTGCAGAATAACTAGGGTTTTTTGTCATAGAATGCCGTGTGATAAGGGTTTTGGTCATAGAATGCCGTGTGATAAAGGTTTCGGTCATAGAATGCCGTATGATAAGGGTGTGGGTCATAGAATGCCGTGTGATAAGGGTTTTGGTCATAGAATGCCGTGTGATAAAGCTTTCGGTCATAGAATGCCGTATGATAAGGGTGTGGGTCATAGAATTCCGTATGATAAGGGTTTGGTCATAGAATGCCGTGTGATAAGGGTTTGGTCATAGAATGCCGTATGATAAGGGTTTGGTCATAGAATGCCGTTTAATTAGGGTTTCGGTCATACAGTGCCGTATGATAAGATTTTGGGTCCTAGAATTCCGTATGATAGGAGTTTGGGTCATAGAATTCCGTATGATTAAGAGTTTGGGTCATACAATTCCGTATGATTAAGAGTTTGGGTCATACAATTCCGTATAATAAGGGTTTGGGTCATAGACTGCCGTATATTAAAGGTTTGGGTCGTAGAATTCCGTATGATAAGGGTTTCGGTCATATAATAACACAAAAAGGTTTGTGGTCATAGAATGCCGTATGATAAGGGTTTTGGTCATAGAATAACGTATGATAAGGGTTTTGGTCATAGAATTCCGTATGATAAGAGTTTTGGTCATAGAATTCCGTTTGATAAGGATTTCGGTCATATAATAACACAAAAAGGGTTGGGGTCATAGAATGCCGTATGATAAGGGTTTTGGTCATAGAATGCCGTATGATAAGGGTTTCGGTCATAGAATTCCGTGTGATAAGGGTTTCGGTCATAGAATAACGTATAAAAAGGGTTTGGGTCATAGAATTCCGTATGATAAGGGTTTGGGTCATCCAATTGCGTATATTTAATACCGTAAGGATAAGTTTAGGTTGATCTTTCTGAATTCACTATTTCAGCCGCTCTGCCCAGCGACCAGAAATTCGCGCACGGCTGCACCTTATCCCAGGAGGTGTTGAACCTGTTGCGCAATAACAGCCCCTCGGTGCAGCGAGTCTGCCTGTCAAGCCTGCAGGACTGGTGCGACAACAGCGGCTCCGGGCCGCTGGCACTGCCGTTGATTCGCTGTCTGACTGCGGCCCCCGCCAATACGGCCTCTACAGTGCGATTGCTAGAGACTCTGATGACTGCCTTTGTTATTGCTGTCGGTGAGTGGTAAAAATGACTTTTGGCCATAGACTACGCTGTACACTGTGACCGATATTAGGATTTTGGCCATAGACTACGCTACACACTGTGACCAATATTAGAATTTTGGCCATAGACTATGCTGCACACTGTGACCAATATTAGAATTTTGGCCATAGACTACGCTGCACACTGTGACCAATATTAGAATTTTGGCCATAGACTATGCTGCACACTGTGACCAATATTAGAATTTTGGCCATAGACTACACTGCACACTGTGACCAATATTAGAATTTTGGCCATAGACTACACTGCACACTGTGACCAATATTAGAATTTTGGCCATAGACTACACTGCAAACTGTGACCAATATTAGAATTTTTGCTATAGACTACGCTGCACACTGATCAATATTAGGATTTTGGCCATAGACTACTACGCTGTACACTGTGACCAATATTAAAGTTTTGGCCATAGACTACTACGCTGTACACGTGACCAATATATTAGAGTTTTGGCCATAGACTACTACGCTGTACACTGTGACCAATATATTAGAGTTTTGGCCATAGACTACTACGCTGTACACTGTGACCAATATTAGGATTTTGGCCATAGACTACTACGCTGTACGCTGTGACCAATATTAGAGTTTTGGCCATAGACTACGCTGAGCACTGTGACCAATATTAGAGTTTCGGCCATAATCTACGCTTCACACTGTGACCAATATTAGAATTTTTGCTATAGACTACGCTGCACACTGATCAATATTAGGATTTTGGCCATAGACTACTACGCTGTACACTGTGACCAATATTAAAGTTTTGGCCATAGACTACTACGCTGTACACGTGACCAATATATTAGAGTTTTGGCCATAGACTACTACGCTGTACACTGTGACCAATATATTAGAGTTTTGGCCATAGACTACTACGCTGTACACTGTGACCAATATTAGGATTTTGGCCATAGACTACTACGCTGTACGCTGTGACCAATATTAGAGTTTTGGCCATAGACTACGCTGAGCACTGTGACCAATATTAGAGTTTCGGCCATAATCTACGCTTCACACTGTGACCAATATTAGAATTTTGGCCATAGACTATGCTGTACACTTTGACCAATATTAGAGTCTTGCCATAAACTATGCTGCAAAAACAAAACCCTCCCACTTCCTGCAATTTTAGCGCCGAACGAAACCACGCCGCAGGCGGTCCTGTCTCACCTACTGGCTGTGTTCCAGCTGCCCAGCGGCACCCTGGAGCCGTTCCTAGCTGAATGCGTATCGGCCGAGAGCCTGCTAACTCTGCTACTTTGTTTTCACATTCAACTCGGCCTCTCCTCTGTAGCCAATCAGCGTCGAGCTTTGCTAGCCAGATGCTGCGATTGGCTGCGCTCTGTTAAAGTTAGTTCAGACGGCGAGGTTCGCTACCTGGTGCTGTTGGACAGGTGCTTCGACTCGCTGGCTATGCACCTGGCTCCCGAGGACGATCAGTGGCTTAGCCGCCAGCTGCACCAGCTGCTCCCCTGCCTGCTCACCCTGTCCGAGGATAAGTCCTCGGCTGGATTTCTCGGAGCCATCGGACTGGGCAGGCGGTCCGCCATGTCTGCCGAGTGAGTCTGGTTTTTATAGCGGAAACTGGTGCCGGGAGGCAGGTAGACAATCCAAGTAGGCAGTCTGGTAGACAATCTAAGTAGACAGTCTGTTGGACAATTCAAGTACACAGTCTGGTAGACAATCCTGCCAGAAAGTCGGGTAAACAATCTAAGTAGACAGTCTGGTAGAAAATCTAAGTCTGGTAGGCAATCCAAGTAGACTGTTTGTCTGTTGGACAATCCAAGTAGACAGTCTGGTAGATAAACAATCCAAGTAATCCGAGTAGACAGTCTGGTAGATAAGAAATTCAAGTAGACAGTCTGGAAGATAAACAATCCAAGTAATCCGATAGACAGTCTGGTAGATAAACAATCCAAGTAATCCGAGTAGACAGTCTGGTAGATAAGAAATTCAAGTAGACAGTCTGGTAGATAAACAATCCAAGTAATCCGAGTAGACAGTCTGGTAGATAAGAAATTCAAGTAGACAGTCTGGTAGATAAACAGTCTAAGTAGACAGTCTGGTAGATAAACAATCCAAGTAGACAATCTGGTAGATAAACAATCTAAGTAGACAGTCTGGTAGATAAACAATCCAAGTAGACAGTCTGGTAGATAAACAATTCAAGTAGACAGTCTGGTAGATAAACAATCCAAGTAGACAGTCTGGTAGACAAAATTCGAGTCTATACTCTAATAGAGAAACCAAACAGGCAGCCTGTTGCATCAGTTTTCCTTTCAGTAGACTGAAACTCGAAATCCCCCGCAATAAAATTCGCTCCCAGGTTCCGCTTCACCGTCCGCGCCGTGGCCAGCCTGCTGCAGGTGAAGCTGGACGGTTGGCAGGGCGCCCGCACGCAGCAGCTGATCGCCAGCCTGCGCTCCGCCCGGGCCAACCGCGCCTACACCGGCGCCATTAGCGAGGCCACCATCGACCAGACACTCGCGTTTGTCGATTCGTTCGGCGTCGCCGGCGCCGCCCGACCTAAACTGACAGACGCCGTGAAGGTGCTGAGGTTCACGGCGCACCGAGCCTATCCAAGCAGCGGCCCGCCCGCCTGCAAGTGCCTGCTGCCTGGCGAGAGTCAGCTGGTGGCTTCGGACTCTGGTTAGACTGGCTGGTTGCCTACCTGTCATGATTGATTGTTTGATTGATTGATTAAGAATCGTTTTTTGACTCGAATCGTTTTAACATTTTTCCTAGGTTGCACTGTAAAGATAAGTTTAAACTACGCTTTTAAATTGTGTCTAAAAGTACTTTAAACAATTCACTTTCTAACTGAGTGACTTTAAAAATCGCCCTCAGAGTTTACTATAGGAATCGCCCTCATAGTGACTTTAGGAATCGCCCTCTAAGTAACTTTAGAAATTGCCCTTCTGAGTAACTTTAGAAATCGCCCTGAGAGTGACTTTAGGAATCGCCCTCAGAGTGACTTTAGGAATCGCCCTCTGAGTGACTTTAGGAATCGCCCTCTGAGTGACTTTAGGAATCGCCCTCTAAGTAACTTTAGAAATTGCCCTTCTGAGTAACTTTAGAAATCGCCCTGAGAGTGACTTTAGGAATCGCCCTCAGAGTGACTTTAGGAATCGCCCTCAGAGTGACTTTAGGAATCGCCCTCAGAGTGACTTTAGGAATCGCCCTCATAGTAACTTTAGGAATCGCCCTCTGAGTGACTTTAGGAATCGCCCTCATAGTAACTTTAGGAATCGCCCTCAGAGTGACTTTAGGAATCGCCCTCTGAGTGACTTTAGGAATCGCCCTCAGAGTAACTTTAGGAATCGCCCTCTGAGTGACTTTAGGAATCGCCCTCAGAGTAACTTTAGGAATCGCCCTCTAAGTGACTTTAGGAATCGCCCTCTGAGTGACTTTAGGAATCGCCCTCAGAGTAACTTTAGGAATCGCCCTCTGAGTGACTTTAGGAATCGCCCTCAGAGTGACTTTAGGAATCGCCCTCTGAGTGACTTTAGGAATCGCCCTCAGAGTAACTTTAGGAATCGCCCTCTGAGTGACTTTAGGAATCGCCCTCAGAGTGACTTTAGGAATCGCCCTCAGAGTGACTTTAGGAATCGCCCTCAGAGTAACTTTAGGAATCGCCCTCTGAGTGACTTTAGGAATCGCCCTCATAGTAACTTTAGGAATCGCTTTCAGAGTGACTTTAGGAATCGCCCTCTGAGTGACTTTAGGAATCGCCCTCTGAGTGACTTTAGGAATCGCCCTCAGAGTAACTTTAGGAATCGCCCTCTGAGTGACTTTAGGAATCGCCCTCAGAGTGACTTTAGGAATCGCCCTCAGAGTGACTTTAGGAATCGCCCTCAGAGTGACTTTAGGAATCGCCCTCTGAGTGACTTTAGGAATCGCCCTCAGAGTAACTTTAGGAATCGCCCTCTGAGTGACTTTAGGAATCGCCCTCAGAGTGACTTTAGGAATCGCCCTCTGAGTTACTTTAGGAATCGCCCTCTGATTAATTTTAGGAATCGCCCTCTAAGTGACTTTAGGAATCGCCCTCTGAGTTACTTTAGGAATCGCCCTCTGAGTGACTTTAGGAATCGCCCTCAGAGTGACTTTAGGAATCGCCCTCTGAGTGACTTTAGGAATCGCCCTCAGAGTAACTTTAGGAATCGCCCTCAGAGTGACTTTAGGAATCGCCCTCTGAGTGACTTTAGGAATCGCCCTCTGAGTGACTTTAGGAATCGCCCTCAGAGTGACTTTAGGAATCGCCCTCTGAGTTACTTTAGGAATCGCCCTCTGATTAATTTTAGGAATCGCCCTCTAAGTGACTTTAGGAATCGCCCTCTGAGTTACTTTAGGAATCGCCCTCTGAGTTACTTTAGGAATCGCCCTCTGAGTTACTTTAGGAATCGCCCTCTGAGTTACTTTAGGAATCGCCCTCTGAGTTACTTTAGGAATCGCCCTCTGAGTTACTTTAGGAATCGCCCTCTGAGTTACTTTAGGAATCGCCCTTGTGTCCCCTGCTATATCTTTCATGGAAAGCTGTTTACTTTAAATATGGCCTGCATCTAACAATATTTTAGAACGTAAAAGCCATTTTTGATTAATTAAAAATTCCTCTTGCAATTTACTAACTGTCCCGCTTGCAGTAGCATGAGGCGTCACCTACTTTAATATAATTCATTTTTATAATTTTTTTATTTTGTACATAGAAAGCGCTGTCACAATAAATTAACTCATCATATATCTAAAAGAAATAATTTTTTGTTATTAACTATTATTTCTATTATAGCGTGTACAGTATTGAGGACCAGGGTTTTATGTAGCTGTGAGTATTGCGTCACCATAATGCGTCTTTCGTCTAAAATCATTATGGATGAATTATTTTTTCAACCTTCAATTTAGAGACTTTCAAAACAGGAAGAAGCTACTGTGTTTTTGTATTTAACTTGTTTTATTTAACATAAGATTTTGCGTCACACACAAAAAATAACTTGCTCTTGTAAAATCATCCGTACCATACCGTTTTTATCGAATTTCTATGTATTTTTTATGTCTAAATAGCTACGAAAAGCACCGTTAAGACTTCAAAGATGTCCCTGAAATCTAACCCAACTGCCCTTTAGAATCGACCCTAAATCACACTTAAAATCACCCTTTAAATATCTGTTTTTTGTACATGTGTTCTGAAAGACCTAACAATTTTAATGGGTAGTTCAATGATTTATTGAACTTCATTCTACCGACTGTGCTCCGCTGTTTTTTTCGTTTCTCATTCAGATTCGCAATGATGATTTTCATTCAAATTCAAATCTAATTATTTTTATAGATTATTGTAACCGTTTTGATGATAAATTTCGTAAACTTGCGATGAATACTTAATTGAACATTCAGTACGGGAAATATTATTTATCCAGCTTTTCAAATCTGTTACCTGTGATGTTTGTTTCGTTTTGAACTTTCCTTTGGTATTAAATCAGCGCCAATTCAAACCTACCGGCGCCAATTTAAACCTACCTGGCGCCAATTTAAACACATCCGCACCAATTCAAGCAAATCGGCGCCAATTCAAACAAATCGGTGCCAATTCAAACACATCGGCGCCAATTCAAACACATCCGCACCAATTCAAGCAAATCGGCGACAATTCAAACAAATCGGCGCCAATTCAAACACATCGGCGCCAATTCAAACACATCCGCACCAATTCAAGCAAATCGGCGACAATTCAAACAAATCGGCGCCAATTCAAACACATCGGCGCTAATTCAAGCAAATCGGTGCCAATTCAAACAAATCGGCGCCAATTCAAACACATCGGCGCTAATTCAAGCAAATCGGTGCCAATTCAAACAAATCGGTGTCAATTCAAACGCATCGGCGCCAATTCAAACATATCGGCGCCAATTCAAACACATCGGCGCCAATTCAAATAAATCGGCGCCAATTTAAACACATCGGTGCCAATTCAAACACAGCAGCGCAGCGCCAATTCAAACGCCACACCACTTCTACTTGCGTACTTGACTAGAAGTGAGATAGAACACTAATGAAATTAATTCCGAATCTAATCTTGTGCCCGCGAAGTACCAAGTTTACTACGAGCGTATCTTCGTCTTGCTATAATTCTTGACTAAATCACTAGAATATTTATCTCTACAAGTGCCACTCACGACATTATTGGTGTGTAATGTATTTTACAGATCAAGAGCGATGGAACAAAGCTGTTTTCCGAGGTCCGTGAAGCCCTCAAAGACCCATTGCTGCCAGTCAGACTGCACTTCTTTCGCAGCGCTTCACTCATTCTGAAGCCATTCCTTCGGGAGTTTCAGACGCCAGATCCGTTGTTTCCTATGCTTTCTGGGAGACTAGTCTCTGTTATCCGAACGCTGCTGCATCTGTTCCTAAAACCCGAGGTTTGTAGCTCGTATAAGAATTTAAATGGCATAAATGTTTGAAGTCCTACGCAGACCTCGGCTGGCACAGATTGGTAAGAAATTTTATCCTACGCTGGTAAAAAAAGATCTTGGAGCAGTCACCGCTTCCGAATTTTACTAATAGAGTCTCACAGAGTCACGCCGATTGACTTCCAATGAAGCTGAGGTTGCCCAACGAGCTTTTGGGCTGTTTGTCGAACTACAAGCTGTACGAACTAAAGTGGCAGCGTTTTACATCCAGCGACAGAATGCCGGTCTGGAAAGTTATTATTATGGTGCTTATTATGTCGCACGGGAACGCGTCAGTTGAGAATGGGTTCTCGCAGAATAAGGACCTACTTGCTACGAACTTGCTTGAAGATTCTGTCTATTGCACTACGCTACGTCAAAGACTCTTCTCGTGCTGCAGGCGACCTTGATAAGGTCACCATTACTAAGAAAATGCTAAGTAGCGTTCTTGACCAGAAGGAACAAGCCGACAACGAAAAAAAAGAGAAAAAGAGGATTTCATTCAGCTTATAAAACTTCAGCTATAGCCATTGATTTTAATTGAGTGCCGTTAATTTTTTCAGACGTTCGGATCAAAGTTCCACTGATTGTTAAAATTCAAGTTCCTTAAATTCTTATTCTTAAATCGTACATGTAATCTACGTGCTTGAATGATTATCTCGCAAATAAATTTTGTCAGTTTCATCCCGTTATTCATGCCATGTTTTAGCTATATCAAGCTACATATCGTGTCTATAACTAGATTTTAATTCTTGTGGACTGCTTTTTATCAAACAAGCTGAACCTGGAGAAGCTCTGTGGAAAAACCGGGAAAAAACCTGGAATTTGAAACTGAATTTCGCGCGGACACCCTGAGCACATATGTACTTGCAGTCGAATGCACGCATTATTTATTATCTATTTTATTTTATCATTTGACCAGTTTAGTTACTTGTTAGAAAGTTCTGCTATTTTCAGTCCACTACATGCACTTCACGATTCTTTTTTATCAATTAGGTCGTTTTCTAATCGTCTGTAAATTTTCTGTGCATATTGAACACTGCTATAGATAGATTACGAGATTTGCCAAAAAATTTATTTGCGCTTTTCTTATAGTCAGGCTAAACGATTGCGTATGTGTGCTAGCCATATAAAATATCTTCTAGATTTTCTACACTAGGCCCCTAAAGTTGTTCTTTTTTGATTTGTTGCTTTTTTGGACGGTTCTACTCAATGGTTAGTACGACTGCTTTTTAAAGAAAATATTATAAAATCTGCTACTGTACTGTGGCATCTGTGTGTTTGTGTGTCCCTTGCTAGACATTGCGTAATCATTCCGCCATTACGTAATCAAGTGCTAACCAGCTCAGGCAGCTATTAGTATACACACATTCCGTCTCTATTTGCATGGAGATTTATTTGAATGGTCTCTAAAAAAGTCATAGTTGCATGGTAGCTAGTTTGGTTACTGTTAGTTATTAGTTCCAATCTGCTTGCACAACACAATTAACAGGCAGAGGCTCAACAAGTCAGCCAGACGGCAGAACTTGTCGCAATTATCATCGGCAAGACGGGCTCCGGCAAGAGCAGCCTGGGCAACGCTCTGCTCAACAAGCCGTCAGCTTTCAAAGTGGTTAGCGGGATGGCCTCGGGAACAATCCAGTGCGCCGTAGATAGCGGCGTGTACGATAACAGACCAATCAGGGTGGTTGACACTCCAGGCACCATGGATACGAGCAACCCGGAGCAGGCGTTGCAAGAAATCGGCCGAGCTGTCGGCTACTGTCCCGAAGGTGTTGACGTGTTTCTGCCGGTCATCAAATTCAACGACAGATTTACGGAGGACAAGGCGTTGGAGATTGAGAACGCTCTGGGCGTGTTCGGGCCGCAAGCTGATGCCCGAGCTGTCGCCGTGTTCTCGCACGTATCAAACGCTACCAATTTTGATAAGTGTCTGGCCGATTATCGAACCAAAATACCTCGTCTAGACTCGCTACTTAACCGGCTGGGTAACCGTTACCATGCGATGGACAATTCGCCGGATTGTCAGGATGAGAAGCGGAAAGAGCAGCTTGAAAAGCTGGTGAAACTGTGCGATGAAGTGCGCAAACAATGCTTGGGTAGATATAACGTGCGAATGTTTGACTCGGCCAGAATGCAAGAGCAGCAGAGTCAGCCGCAGCAGCGGAAGCTTCAGCTTCAACGGAAGCACGAGAATGTCATTCTAGACGGACTGCAGATGCTGTGCAACTTTGTTGTTCAATTGGCTCCATATGTCATCAGTTTGTCCGTTGCTTATTTAAACTATCGAGCTAAAATTGATTCGGCCACAATTAAAACTTCTGATCGAAGCCAAACTGCAGAGGTTGCTAAAAATACTGAGGGACCTGCTGCGGGTAAGTACGAGCTTCGGCTGATCCAGGTAGCTCCAGATCCAGACAAAGCCGGCAGTTCGGTTCCTGCCGTCGGTAAAACTCCTGATCGAAGCCAAACTGCAGAGGTTGCTAATAATACTGTGGGACCTGCTGCGGGTCGGCTGATCCAAGTAGCTCCAGATCCAGACAAAGCCGGCAGTTTGATTGCTGCCGTCGATAGCAGCAGCTCAGCATCTGCAGACTGTCCGGCTTCAGAAAAATTGCAAAATTGACAAACTGAATAATAACCTTTAAATTGTGATTTATTTTGCAGAAGAATTCTTTAATATTGACAAATTTTATTCGAATAAAAAAGCATACTTCTTCCTAACTACTTATTCGTTAAAAAATTGATTCTTTGCATCAGCACGGCTAGAACATGTCCAAAGAAGAGGATCAGTCAGATTAGCATTGAAAAAAATCAAATGCAAAATCTGGCCTTACTCTTTTAAACACGCTGAAAGATGTCCACTCGCAAAATAAAGACTCCATTCCTGCACAATTTATCAATAAGAACTATTAGAAAGAATTCTTTATAAAAGTCTTTGTTAATGAGAGCATTCAAATTCATGTACCTGTACCAATAAGCCGTCGAAATTTTATAAGCTGTCCAAATAAGGAATTTTTAAGGTTTAAAGAACAACTTTCTAAGCCAAAAATTTTGGCTGTTCGTATCAATCGTGATTTATTTGTTTTTCCTTAGTCTTTTTAATTATCTCTCTCCCTTTGTTCTCAACAAGTTTATTCGTTCCCATTTGATTCGGCGTCTTTCATTACTCATCTCCATCTGCCTGCCCCATCATTTAGGTTCCCCTAGTTATTCTCGCTCCGTTAATCAGTTGCGCAGACCTGAATCTGAGACACTCAAAACGACATTCCCAAGCTGGGCCGCTAATTATTATTTCCGTTAAAGCTAACGTGACTTCGTAGCTATTTTGAACCGTGTTTTATAATAACTTATTTATTAATCAGTTGCCCTTTTTCTAAATTTAAAGCATCCAGCGAACTGATATACCCACTACTGAGATCTTCAATTGTTTTAATCAATTATTGAGATCGCGAAACTTAGCACCGCTTTGAAATGAGAATTCTATTGGTCGGTGTCTGGCGAAGCTAGGAATTTTCGATGGGGTGATAAATGAAAAAAGAGTTGTACGAACAATAAAAAAGTGGCTATGGAAGAGAAAAAATTGACTGTATTGTAAATGGTAATACTCCCCCTTTCGAGTCTCCCAAAATTTTCTGCCGCTGGGGGCAATATATTCCCGTATCCCCCCTAGCTACGCCACTGGGTCGGTGATGTCGATGACATAATAAGTTTCAACATATTTAAATTAACTTGGCTGGCTATTCGCGCTATCGCAACAGCCTAACGCCTAGTGCAAGGGCAACATATCTAACACCTTTTATGAACTTGTTTTGTTCACGAAGCGTGAAATTTTTTAACATCTAACAACCAAAATTGGATAAAAATATTAAAAGTTTCATTTAACGTTAATATTTATTTTCAGTAAATATTTCATTTTCCCACAACTTTTATTTCCACAAATTACCAGAAACTGCATGAGTTCTATAAAAAGTGTTGCATAACTATAGAGTAGAATTATAATTAAAGCCTCCAGGCGATTAGTAGCATAACTATAGTCTTTATAGAGCTGTGAATATTTTTATTGTAAATTGTCCAGTGATTTGTTTCTATACAAGACTCTGCCTTTAGGTTTTTGTGACATAGACATAACATAATATTAAACTAAAAATGGTTAAATAGTTTTGAATTTTTTGTTATGCCAAATGCCATAGGCCAAAAGATTTTGATTGGAAAAACCTAGATATAAGCTAGGCATGTAAAGCAAGTTTTTAATATACCATTGGCATGTTAAAATTGTAAATTGCATAATAATTTTGGGTCCATTGTTCCAATTGTATATCCCTTTTGATTGAAGCAACAATTAAGACATACACTAATAACTTGCAATTATTTTCATGGTAACAGTCCACTTTGAGTATTTGGTAATAGCAATTTTAGTCCTAACAGATTCCAATACTAGAGTTTCTATATTACAAACTCCAATTCTGGAGTTTCTACTTCTAAATACTACTAAAGACTTTAATAAAGAGTCAGTAACTTGTCAGAAATGCAGCTTACCGCATTTCTACTGATGTACTTCATTGTTGCTAGAGCATTCTGCAGGGCTTTCAACCCCCGTATACACTTAATTGCTTGCTGGTTTATACATGGGCATAGCCATGATAATGCTTTGTACTTACTGCAGCCCACTTCTATTCAAAATACAGTCCTTTTACCCAGAGGGCAAACAATAATGCTTGCTTCCAAATTCAGAACTTTGTCCTCAGGACTGGGTCCTTGTTCCAAAATCTCTTGGTATGTAGGCATGAGAGCTAAAATTTTAATAACTTAATAATAACAGATGACCACTTCTGCACTTTAGTAATAGCCACTTCAGTAGCAGCAGTTTTGGTAACACCTTTAAATAAAATAAGAAATAAAAGTGAATGCAAAAACAAATAATATTATATTAATTTTTGAAATAAATCTTCAAGTTAATTATTTTTTTATTTTTCCTTGTTGTAATTGTTATATTCCTTATAATTTAACAAGTGCTCATAACTTGTTACCAATATGACTATTACTAAATTGTTACCAAAAGCCTTGTAATATTTTTAGATGATAATTATAAACTAAATAGAAATATTTTAAGTAGGCCCCCTAACACTAATTAATATAGCAATAATATCAATATTTTTAAGAAAGTTCATATGTCCAAAAGCTCTAAGACTTTTTGTCCTAGCAAGCCACAGCATACTTAGTTGTCATATTGTCATGGTTCTTAAAATATTCTCTCTTAGATTGATGCACCTTTTCCAATGCTATATAAGCTTTCAAATTCATCTTCAAAAAAGATTCTAGGACTAGGTTTAGCCTTGAGCCACCTGTTCAGTGTATGCTTTGCCTCTTATCTTGATAAAAATTGACCTCAAAGTAATTTTTTGTTTATGAGATAGGAGTTGCTATATATCAAATTGAATTAATAGACTATTAATTTTAGATTAATAGTCTATTAACAATAGATTAATAGACTATTCCTAAAGTCACCTGGCTGGTGCAACTTAGTTTTAACAAAATTTTTGGCCTATATTAGAAAATTTTCAAAGGAACAAAAAGGTCCCACTAGCTACTTCTCAGCATTACCTTACTTTTTGCAATATATTTTACCCAAATTAGTATCATTCTTCCCCAATATTGCAACTTACATCTCCAATTTTGTGACTTGCCTTCCCAATTTTGACTGATTTTGTAATTTATATCCCTAATTTTGTGACTTGCACTGCTGATTTTGCATTAATGCCCATTTTGCCTAGTGGGATTGGCCAGGTATTACACATGTATGAGCTATGCATGGAAGCTAATCCTAGCATAAATCTCTTATGATATTCACTTTTTATCTAAATGTATATGACTAAGAATTATTATGCTAGAGGATATGCATCCAGTATAAAACTTGTTTAAACACCTGTTTAAAAATTTAAATATTTTTTACATATGTAGGTTTTGATTTAAAGTAATTATTAAAATTCATCATTTTATCTTTTTATAGATACTTGTAAAAAACTGTTAAACATGATACCTAAATATTGTATCATGCATGGGAATGGGACTATACAGCGACTAATCTAAACAGATAATTTGTTTTAGATAGTTAAACTTCAACTAACTTGCACTAGTGTATCTGATTTTCAAAATTATTAAAGAAATTACTATTGCAAGTCCATTTTTTCTTAAAAACAGATAATGGGCTTTAAGTAATCATTACAAACATACAAGGCCTGTCCACACCGTTCCAGCCTCCCAGCCTCCCAGCCCAGATGGAGCACTCGTTCATCCCTCGCAAATGCGACGCCACCCAGCGCATCATCGGCCCGAAGGACCACGCCTCCATCCAGCTGGCCTTCGCCGAATTGAACGCCGACGGCCGCATGACCGGCGGCAAGAAGGTGTTCAACATCAGCGGCGACGTGCGCCGACGGGGCGAGAGCGACGTCTCGTTTAATGTGCTGACTAATGAGCGCGGCATCACGGCGCCGTTCCTGTTGAAGCTGGACGAGACCAACCGCACCGCTTGATGGTGACGTCGGTTTGAGCTGATAATTTGAATTGCAGACTCGTTTTTTAACTTGTTTGTTTTGCTGTTGTCAAGAAGTCTGCGATGGCCTGATCGATAATAAAAGATGCGAACTCGAAGGCGTGATTGGATTGAAAATTGTTGACTTTGAGGCTTCATTCTTTTCTGCATTTAATTTGGTTGTTTTGTTTGACTTTTCGGAGCCAAATTAATTAGCCAAGGTAGTTCAAAGTCATCTCAGTTCCAGAAGCATTCAATCAGAGCAAGTTTAGAAAGTTTAGTAAACCTGGTGTTGGAAAATGAGAAGCCTAGGGAAACTGTGGAAAGCGTAGGGATATGGGGAGCTTAGGCAACCCATGATTTGGGATATGGGAAGCTTAGGAAACCTGTTATTTGTGATGTGGGAATCTGTATTTCGGGATATGGGAAGCTTAGGCAACCCGTGATTTGGCATATAGGAAGTTTAGGGAACCTGTGGGAATCTTATGGATATTGGAAGCTTAGTGAATCTGTGTTTAGGATATGGGAAGCTTAGGGAACCTGCGACTTTGGATATGGGAAGCTTAGGGAACCTGTGTTTGGGATATGGGAAGCTTAGGGAACCTGCGACTTTGGATATGGGAAGCTTAGGGAACCTGTGTTTGGGATATGGGAAGCTTAGGCAACCCGTGATTTGGCATATAGGAAGTTTAGGGAACCTGTGGGAATCTTATGGATATTGGAAGCTTAGTGAATCTGTGTTTAGGATATGGGAAGCTTAGGGAACCTGCGACTTTAAATATGGGAAGCTTAGGGAACCTGTGTTTGGGATATGGGAAGCTTAGTGAACCTGTGCTTGGGATATGGGAAGCTCGGGTAACCTGTGATTTTGGATACGGGAAGCTTAGTAAACCTGTGGTGTGGGATATGGGAAGTTTAAGGAACCTGTGGGAATCTTATGGATATTGGAAGATTAGGAGAACCTGTGATTTGGGATGTGAGAAGCTTAGGGAACCGGTTATTTGGGATATGGGAAGCTTAGGGAACCGGTTATTTGGGATGTGAGAAGCTTAGGGAACCGGTTATTTGGGATATGGGAAGCTTAGGGAACCGGTTATTTGGGATGTGAGAAGCTTAGGGAACCGGTTATTTGGGATATGGGAAGCTTAGGGAACCTGTGGCTTGGGAACCTATGATTTGGGAGTTGGGATATGGGAAGCTTATGGAACTTAGGCCTTTAGAAATTGGAATTTTAAGGAGCAGTTACTTAGGAAAATAGGCAATTTAGGAATCATTCGATTTGGGGAAATGAAAAGTTTGTTTCTAAATCTTTAACTGACCCTACTATAAGTCTTTAGGAAGTAACTTGAGACTATGTAAAGTTTAACACGATGCCGAAGAAAAAATGAAACGCTCTGACAGCTGTCATAAAATCAACCCGTCCCGACACACGTCACCTCCCAGCCCGCAGCCTCCCAGCCCAGATGGAGCACTCGTTCATCCCTCGCAAATGCGACGCCACCCAGCGCATCATCGGCCCGAAGGACCACGCCTCCATCCAGCTGGCCTTTGCCGAGTTGAACGCCGACGGCCGCATGACCGGCGGCAAGAAGGTGTTCAACATCAGCGGCGACGTGCGCCGACGGGGCGAGAGCGACGTCTCGTTGAATGTGCTGACTAATGAGCGCGGCATCACGGCGCCGTTCCTGTTGAAGCTTGACGAGACCAACCGCACCGCTTGATGGCAGAAACGAAGTGGCAAATGGCCTGATTGCTTGTTGAATGCGCTTGTGAAACAGAACGTTAATAGCTGGTTTATTGGCTTAGAGGTTTGTTTAAATTGTAATAAAGTTTGAGCCTTGTTGCTAAATAGGAACAAGTTACTGTGACGCGGTTGGATTGAAAATCTGCTGCTTTTAGGACTCGTCTTCATTCTTTTTAATTCATAAATGGTCACTGTCAGATAATATCGAATCTGTAGTTAGTTACTAAGCATAATTAAAGTACATTACTTGCATCAGCCAGCACCATGTACGTGCAAAAATGCAAGTACTCGTAAATACTCATTAATAAAGACAACGCAACAGAATTTAACTAACTAATTGGTTTTTTAAAAATGTTACGCAAGCAGATTTTATTACAATTGTAAAATAAAATATTTAAACAAAACTTATTTTAAATAACTCGTTTTAAACGTTGCATTCGTGTCGATTTAAAAAGAATAATAAATTTGAAGAATTGATAAGTTTTTTTAAGCAATAAGATTTCAGACTTAAAATTGGAGACGAAAAATAATTAGAAAATAGCTATATTTAGTATGGTAAGTATTATTGAAAAAACAACATCGATGCAGTTACTGCACTACTTCCGAACTATTAAACAGAAAGCTAAAAGCAACAAAAATATTTTTGTAAACGTGATAAGAAAATAGTTACTAAAAAATATCATACGCTGAAGGTTAAGATACAAATTAATTTTAATATTTACAGTACGCTCTTACAAGTAAATATAAATGAGTAATAATTAAGTGCGTGTCATTTCACGTGCTGCAGGCCCGCAGTGCTACAAAAATACAAAAAAAACTTTTTTGGCTTTTCTGTCGCTATTCTCTTTCACTAAGCAACAATCCACTACATTAATCCAAACTTTTTTATTTCCTCCCTTCCCCACGCCATTATTTCTGTCCTTACTCCCTTCCCCACTCCATTATTTCTGTCCTTACTCCCTTCCCCACGCCATTATTTCTCTCCTTACTCCCTTCCCCACGCCATTATTTCTCTCCTTACTCCCTTCCCCACGCCATTATTTCTCTCCTTACTCCCTTCCCCACGCCATTATTTCTGTCATTACTCCCTTCCCCACGCCATTATTTCTCTCCTTACTCCCTTCCCCACGCCATTATTTCTGTCCTTACTCCCTTCCCCACGCCATTATTTCTCTCCTTACTCCCTTCCCCGCGCCATTATTTCTCTCCTTACTCCCTTCCCACGCCATTATTTCTCTCCTTACTCCCTTCCCTACGCCATTATTTCTCTCCTTACTCCCTTCCCTGCGCCATTATTTCTCTCCTTACTTCCTTTCTTTCACGCATTATTATTTGGTGCTTTTCTGCTCTAAAGTCCCTTTTTTCTTAACATTGTCCCTATAAAAAGTTTTACTTTTTTTCACTCATCGTCACTGAGGCTGGCTGTCCGTTTTGCTTCTATTTTGCCTTCTTTTGGGCTGCGGCAGCCCTGGCGCGCGTGGTGACTCGGCTAGTGCTTGCTCCAGACCCGCTGCCTGCGCTCTTGTCATTGCTGCTGCTGCTGCTGCTGCTGCTTTTGTTGCTGCTCCGCTTTTTCCCCCACGATTCGTTGAACAGCAGGCTGGTAGCTGTTAAAAACCAGCCCAGAAATCTAAAGCCGTGAAAAGCCAAAGCCGGACGAATGTCTAGCGGTGTCGACGGTGGCACGGGCTTTCCGCCAGCTGGAACGGAGTGAACAAAAAATGTCCCTGCACTAGAGTTTACATAATCCAATTTTTATCTAGTTAGTTAGACCATGCAGTCCACGGGACAATAACCACCACAAAGCGCTCACCAGCAGCAGGGGCTGGACACAGCTTTTCGGTGCCAAAATAGTGCAGCAACAGTTGCAGGTCCAAGATTGCGCCGCCAGCTGCCAGCAGCATTAGCGGGCAGCGAAGAGTGGGGCGACCGCCTGTAATTTAAATAAAAATTCATAAACTTATTTCAGCTACCCTACTGTTAGTAGAGTGAATTGCTTGAAGTAGTTTTAAATTGAATTAAACACCTTTAAACAGGGCCGGCAGCGTGTAGAGCAGAGCCGGCGTGGCCAGAACCGTCAGGGTAGCGCTAACGCGAACCCAAACTGGTGGCGATTCGGTCAGACA
This sequence comes from Macrostomum cliftonense, assembly GCA_950096795.1. Classification (NCBI taxonomy): domain Eukaryota; kingdom Metazoa; phylum Platyhelminthes; family Macrostomidae; genus Macrostomum; species Macrostomum cliftonense. Next base: position 643,406 of record CATNEM010000349.1, on the reverse strand, counting down.
GTCGCCAGTGTTGGCCAAGTAGAGTTGGAGCGGGCGGAGCAGCTTAATAATACAATTAAAATGAAGATTTTATTTATATTAATAACGCATATTTTATATTTACAGTTATTTAAGACAGGAAATTTTAATCCTTAACCCCCGTAGAATGTGTGAAAATTGTGCAAATTGGACATTAAATCGTTTTTTAGCATTGGAAACATTTCAAGAAGGGTAAATTATTTTATTTGCCGGTAGGTTTGGGAGCTATTGACTATCGTCTGGGCGTGGGGGCCAAGGTGGGGGCTAGACTGCCAGTGGGAACGAGGGACGTGGAGGAAGGAATGTGGGGTGGGTGGGGCGAGAGCGGGGTCCTCGCAAAGCTAAAGAAGTTGGAGGACACTAAACAGAACTTGTGGGGCGATTTTTAGGGTGAGTGAGTCATAAAACGCAGTGTACACAAACGTCGGGTGGCGGGGTTGGGGTCTTTGAAAGAGAGGGGCCTTCTCTAGGGCCCCAGGCATAATTTATACCCAGCATATATACGTGCCTGTGCTTCAGCTTATACAGGGTCAAGGCCTAAAAATCGATTTTTTGGCTTGAATGTACATTTTTGAGGAATGGAGCGGCCGCAAACAAGCGGTAAGGCCACCCTTGGCGCACAAGCCGGAGGACACCAACAATATGTGGGCTAAAAGCTAGATCTTGAAATTGAATGTGGAACCAAAGTCAGGGAATCTAAAAAACCGATATGTTCCGTTTTTTACTGCTACCGAAGCCTAACTAAACCTAATGATTTATTTCTTCAAACCGTGTATCGAATCAAAGTAATTTAAAGTACGCTCCTATGTTAAATTTTATATTCTATCTTCGGAAATAATTGGATTTTTCCTATTACTTTTCTTGTAAGATCCGCCAGTTAAATAAGTAAGATCAGTATTACAAAATACAAAGTAACACTAACAGCTTCGCTTAATTCTTGTTTTATCCAAAAAATGATTAAAAAATAGCTATAGATAGAAAAATTACCTGGCTAGGGAAATATGCCTTCACGCACTCCGGCAGGCTTATCGGTAGCTCCATAATTAGCACGGATGCAGTGCTAATTATAATAGTTAATGCTGTCAGATAGTTTAATAGTGTAGAAATCATTCGTATTTTATTTTGGTTGAAGTTACAAATGGTCTTATTTACAATGCTACTATTTTTGGGGCCGAACAAAAACAGTTTTCTTTGCTACTAACAGAAAGGGGTGTTGTTCCCGTAACCCTCTCTTCCCTTGCACTTATAGAGAGCTGGATGGGGTGGGTGTCAAGTCAAACATCCTCCTCCTGTCCAATGGAGGGAAAATGAGGGAATTTGGGACAGTTTAAAAACTAGACGAATAAATCTATCTACTCTACTATTAGGAGTACCAGTTTGATATTATTTAATATCATAATCGAGACTCATTAAAACCGAGCAATTTTTTTGTTTGATTTCTGATTAAAATTACTGAGGGCCAGAAATTGTTAGTTTTTTTTATTTAACGCCTTGCGTTTCTTTTGCAGTTGTAGCAAAACATTCGAAAAAGTATAGGCCTCGAAATGAGGCGAGAGTTAGAATCAACTGTGTGCGTGCATGCGTACATTTTATACCCAGTAGAACCAACGTTTCAAATATAAGCTAATAGCACGTACTGCACACACCTGAGGGAGAGAACAGTAAAGAGGCCATGCAAGGTACCTTGCTCGTGCTTCTTTCGAGTAGAAACATTGGCCACGCAGATACAGAGGGATAGACTGGACTGGCCGTAGTTCTCGTCACTTCGATACGTATAGTTGCTACAAAAGGTGTTGTGCCTGGCGCTGGTCTTGACTGTACATTAAGTACGCATCACCTGGCCACTCCACCTCAACCGCTCGGTCGCCATAGCAACAGCGTCTCAGGGTCTTTTCTCTCTGTCTGGCAAGACGCCTAAGCTAAATTTTCTTGCATTTTTCTAGCGTGTTTTTAGTTGGACTCGAATACCGGCTGATGAATTGAAAGCAAGAAAAAAAACTGGCCTAGTATTTCACTGTTAGTACAAAAAAATCGAAAGCAAAATCCGGCCAGAATGCCGCCAAAGAAATCGGCTGAGGATCGGCACAAAAGCGGGCGGAGCGGGTCGCCGGGCAAGAAAGGAAAGGACGGGTAAGTGATGGAGATTTTTGCCACCTCTGACACTAATTTTGACACCCCTGAAACTCGTTTTGCCACCTCTGACACTCGTTTTTTGGTACCTGTGGCACTTGTTTTTTTGCCTCTAATATTTGTTTTGGACATCTGACAATCAGACCTCTGACACTCGTTTTGGCATCCCTGACACTCGTTTTTGGCACCTCTGACACTCGTTTTGGTACCTCTGAATCTCGATTTGGCAACCTCTGACACGTTTTGTCCCCTCTGACACTCGTTTTTGGTACCTCTGACACTTGTTTTGGCGCCCGTGGCATGAATTTTCCAATCCTCGCCTCCCTCTTCGTCTTCCTAAACGCAGTTAACAATCGTTGCCTCTACAAGTACTGACAGTCGGAGACTCATAGCGCCCATAACAACCACTCCCGCCTTCCCCATAGCAACAGTGGAGAGTAAATGCGTGAGAGCAGACACAGAGTGCGGAGCAGATTCTGTTGAAACAATTATGACTTGCCGTACACTATGGGCTTTCCACTTGGAGGGAAACATTGCTGCTCCTAGGGGAAGGAAATAAAGACAGCCAGGTGCGACGGCAATTTGTTTCCAGCCTTTGCCTCTTCCTCTTTCCTTCTGTCTCTCCTAAAACGCTTGGTTGAGATGGTTGCAAAGCAAGGCGTGGCGCTTTAAATTTTGCCCGACTCTGCAAGAGGCCGATTGTAGCAGCAGCAACAGCAAGAGAACAAGACAGCAGAAGCAGAAGACGCAATGAAACAGCGCGGAGCGGCTGCCGTGCCAAGCTCTCGCGCCAGCTCGAGAACCGGCTCCAGAAATGTGTCCTTCCGGGAGCAGAAATCGCCAGTCAGCGGTCAGCACGCGTCATCTTCGACTGATGGATCAATGAGCGCCAGATCGTCGGATGATCGCCGGCGGTGAGATGAGCAGTAGGGTCATAAGCTGCAGGGTCATAAACTGCAGGGTCATAAACTGCAGGGTCATAAACTGCAGGGTCATAAACTGCAGGGTCATAAACTGCAGGGTCATGATCTACAGGGTCATAAGCTGCAGGGTCATAAACTGCAGGGTCATAAACTGCAGGGTCATGATCTACAGGGTCATAAACTGCAGGGTCATGATCTACAGGGTCATAATCTACAGGGTCATAAACTGCAGGGTCATAATCTACAGGGTCATAATATACAGGGTCATAAACTGCAGGGTCATAAACTGCAGGGTCATGATCTACTGGGTCATAAACTGCAGGGTCATAAACTGCAGGGTCATGATCTACTGGGTCATAAACTGCAGGGTCATAAACTGCAGGGTCATGATCTACAGGGTCATAATCTACAGGGTCTCTCTAGAATTTCAAGTATTCAAATTTTCGCTTCGATTAAAAAATTGAACGGTGGAAAGAATAGCTTCAGCTTCTGTCGCCACGTCATTAGAAAAAATGTTTCTCTTGGAAAAAATCAGTTAAGAGCTAAATTCTTAACAATGTTGCATGCACACAACTGGAATAGAAACTCAAATCTATTTTACGGAATTTTATCCTTGCTGAGGAACTGCTCTTAGGGTCTAACCATTTCAACGACTTTCATTTCCGCCCGATGAAGGAAGTTCTTTCTTGTCCTGAAGCATTTTGCAAGCCTTAAGTCTGTCATAGAAAAGTATAAAATCTCAGGAGTGAGTGTGGATTCTACAGAGCAGAAAGAAATTCGCTTCTACAAGTCTGCAACTAAGCAGCTAGCGAGACAGAAAGACAGACAGACAGACACACAGACACACAGACACACAGACAGACAGACAGACAGGCAGGCAGGCAGGCAGGCAGACAGGCAGTCAGACAGACACACAGACACACAGACACACACACACATATACCAGTGTGTGTGTGTTTACATGGACTGCCGTTTCGATAATGCGTTAGGTGGACCACCTAGTTTCTTTAAAAAACTGGCAAAACTAATGCCACTTGGATGCAAAGGCATCAGACTGTTTGTTTATTAGACTTGAGAAGGCTCCAGTTCGAGAGAATTGAACTTAATATATTTTGTGTTTAGCTGGACCCCGTTTAGGTGGACCATTCATTTCTGTAGGTATAGGTGGACCAATCGATCGATTGTGGTCTATTGAGGGTTTAACTGGACCCCATCATACGAGGTCTTCAATGACACTTGGCTTTACAGAAGATAATGCAAATAAAAAAGTAGAACTATGACCTTTTAACTAAAGGCCCGAACAGAATAAAAACCGATTAAAGCTCTAATTAACTTTAGAACAAATTACTTTGCACCAGTTGATTTGTAAAATTCAGCACCTTAGAAAATTGGTGGCAAAACGAATTGAATTAAAATGTAATGATTTGTGAGCTTGTAAAACATCGTCAATATTTTTGACAGCAATACTGAATTGGCATCAGATTACGACAGGAAACCTACTTCATACTTCAACTACATAACAGTAGTTTTCTATACCTGACCCATTTAGCGATGGATTAAGCAGACAGAAGCGCCATGGAATAAGATCGAAAAACTGTGCTGGGGTCCACCTAAGCCCTCTTCGAACTTATCATAGTGTGTCTGTCTGCTGACAAGCTGAGCCGTGTAATAACAGCTGTCCACCTAAACCCTCATCAAACTTATCATAGTGTGTGTCTGTTGGTAGGCTAGGGTGTTGTACTAACAACCTTACAGAGATGTTGCCAAGCATTTAGATGGACTCGGTGGCTGATAGATTCGAGTACTACTTATTTGTACTTATTTGTGATTCGGCGCAAAAAGATTCTTTTTCGAAGCAAAACTCAGTGGATGAATCGAAGGACACGTCACTATATGAGCCGTCTGCCATTGGCATTGTGACGTCGCAGCCCATAACTGATTAATGAAAAATCGCGAAAAATTTGATTCCATTGTATCAAGCAAATTTACTCTGCAAATAAATCTGTTTCGAAAATGATGGAAAAACTACTGTAAAGCTGATAGTACCACACCCAGCCTAGTAGCAGACACACAAGTTCTGTCTGATATATGAAACTGTAAACTGTGATGATGAGGCCATTTAAATCATGATACTAATTTCATTTATTTTCGCGACCAATTTTTTAAATAATATTTTTCTACACATGTCGTCATGTTGCTTATGGCAGACGACTCTTCGACTAATAGTGGCGACCATCCTTCGCCTTCAGCTTCAATGAAGAATCTATTTGCGCTGAATCAGCACTCGTGCAAAGATTTAGTACATTAATCCATCAGCCACCGATTCTATCTAAATGCTGGCAAATCTTCTGTAAGGTTGTTAGCATACAGCCCAGCTTACCAACAGACACACACTGAGCCTCTTCATTTCGTCGATTCTGGTCCTAGAACCAGAACGATTTTGCAAAGTATAACTTTTCAGCGGCGAATAGGCTGCGATTTAGGATTCGGTCTATTTGTTTTCAAAAATTAAAATTTACTTATATTTACCGTGAATTGTTACAATAGATTTAAGATTTAGGAGAATAAAAAATTGTTAAATTTTTGTTAAACTGCAATATTTCTTGTGAAATTCTGTTTCTGGAATCGCTTCGTGAAGAGGCTAACTATGATAAGTTCAATGAGAGTTTAGGTGGACCCCAGGACAGATGTTAGCATACGGCCCAGCTTACCAACAGACACACACTATGATGAGTTCGAAGAGGGTTTAGGTGTTTGTATACGGCTCAGCTTTCCAACAAACACACTATGATAAGTTTGATGAAGGTTTAGGTGGACCCCACCACAGTTGTTCGATCCTATTCCATGCTGCTTCTGTCTGAATGATTGCATTATTGCTAAATAGTTCAAGCTTAACAAACTACTATTTTTTAAAACGAAGTAGTTTTCCTGTCGAAAAAAAAATAATCCGTAAGGTTGTTAGTACAAATTCCTGTCGAAATTTTTATATCAATGCGGTACCAATGTCAGAACTATTGATGATATTTTATGAGCCCATAAATCATGATTCATGACTTCATTGCAACCCATTTTTAAATTATTTTTTACACGCGTCGTCATGGTGCTTATTGCAGACGACTCTTCCACTTATGGTGGCGACCATCCTTTGCCTTCAGCTTCAAATAGGTATCAATTTGCGCAGAATCAGCGCTCGAGCGAAGATGGCTCGGTGATGGATGAATCTATCTACTTCTGTAAGGGAGTTAGTACAATGACGAGCTTTTAAGCAGACACACACTATGATAAGTTCGAAGAGGGTTTAGGTGGACCCCCGCACAGTTGTTAGTATACAGCCCAGCTAACCAACAGACACACACTCATATGATAAGTTTGATGAGGGTTTAGGTGGACCCCAGCACAGGTGTTAGTAAACGGCTCAGCTTTCCACCAGACACACACTATAATAAGTTCGAAGAGGGTTTGGGTGGACCCCAGCACAGTTGTTAGTATACGGCCCAGCTTGTCAGCAGACAGACACAATGATAAGTAGTTCAATGAGGGTTTAGGTGGACCCCAGCATAGCTGTTAGTAAACGGCTCAGCTTGCTTGTCAACAGACAGACACACTATGATAAGTTCAATGAGGGTTTAGGTGGACCCAACACAGTTTTAAGTATACGGCTCAGCTTTCCAACAAACACACTATGATAAGTTCGATGAGGGTTTAGGTGGACCCCAGCACAGTTGTTCGATCCTATTTCATGCTGCTTATGTCTAAATGATTGGCATTATTGCTAAATGGGTCAAGTTAAAAAAACTACTATTATGTAACGCGAAGTAAGTTTCCTGTCAAATTCTTGATATCAATGCGGTATCAGTGTCCAAACTACTTGTGACATTTTATGAGCCTATAAATTATAATACGTGAATTCATTGCAACCAATTTTTTAAAAGATTTTTTTCTACATGCATCGTTATGATGCTTAAAGCAGACGACTCTTCGACTAATGGTGGCGACCATCGTTTGCCTTCAGCTTCAAGGAAGATTCAATTTGCGCCGAATCAGTGTTCGAGCGAAGATGGCTCGGTGATGGATAAATCTATATACTTCCGTATGGTTGTTAGTACAACGAGGAGCTTGTAAGCAGACACCCACTATAATAAGTTCGAAGAGGGTTTAGGTGGACCCCCGTAGTATACGGCCCAGCTTGTCAGCAGACAGACACACTATGATAAGTTCAATGAGGGTTTAGGTGGACCCCCGCACAGTTGTTAGTATACGGCCCAGCTTACCAACAGACACACACTATGATAAGTTCGAAGAGGGTTAAGGTGGACCCCCGTACAGTTGTTAGTAAACGGCCCAGCTTTCCAACAGACACACACTATGATAAGTTCGATGAGGGTTAAGGTGGACCCCAGCACAGCTGTTAGTATACGGCCCAGCTTTCCAACAGACACACACTATGATAAGTTCGATGAGGGTTTAGGTGGACCCAAGCACAGCTGTTAGTGTACGGCCCAGCTTGACAGCAGACAGACACACATTATGATAAGTTCGATGGGGGTTTAGGTGGACTCCAGCACAGTTGTTCGATCCTATTCCATGCTGCTCTGTCTAAATGATTGGTATTATTGCTAAATGTGTCAAGCTTAAAAAACTACTATTATGTAACGCGAAATAGGATTCCTGTCGAAATCTTGATATCAATGCGGTATCACTGTCCAAACTATTGATGCTATTTCATGAGCTCATAAATCAGGATTCATGAATTCATTGCGACCAATTTTTTAAATGATTTTTTCTACACGCGTCGTCATGGTGCTTATAGCAGACGACTCTTCGACTAATGGTGGCGACCATCCTTCGCCTTCAGCTTCAAATAAGAATCACTTTGCGCTGAATCAGCGCTTAAGCAAAGATGGCTCGATGATGGATAAATGTATCTATATTCTGTAAGGGTGTAAGTACAACGCCGAGCTTGTCAGCAGACACACACTGTGATAAGTTTCATGAGGGTTTAGGTGGACCCCAGCACAACTGTTAGTATACGGCCCAGCTTTTCAGCAGACAAACACTATAATAAGTTCGAAGAGTGTTTAGGTGGACCCCAGCACAGTTGTTAGTATAAGGCCTAGCTTTTCAACAGACACACACTATGATAAGTTCGGAGAGGGTTTTGGTGGACCCCAGCGCAATTGTTCGATCCTATTTTATGCTGCTTCTGTCTAAATGATTGGCATTATTGCTAAATGGTTCAGGTTAAAAAAACTACTATTATGTAAGGTTTCCTGTCGAAATCGTGATATCAATGCGGTACCACTGTCCAAACTACTTGTGACATTTCTTGACCCAATAAATTATGATACTTGAATTCATTGCAACCAATTTTTTAAATATTTTTTTCTACATGCATCGTTATGATGCTTAAAGCAGACGACTCTTCGACTAATGGTGGCGACCATCGTTTGCCTTCAGCTTCAAGGAAGATTCAATTTGCGCCGAATCAGTGTTCGAGCGAAGATGGCTCGGTGATGGATAAATCTATATACTTCCGTATGGTTGTTAGTACAACGAGGAGCTTGTAAGCAGACACACACTATAATAAGTTCGAAGAGGGTTTAGGTGGACCCCCGTAGTATACGGCCCAGCTTGTCAGCAGACAGACACACTATGATAAGTTCAATGAGGGTTTAGGTGGACCCCGCACAGTTGTTAGTATACGGCCCAGCTTACCAACAGACACACACTATGATAAGTTCGAAGAGGGTTAAGGTGGACCCCCGTACAGTTGTTAGTAAACGGCCCAGCTTTCCAACAGACACACACTATGATAAGTTCGAAGAGGGTTTAGGTGGACCCCCGTACAGTTGTTAGTAAACGGCCCAGCTTTCCAACAGACACACACTATGACAAGTTCGTTCGATGAGGGTTTAGCTGGACCCCAGCACAACTGTTAGTATACGGCCCAGCTTACCAACAGACACACACTATGATAAGTTCGATGAGGGTTAAGGTGGACCCCCGTACAGTTGTTAGTAAACGGCCGAACTTTCTAACAGACACACATGATAAGTTCGTAGGGGGTTTAGGTGGACTCCAGCACAGCTGTTAGTAAGCGGCTAAGCTTGTCAGCAGACATACACAATCATAGGACTCACACGATGAGGGTTGGCCAGTCCAATTTACAATTTATTCGTACATTTAACTGCTCTCTCAACTTCGTACTTTTGATGCTCGTAAGACGGATGCTGCACTTCCTTAAGCATTATTGTTTTCGTTCGAGTGTCGATGTATTGGATGCAAGCGGACAAGAGTGTTTTCGGTTTTAGATACGATGGGGTTTTTGTCTTTTCTGGTTTTATATTGTTGCTTTACTTGGACCGGGGCTGAACACAGCTGTTTATCTCACTGGCCAATAGGATAGGTGTGTGGGTTCAGGCATGGAGGGAGGGAAGGCGCAACCTTCCCCCTAAATCGCCAATAGCATGTACATATTACGCGGCTCTATGTACGAGCTAAAAGGTATATCTGACCCCAGCATGGCTAGCCCATTAGCCACACGGACCAATAGCTAAACAGTGGGGCTTCTTGGGCTTTGCAGAACGAGACAGACTTGCAGGGAGCAATCGAATTAATCTAGTTTACTTTTCCCGAGTCTTGTCCGTAAATGTCACTTAGTGGCCTTGGCGTTCAGTTTTAAAAAATGAATTGAAAAATGTTTAAAGTAAGTGCATCAATTAATACTGACAAAGCACTTGAAATCTACTTTGGCTTGCGAGCTCTCGCGTTTAAATTTAAGTTTTCATGTAATTGTACCGTTGCACGTCACTTATTTACATTTTCAACGCTTTGTGTTGAAAAGAAACAAAGTTACTAAACAAAAAATTTGTCTGTGAAACAGACAGATTTTCTGTGAAACAGACAGTTTGTCTGTTATAAACACACTTTTATTTTTTGTTTTTTGTCTGTTTTTGGGTTACGTGGACCTTTGCAATGTGGTTTACATGGACCGAGTAAAAGGTCCACCTAAACTAAAATTCAAACCATTTTTTTCTGATACTACTTCCAGCAGTAAAATCGCACACACAGTTTCACAGCATACAAGACTCCAATCAGATTCCATCTAAACCCCCATTAAACTTGTCAGAAAGAAATTGTGAGGTGGTCCACGTAAGGGGTCCACCTAAACCGAGAGGTCCACGTAAGGACGCTTTCAAACGGACAAAAGGTCCATATAAACGCACAGACACTAACACAGACAGACAGACAGACAGACAGACAGACAGACAGACAGACAGTCAGACAGACACACAGACACACAGACACACAGACAGACAGACAGACAGACAGTCAGACAGACACACAGACACACAGACACACAGACAGACAGACAGACAGACAGGCAGACAGGCAGGCAGACAGGCAGACAGACAGACAGACAGACAGACAGACAGACAGACAGACAGACAGACAGACACACAGACAGACAGACAGACACACAGACAGACAGACAGACACACAGACAGACAGACAGGCACACAGACAGACACACAGGCACACAGACAGGCAGACAGACAGACAGTCAGACAGGCAGACAGTGATGGACTCAACCAGAAGCAGCAGCAGAGCAACCACGGGACAGAGCAGACGCGGTAGCCGAAGAAAGTCCGTGATACATCCGGGCACCAATGTCGCATCCGCTGCCTCTTCAAGCAAATTCGAACTATCCCTGTTGTTAGAGACTGAGTCGTGAGTCTGATTTGAACTTTTTGGCTTGGCTAGTTAGAAATTTGCATTCAGTGAATACCTTTTCTTTCCCTGAAGACTCGATACCATCATACGTTCTCTTTTGCCAGAGCAGCCCATTAGATTTTTATGCATCAGGCAACTTCCTCTAGAACGTCAGATACTAGAGGATACCATCAAAATAGCCGACAGTTTTTTTAACCACAATATCAGCTGCATCAACATAATCAACAAGGCCAAACCAACAATAAGCAAGAGCTACCCAATTCTTTAACCCCCTCACGCATCTCTTCTCATCGCTTCAATTCCAAGAAAAGCCACTAAACCCGCCGTATTGTGTTGTTCCACTTGACAACAATCAGTGAAGTCTATTTGGGGACGCATTATAACAATGCTGATTTTAGGTCGCTTCCTTTAACAAAGGACAACGATGAAAGAGGTTCTGCCAGGGGATAAAATCTAACGCACACGACTTCCAAATGGGGATTAGAGTTTATTATTAGGAACTTCTAGCCATCCGTCATGGACATTGGTTCAGTATCGGCAACCCTTGACGTCACCAAGAAGCTGCAGTCGAAAGCTGCCGCAGCTAGAAGTGCTGCAGCCGCGGCAGCGTCTGATAGTTCAACAACCCGAGCTCCTTCGGCTGCAGGCGGCGGCGGCGGGAGTCTAAAAGATCGGTTAAGAAAGAACGGCGAGTTTCTGCCTCTGTTGCTGGCTGCTTCTAGTGGCAGCGGGGCGTCTGTCAGCCATCACAGCGGCTCCAGGGCGGCCTCGCTTCATTCAACTATGGAGGAGGCTGGCGGGACGTGGCTCACCGCTGCCGGGTGCGTTGGTGCATCGCGGATGTGTGTGACGGGTGGTCGATTTGTTTCTAAAAATCTTTAAAATAATCTTGAGAAGGTTTTCGATTCCGAACAAAGGTTAACAAAGCAGTGGATAAATAATAGTTCGGCAGAAATTTTGCAGAGTTCGGAGAAAATGATGTAGATTTCAGAAAGTGTCCTGTAGATTTTTAACAAAAATGCGTATGAAAAAAAAGATTTAGATTTCTGAGAAACGGGTGTAGATTACTTAGAAACGCATAAAGATTTCTAAAAAAATGATATTTATTTCTAAAAAATGGACAATTATTTATGAGAAATGAATATATATTTCTGAGACATTGATATACGATATACGCATGTAGATTTTAGAGAAACTAATATACGCTCGAAGATATCTAAAAAAAGATAAAGATTTTTCAGAAAATGATATAGGTTTCTTAAAAAGGGATGTAGACTTTTGATAGAAAAGAGAAGACTGCAAGTTTTAGCGAAGCATTTTGCAGAATTTTGGTTGAAGAATAGACAATTTTTAATGGAGATAGATCTGAAGATGCTTCATCGACTTGGAAAGCACAAAAATACACCAAACGATCAGTACACCGACTTTCAGCATTGCACTGTACATTCTATACCTTATTCTCGACCCTTACCTTCTGTACTCAATTTCCCACAGTGACCCCAGTCTGACAATCTGCCTCTCGTAACTCACGGATCCACACACATAGCACAAAGGAAGAAAAAATCATTCCTTCTCAAATCCCATATGTGCGTATCCAATAGCAACCGACTGTACAAAGAATACTCCGCGTTGCTAGCCTAAAGGTACGGCCTATTTTATTCAGTATGCAAGTAGATCCTATAGTATTACACACAGCACAAAAGGTTCCCCTCCAGAAGGAAACTTTTATAAGCCTTTGCATCTCAGACTTGGTCAATGTTGATTCTAAATTAGCTAAGCAGGCACAGCATGCAGCAGCCGGCAGTAAGCGGAACGGCAAAGCGAGGCAACCATCGGCCAAATCTGACTTTGCCGGTTTCACCTCAGCCGTCGGAAACTAACGAGTACGAGATCTGATTTATCGAATCCGCATCCAGCCAGTCCCCCGCAAACAGCCCCCCACAAACAGCCCCCCACAAACAGCCCCCCGCAAACAGCCCCCCACAAACAGCCCCCCACAAACAGCCCCCCACAAACAGCCCCCCACAAACAGCCCCCCACAAACAGCCCACACAAACAGCCCCCACAAACAGCCCCCCAGAAACAGCCCCCACATAAACAGCCCCCAGAAACGGCACCCCACAAACAACCCCCAAAAACAGCCCCCCAATAACGGTCCCTACAATCCGTTTTTCTTCGAAAATGGCTAAAAAAATAACCGTGTTTTCCTAACAATTCGTTGTCACTTGAGCTAAACTGTATGTAAGGTCATGCTAAAAGTGTTTCTAGCCGCACATTTGAATCACATTTACGCGTAACTCCCAAAAAAAACCTTGAATGAGTCGAATCAAGCCACCCACACACCTGGGGCACGAACTGAGCGATTACAAAAAACTCTGCCTAGCAAATCTGGGGTCCATAGATTGCATTCGCGCTACAGGCAGCTTACCAAGTTGGCATAATTTAAGGCAATCTATAGCTAAGCCCTAGCGAGCTTTATCAACATTCTGCAAATTATATATTTTTTTCTCTACGCGTAAATTCTGATTAGATAAAGCGTTCTGCCGGCTCTGGAGAACCTTCCTGACCTACCACCCACCCTCCGCTACACTGGCTTGATCGACCTTGTGGCCCTTCTTATCGTGGAAAATAGGATTTTTTTCTACAAAAAATTACCAATAGTGCGTCAAGATATGCGTGTCTCAAGCTTGGTCCTATAAGATTTTTGTTTCAGGGATTGGCACCAAGATCTTTGTGTCAGGTGTTGGTGCCAAGATCTTTGTGTCAGGAGTTGGCGCCAAGATCTTTGTGTCAGGGGTTGCCGCCAAGATCTTTGTGTCCTGTTTTGGCGCCAAGATCTTTGTGTCAGGAGTTGGCGCCAAGATCTTTGTGTCCTGTTTTGGCGCCAAGATCTTTGTGTCAGGAGTTGGCGCCAAAATCTTTGTGTCAGGTGTTGGCGCCAAGATCTTTGTGTCCTGTTTTGGCGCCAAGATCTTTGTGTCAGGGGTTGGCGCCAAGATCTTTGTGTCCTGTTTTGGCGCCAAGATCTTTGTGTCAGGGGTTGGCGCCAAGATCTTTGTGTCAGGGGTTGGCGCCAAGATCTTTGTGTCAGGTGTTGGCGCCAAGATCTTTGTGTCAGGTGTTGGCGCCAAGATCTTTGTGTCAGGAGTTGGCGCCAAGATCTTTGTGTCAGGAGTTGGCGCCAAGATCTTTGTGTCCTGTTTTGGCGCCAAGATCTTTGTGTCAGGTGCTATACCAAAGCCAAAATGCGAAAATATAAAATTTTATGACAACAATATCAATTAAAACTCGATACCAACCAAAAATATTCTTGCAGAGGTCCCGGCGCCAACTCGCCACAGGAGCCGAAGAAGCCGAAGCTGACCATTTGGCCAGAATTCTCTGACACGGAGATCAACAATGAGAAATGGGTGCGCATTTTGATTTGATTTGTTACTTCGTGAGGAGAGACCATAGAGAGAAGTGAAGTAGAAGGAGAGACCGGAGAGCGACAGGGGACTGAGGGATAGACCGGAGAGCGACAGGGGGACTGAAGGAGAGACCGGAGAGAGAAAGGGGACAAAATGAGAGACCGGAGAGAGAAAGGGGACAAAATGAGAGACCGGGGGACAAAATGAGAGACCGGAGAGAGAAAGGGGACAAAATGAGAGACCGGAGGGAGAAAAGGGACAGACGAATTGACCAAAGACTGAAAGAGCAGAAGGAATTTGGAGAGATAAAAATCAATGAGAAATGAGGAAGAGCTATATAAAGTGGCTAAAAACATAAAAGGGTAAATATAAAATACACACAGATTTAAAACAGTGACAAAGTGTTCTTGTTGCTCGTAAAAGAATTGCATACTAAACGCATTGCAATACATAGCGTTCTATAACTACCCAAGGTTACTTTCGACATTCACATTTTGCAATAGCATAGCACTAATTGAGTACTGATTTATTCCGTCCATATTAAAATAAGCCTTGCCGCATGCATGGCTAACCTCGTTAAAAATCGTTAGCTAATTCTTTCGGCGCACAGAAACAAACTCACACTAACGCGCATGGAATTAAACGAACTGCGCAAGAAAGTCAGTCAGTCAAATAGAACGGTGGTTAATGTATTTTGTATTTCGTATAATTTATGCGTTATTTATATGGAGCTATAATATATAGTATAGGTGAGTGAGTGTATCCAACTCAACCTACATGTAGCAGCTGTTTCTTATGGGCTTAGTTTTTATTCGTATTTTTACTTTGTATATTATTATTGAGTGATCCATTACTATAGGATAACCAGTATTGAAAAACACAAAGACCAAATATAGTAACTGACCTCGTCCTGCATTCAAGTATCAAAAAAATTCCCAATTATGAAACTATTTTATGTCCACCCCAGCTGTCTACATGCTTGTAATAGAAGTAACCTAAAATTGAAAACAACACTCAGTTGAGAACAATTTTGTGGGAAAATCTTTCACGTCTTAATGGCCAAACGGAGCAACACAAAAAAACACTGGTCCTTTTTGCGCAGTCCTTTTTTGAGCCGTTCTGTCCGTGTGTGCACTCAAAATTCAGAAAAGCCGAAATCAATAACTTAACAGGAGGCGCAAGCCTGGGCGTGACAATGGCTGACTAAGCGACCCCCTACTAGCAACCTCCCCTCCCCTACCGCGCTATACTCAATGGGTTTGGTGGGAGCGCGCCTCGTGCTCAAGCCCGCACAGCAACTCTTTCCTACATACTACATTGTTCTCTCTTCCCCCCTGCATGGCCTGCTACAGTGCTTGCGTGTGAGTTTTTGTACGGCCAGTACATTGGCTTGCTCAAAAAGCTAGCAGCTGCTTACTTCTTCCCTATACTTGGCCCAATCCCGGACCTCATTTCAACCTTTCGTACCTTTATTACAACAGTTCTTATCAAGGACTCCCAAACTGTAAAGGTTGTTTATAGTTTGTGGATCTGGACATTGGCGCCTCTCCCTGAATGACTCCATGATGATTTGGCGCCTCTCCCTGACTGACTCCATGATGATTTGGCGCCTCTCCCTGACTGACTCCATGATGATTTGGCGCCTCTCCCTGACTGACTCCATGATGATGTGGCGCCTCTCCCTGACTGACTCCATGATGATTTGGCGCCTCTCCCTGACTGACTCCATGATGATGTGGCGCCTCTCCCTGATTGACTCCATGATGATTTGGCGCCTCTCCCTGATTGACTCCATGATGATTTTGGCGCCTCTCCCTGACTGACTCCATGATGATGTGGCGCCTCTCCCAACTGACTCCATGATGATTTGGCGCCCCTTGACTAATTCCAATTTGGCACCTAAAGATTTTGCACCCGATTTTGTTTAAAATATCGTGCAATTTCACATTGAATTTGCGAATTTGCACGCTGATCGCGCATTTGGTTCGCATCATCAGGCTACAACTCGTGTAGCTAAGGCTTCGGCTCCGGAACCAAAATCGGAGTAGGCTAAAGAACTCACCGATAGAGAGAAAGAGAACCAGAGTGAAAGAAAAATAGAGGTGAGAGCGCCGTGCTCTCATTGTGTGCCCCCTCCCCTATCCAGTCGGCATTTGCCTCCTCAACGCGCTTGGTGCCTGAGCGTGTGTACGCCGTGCCTCTTTCTTCCAATTCAAATGCAGGCACTGTACACCGCTCCCACAGCAGCTGCTGCTGGAGAGAAACAGCTCACAATCCAGCCAGTCCCACCCACCTCTCTCCGCCCTCGCCCCCAACCAAGCAACCAATAACCCGGAGAAAGGTGAGAGGGCAGGGTGCGTTCTCGCAGTCGATTGTATTAGCTTTTTTCGGATAGAGTTTTTGGGGGTGGGGGGTCGCGTGCCGGCATATATATTTATGAATTGCTGGCGGTAGTGGAATTATTTTCTACGGACAAGACGTAGCTCGCAGAAGAGAGCAGAAGCAGGCAGACACAGGAGAAAACAATCGGCGGGGGTTCCTCCCTCCCGTGCGGGAGGGCAGTGCGGGGCTCCTTAGCTAACAGCTGACCCTGCCTGACTGAGAGACCTCCACAAAACAACCCACGCAATTGCAGGACTCGGCTCACGGAGGCAAAGCTAAAGCGCCAGAGAAAGGCAAAGCGCCTGTTGCGGTGAGTCAAAGCAACCCATTTTTTCCCAGTATTTTTCATTGACTAATCCTTTGGGATTGCTTTTCCGATAATCCTCTGTGTATTGCGTTTAGTCATTAGTGTGTCTGCATTCTCAACGCAAAATTCTACCCTCATACAGCCCTCCCTACAATCTCCTCCCTTCATTATATCCTCCCTACAATCTCCTCCCTTCATTCTACCCTCGCTACAATCTCCTCCCTTCATTCTATCCTCCCTACAATCTCCTCTCTTCATTCTATCCTCCCTACAATCTCCTCCCTTCATTCTATCCTCCCTACAATCTCCTCCCTTCATTCTACCCTCCCTACAATCTCCTCCCTTCATTTTATCCTCCCTACAATCTCCTCCCTTCATTCTATCCTCCCTACAATCTCCTCCCTTCATTCTATCCTCCCTAAAATCTCCTCCCTTCATTCTATCCTCCCTACAATCTCCTCCCTTCATTCTACCCTCCCTACAATCTCCTCCCTTCATTCTACCCTCCCTACAATCTCCTCCCTTCATTCTACCCTCCCTAAAATCTCCTCCTTTCATTCTATCCTCCCTACAATCTCCTCCCTTCATTCTATCCTCCCTACAATCTCCTCCCTTCATTCTATCCTCCCTACAATCGCCTCCCTTCATTCTATTCTCCCTACAATCTCCTCCCTTCATTCTGTCCTCCCTAAAATCTCCTCCCTTCATTCTATCCTCCCTACAATCTCCTCCCTTCATTCTATCCTCCCTAAAATCTCCTCCCTTCATTCTATCCTCCCTACAATCTCCTCCCTTCATTCTATCCTCCCTAAAATCTCCTCCCTTCATGCTACCCTCCCTACAATCTCCTCCCTTCATTCTACCCTCCCTACAATCTCCTCCCTTCATTCTATCCTCCCTAAAATCTCCTCCCTTCATTCTATCCTCCCTACAATCTCCTCCCTTCATTCTATCCTCCCTACAATCTCCTCCCTTCATTCTACCCTCCCTACAATCTCCTCCCTTCATTTTATCCTCCCTACAATCTCCTCCCTTCATTCTATCCTCCCTAAAATCTCCTCCCTTCATTCTATCCTCCCTACAATCTCCTCCCTTCATTCTATTCTCCCTACAATCTCCTCCCTTCATTCTGTCCTCCCTACAATCTCCTCCCTTCATTCTATCCTCCCTAAAATCTCCTCCCTTCATTCTATCCTCCCTACAATCTCCTCCCTTCATTCTATCCTCCCTAAAATCTCCTCCCTTCATGCTACCCTCCCTACAATCTCCTCCCTTCATTCTACCCTCCCTACAATCTCCTCCCTTCATTCTATCCTCCCTAAAATCTCCTCCCTTCATTCTATCCTCCCTACAATCTCCTCCCTTCATTCTATCCTCCCTACAATCTCCTCCCTTCATTCTACCCTCCCTACAATCTCCTCCCTTCATTTTATCCTCCCTACAATCTCCTCCCTTCATTCTATCCTCCCTAAAATCTCCTCCCTTCATTCTATCCTCCCTACAATCTCCTCCCTTCATTCTATTCTCCCTACAATCTCCTCCCTTCATTCTGTCCTCCCTACAATCTCCTCCCTTCATTCTATCCTCCCTAAAATCTCCTCCCTTCATTCTATCCTCCCTACAATCTCCTCCCTTCATTCTATCCTCCCTAAAATCTCCTCCCTTCATGCTACCCTCCCTACAATCTCCTCCCTTCATTCTACCCTCCCTACAATCTCCTCCCTTCATTCTACCCTCCCTAAAATCTCCTCCCTTCATTCTATCCTCCCTACAATCTCCTCCCTTCATTCTATCCTCCCTACAATCTCCTCCCTTCATTCTATCCTCCCTACAATCTCCTCCCTTTATTCTATTCTCCCTACAATCTCCTCCCTTCATTCTGTCCTCCCTAAAATCTTGTCACTTCTGTTTTAACCTTCCTCAAGTATGATTTGTTTTACTCTACTCAACCCAAGATATTAATTATCAACAAATTCCAAAAAATCCCCTCGAAAAAATCCCCCCAGGCGGCGCCGCAATACTTCGACGACCCCGACGGTCCACTGCCCTTGCCCAACTCGCTCCGACCGGAGCAGTGGAAACGGCCGCAGGAGTACTTCGGCGAAGGTCGCCCAGTACTGGTGGTGGACGGGGAGAACAATGGCTACTTCAGCTTCGATTTGATGTCGGCCAATGAGCACATCCTGCACTGCGAGGTGAGCTGGCTGATTTTTGAGGATTTCCTTACTGTGTTAGGATAAAATGTTGAGAAAGAAACGACCGAAAAACAGATTGGGAAAAGAGAAAAAATGAGAATGAGAAGGTAGATAGAAAATCGTAGAAGAGGAAATAGATAGGTGAGATCGAGAGAATCGAGGTAGATAAGATTGAGTTTAAGATAGATTAGATTGAGATTGAGATAGATAAAATTGAAATTGAGATAGATAAGATTGAAATTGAGATAGATTAGATTGACATAGAGAGAAGAGAAGCAGAATAGAGCCCAAGAAAGGTCGAGCATCCGATTCCTTCCTTCTCTTTCTATACAAAAGTGAGGCAGAAAGAAATTCGAACAGTGGGTTAAAATTTCATAACAACGCAGGTTTCGCAATGTCACACGATCCAAGAAAATCGCATGCTTCAGGTAGATTGCATTACAAAATTAGTGGGGGAAACCGAGCACACCCTAATAACATTCCGATTGTATGTCAGTTTGAGGCTTCAACAGGCTTCAGATGCTACGATGATGACGTAATCAGACCCGAGGCGGAACCTTTAGAAAATCGAACAATTAAGAATTCAAAAGCTTTGACCGCTCTTTATACCCCGTGAAACATCCAACAATATGGCCCGTATACGCTGAGTCAGTCAGCAAGTGTAAACTAAACTTTTCTGTTCCTTGTCTATGCCTTACCTGGGAATTAGTTAATATGAGGTCGATGAAATTTCACACTGGCAACAAGAATGAAACTGAGACAGCAGGAATACTCGTAAGATTCGCATTTTCTGTGCGTGACTCATTCGCAGCCCAGCCTCAGCTCTCATCTGTAAGCTGAGCTGCATGCTTTGCTTTCAGCATGTCTACCTGTAGATTGCTTGACTTTCTCTTTCGTGTTCAACTCCGTTTATTTTGTCTCACTCCTCCTCTCTCGGTATCTACCTCACTCTCTCCCTTTCCTCTCTCGGTATCTACCTCACCCTCTCCCTTTCCTCTCTCGGTATCTACCTCACTCTCTCCCTTTCTTCTCTCGGTATCTACCCCACTGTCTCCCTTTCCTCTCTCGGTATCTACCTCACCCTCTCCCTTTCCTCTCTCGGTATCTACCTCACTCTCTCCCTTTCTTCTCTCGGTATCTACCTCACTCTCTCCCTTTCTTCTCTCGGTATCTACCCCACTGTCTCCCTTTCCTCTCTCGGTATCTACGTCACTGTCTCTCTCCTTCCTTAATTCCAGTCCAAGGCCAGTTAAAGTTAAATAAATACTTTTCTGTTCACACGAAAACGTGCTAAAGGCTACCACCTGGGAAGCAATTTTGGGCCTGACTTCTGAGAGTACCGGATGCTGGATCATTGGTTCACTTTTTCGCTCTCTCCCTCTCCAGCTCCGCCGCAATCTCCGCTTGACTGGCCTTCATTCGCGAACAACATTTTTTTTTCAAAAAGAAGGAAGCAATTTATTCAACTAGCGCCAATTGTAGCGAGTGGGGGAGAGAATGCTTTTCGCTTTTGGTCGCTTGGTGCGGAGCACAGCCAAGATTGCTTCAGTTGTGTAACGTTTCTTAGAAAGTGAAGCTCATTCTAAGAAATAATTTCAGAGCGTTTTTTTCTAGTGAAAAGTCTTTTAGGCAGTCGACTGAGCAGAAATTATGAGTCACAGGAGTGAAACCGATTCTTAAAGGTGCCTTGAATCTCTCGGCTACCCTTCAAAGGTTCTCACGCTCCTCAACATCACTGTATTCCGCTTTAACTCACTATCCCCCATTCACTCTCGTTCCTTCCCTGTCTTCTTTTCTTTCTCCCCCCTTCATTCTTCTCCCTTCACTCTCCTCCCTTCACTCTCCCCCCTTCATTCTCCTCCCGTCACTCTCCTCCCTTCACTCTCCTCCCTTCACACTCCTCCCTTCACTCTCGTCCCTTCATTCTCCTCCCTTCACTCTCCTCCCTTCACTCTCCTACCTTCACTCTCCTCCCTTCATTCTCCTCCCTTCACTCTCCTCCCTTCACTCTCCTCCCTTCACACTCCTCCCTTCACTCTCGTCCCTTCATTCTCCTCCCTTCACACTCCTCCCTTCACTCTCGTCCCTTCACTCTCCTCCCTTCACACTCCTCCCTTCACTCTCGTCCCTTCATTCTCCTCCCTTCACTCTCCTCCCTTCACTCTCGTCCCTTCACTCTCCTCCCTTCACTCTCCTCCCTTCACTCTCCTACCTTCACTCTCCTCCCTTCATTCTCCTCCCTTCACTCTCCTCCCTTCACTCTCCTCCCTTCACTCTCCTACCTTCACTCTCCTCCCTTCATTCTCCTCCCTTCACTCTCCTCCCTTCACTCTCCTCCCTTCACTACCCTCACAACAACGACCCCATCCAACCCACCGCAGCTGATCAGATGGATCATCACCCAGGTGGACGCGCTATTCAAGATGCACGCCAGCAAAGCCACAGGCGCCGAGCCAGCCGAGGTTCTGGTGTCCCCGGACGGCATGGTGTACAACTACCGACCCTGGGAGCACATCGTCGCTATTAACAAAGTGGCCAAGGGACCGAATATTCCTGCGTTTAATCCTTACGGAAAATACGTTGTTCGGCTGTTTTGGCTGGTGAGAAAGTTTTATTCGATTTAAATGGATTGTAAAATTATGGGATGCTAAAACTGACAGGATTTAAGAAGGCTTGAAGGGAATCTCAACAAGGTATTTTTAGGATTAAAAATCAGGGTGTATTTAAGCATAGAAGTGATTGCTACCTCACCTTAGCCTCTCTAATTCCCAAATCTAATCCCCAATTTTCCAGGGCCAGTGGCGCAAAATCTACGTGGACGACAATTTGCCTCTAGACGAAAACGATAAAATCCTTTTGCCAATGACGTCCAGACAGAACGAGCTTTGGCCAATGCTGCTGAGCAAGGCTCTTATCAAAGTGGCCGCTTTAGAGTGAGTTGTAAAATAAGTTTACTATAAGTAGCTATCAGGTGTATTAAATGTATTTTTAGCAACGTTAATGTAAAAATTTCTTTTAGTTACGGAGGCGGCAGCGGTACCCAAGAGTTTGGCGACTTCTCACCGATCCACTGCTTGACAGGTTGGCTGCCACAGACCATCATGGTCAGGTAAAAATTTAAGAAATTAATGTGCAACGATACTACTGTTTATTGAGTAATTTGAGGCAAACAACTTTTTATTTAATTTTACAGAAAGGAAAGCTCCGCAAAGCTGTGGGAGATGTTGCAGAAGTTGCTTCCGGAGTGGAAGCTGCCCCAACCGCCGGAAAAAGATCCGACAGAGGCGACAGAAGAGGCGCCAGTGGGAGCTGTGAGTCTTCTTTTAGTAGAGGGGGTTGTTGCTGCATGAGAGGTCCTAGGCTCGAGTTCAGAAAATTTTGACTATCCAAAAAAATCTAGTAAAATTAATAACCGAACGGTCAGATTGCTCAAGCAACACGGAGCAATCTTCAGCATATTCAGCATCACCAGCAGCAGCAACAGGCGCAGCAGCAGCAGCAGCAGCAGCAGCAGCAGCAGCAACAACAACCAGTTGCTGGGCCAACTGACAGCCACTTGAACAGCTCATCAGCATCAACTGTTCGAATGAGCCAGGCAGTTAAAATGGCGGTAAACAGTCCAGGATCGCACAAAGTCTAACCTTATAAAAGCAAAAAATACCTAATCTTCTAGAAGAAAACAAAACCCCACTCAGTTTCCTTATCTTCTGATAGATTAGTAGCAGAACTTTGAGATTTGAAAATTTGAAAAACAAAATCGCGTTATTTTTAATTGAACTGTTTTATCTCTATTTCTCTCTCTCTGTCTCTATTTGAACCGTAGCAACAAAACCTACAAAAACCTGTTTTATTTTCAATTCATTATTTATTTACGAATCATCTATATATGATTGGCAGCTTTGATTAGTTTGATTTCATAATAATTCCTCAAGGATTTCATGATGCTTTCATTGAAAAAATATGCATTAACTCCCCGCTCAGACACCGGACATGGAGAAGCAGGCGGACCAGCATAGCAAAGGCAAACCCGGACCGCCAGAAAAAGCTGGCAAAGGTGAGAAAATAATTTCCAATCTTGAAAATCTTTCTTTTTAATTATTAACTACGCCAAAGCTTGACAAATAGCTTCCATCCACAAATTTTCAGGAAAAGAGGAAAAGAAAGAAGCAAAAGCAGCGAAGACCGATAAGATAAGTGAGTAAAGTTTTTTGTTCTTGTTAATTTCTTTTACTACCGAAATATAAAATCCAAGCGACTCAATACAGTTTTAGACACTCTATTAGACACCCGATATAAACCTAATAGAAACTTAATCAGTCACCCTAATAGTCACCCTATTAGTCACCCTATTAGTCACCCTATTAGTCACCCTATTAGTCACCCTATTAGTCACCCTATTAGTCACCCGATTAGTCACCCTATTAGTCACCTAATTAGTCACCCTATTAGTCACCCTATTAGTCACCCTATTAGCCACCCTATTAGTCACCTAATTAGTCACCTAATTAGTCACCCTATTAGTCACCCTATTAGTCACCCTATTAGCCACCCTATTAGTCACCTAATTAGTCACCCTATTAGTCACCCTATTAGTCACCCTATTAGCCACCCTATTAGTCACCTAATTAGTCACCCTATTAGCCACCCTATTAGTCACCCTATTAGACACCCTATTAGTCACCCTATTAGACACCCTATCAGAACTCATTAGTCGCTTTATAAGGCATCGACTCACACAGTCTTTCGACAACCGCCGCTCCCCGCCGCAGAGGAGGACACAATAGTCTACGAGAAGCCCGAGGTGGCCATATTCGCCTCCTACTACGACGCCACAAGGCGGCAGCCGCTGCAGGTGACGTCGCTGGCTGACTGCGCGAACAAGAGCGAGCAGCTACGTCAGCGCGGCTTCTCCTACCTGTACAGCCATCCGGTGCAGCTGACGAAGTTCCGCGTCTGCCCGTTGGAGCCTCCGAAACCGCCTGCGGAGGTGCCGGCCTGGAAGCTGATTCGGCCCCGGGTGAAACGCCCGCTGCCCAGGAGCGAGGCGCCGGAAGACGGCGCGGCGGGTGACGTCCCCGACGACGAGCTGGTCGGAGGACGGGCGGAGGATTCGAAACCGATTCGATCGATTGAAGTGGAGTCTCCGTTCGTTAATTATAAGGTGAGGACAGACGGACAGACAGACAGACAGACAGACAGATAGACAGACAGACAGACAGACAGACAGACAGACAGACAGACAGACAGACAGACAGACGGACAGACAGACAGACAGACAGACAGACAGACAGACAGACAAACAGATAGACAGACAGACAGACAGACAGACGGACAGACAGACAGACAGACAGACAGACAGACAGACAGACAGACAAACAGACAGACAGACAAACAGATAGACAGACAGACAGACAGACAGACAGACAGACAGACAGACAGACAGACAGACAGACAGACAGACAGACAGCCAGACAGTAACGCCAACCCGAACCGCCCCAGGTGGACCCGGTGCCGCTGCCGCAGTCGACATCCCGGCCGACCTCTTCCCTTAGCCGCCGGTCGACCCGGCCGGAGACGCCGCCGAATCCGCGGATCGACGAATTCGACGAATCGGCGCCCGATTGGGACGTGCAGGAGGCGGAGCGTCGTGCTCGCGAGGCCGAAGAGGCGCGCCTGGCCGCCGAGAGGGAGGCCGAGGAGAGGCGCCTGGCTGAGCTGGGGGGCGCCGGAGAAGCGAGCGGCGCTATTGACAAACAGGCGGTGAGTTTCATACTACTGCTGACAACCGGTGTAGCAGTAGTGAGTAATTGTTTAGAAAAAATTTCGGAATTGAATTATGCTGTTTGTTCTTATCGCCGGTTTTTACAGTCCCCACTGCTGACAAGATCGAAAACAAAGTCGTCAATTAAGTCTCCGGTATACCATACACTAAACGCATATTTTCGATGCTTTAATGGCTTAATATACATATTGATTATAGAAATACTATTATACTGCCAATTAGCTTCTAGAAAAATCTTCTCCAGTCGCTTTCGACTTTGTTAAAAAACTGGCTTTGTTCGTTGTACTCAGTATTTGAAACTTCTTTTTTGGTTTGAGCCCTCCTTTCTTCGCTGTATCTCTGTACATCTAATCTCTTCCTAACCCCTACCCCATCGGTGTACATCTAAGCCTCGTCCCCCTAATCCCTCACCCATCGCTGTGCATCCTAGCCCTGTCCCTGTAACCCCTTCCCCGGAGATGTACACATTAACCCTGTCCTAACCCGCTTCCCTACCTATAATAAAAACATAACAATCTGAGCTCCATTTCAACGCTTCGATTTAGGCTCCGGACACTAAACAGGCTGGTGGAAAGTCGGCGAAAGCCCCAGCAGGAGCTGCAGCTTCAAAACAGCAGCAGCAGCAACAGCAGCAACAACAACAACAACAGCCGGATGCATCAGCTGCTGCAAAAGAAACGCCGCCAAACATTACCGTACAGTCGGGCTCTCACCTTGACGCACTAGTTGAGTCCCGCTCTGAACTCGATCCTACTTTTACTGGAAAGCAGAAAGGCACCGAGCACAAGAAATGGTTGGATCTGACGGAGCTGATTGAATGCTTTCAGTAAGTGATTATCAATTGATTTTTCGAATTCGAACTTTGGTTCCCCTTATGCACACCGCAACCCTGTCGTCCTGTTGCCCCCTAATGTACATACGGCTAGCTAAACCCTGTCCTTCTGACCTTGTGTACATTCATACTCCTGTCACCCCAAACCCCTTCCTGTTCGCAACCTATCCCTTCTCCTTGACTTTGCACGCATTTCTGTTAAGCCATACTAATTCCAACAATTTAATTAAATTTCAGTTGCATTCACGTGTACCACAAGGTGCACACCTATCAGCACAGGCAAACTCACAGCGATCTTAAGGTGAGTGAAGTTTTTTTGTGGCAGAAAGTTTCTATTCTTTTAGCAGCAGAAGATTCTTGTAAGTAAACGAAAAAATAAATTTTTGTTCCCTCTCAGAACATCGCCAACGCGGGCACGCCTGGCAAAGAAACCAGAAAATCAGCCGCTGGCTCTGCAGCTCCTGTGAGTACACTAAAAAAGCAAAAATTTAAACTCTTCTTTAAGGAGTTTATTATTGCACTAAGGACTTTAGAGCTACGAATAGTGTCTGAAATTAGTCAAAAGAATGAAAATTCTTACAGAGCATGGCTGCCACCACGTCGCCTCAGGCCTCTCCGAGGCTATTAAGAAAAAAATCCAGCAACAATTTGCTGCACGTACCAATCCAGCAGCTGCTGTTGAGCTCTAATCACTCGGTTTGGAATTGCCCAAATTCTTTCTTATCATATAATTTGCTCTTTCTTCCAAAAAATACAGTTTCCAATTAACGTTGTACGAGTTGTCCGTGTCATTTTTTGTTTTTTTGGGGTTTATGTAAAATTTGTGTATTATTTTGGTCGCAAATGTGTCACGCACTATCTATTAGTATTGTTACCGTTGGGATCCTATACTGATCGACTTCAAGCGCCGCTTCTCTTATAATTTAAGCGTCTTTTATCTTCTAAGTAAACCGCCTCTTACACTTTAACTTAAGCGCCCCTAATCTTCTAATTTAAACGCTCCTTTGTTTCAATCTAAGCGCACCGATCAAACTCATCACGCAGATCACCAACTCGGACGAGCGCTCCCCGATGTACCTGATGGTCGACTCTTTGGAGCCAACAGAAATTATTTTCTCAATGTCGGCCCTGTGTCGCTGGCCGGAGCCGCCGCAGCCCGTCACCGCGCCGACACCAACTGCCGGCATGCAGCAGTCGCAGCAGCTGCTGAAATCTGGACGCGAGTTCACGAAATCGTCGGTGGAGGACAGTGCTTGTCGGGTGGACACGCCGACTGCGGCTGGCGGAGCGGCTGACGAGATGCACACAACGTCGGCGTCTGCGACCACAAGCGAGCCGTTGCTTCCAGGAAGCTTCATTTCCGGTGAGAGTCTGCTCTTTGTTTGGTGCTCTCTGATCTAGTTCACACATTTACCGATACCCTATTGATGCATCGATACCGAGTACCAGTCTCTCTACAAGCCGTCAGTATAAAAAAAACCCAACACTGCAGAGTTCCACAGCTGGAAGACTCTTCGCGTTGGTGCTCCGTTCAAACGTCTGAAAACCACCGGCACGAAGGCGATCTCTTTGAACCTGCCGCCGGGTCATCACGTGTTGAAGCTGTTCACCAAAGCGCCGTTGGGCTATCACTGCAAAATGGTGTCGTCTAGTCCGTTTAACTTCGGCACGGAGGAAGACATCCTGCCGCTGCTGCAGAAGGAACCGCTTAGGTAATTTTAAAGCCTAATATAAATCAGTAGGCACTAAGATTGGTAGTAAAAGCCTCAATCAAAGACTAAACCTGAGAACAACCGTGGACATGACTGGGAAAAACAACCAAAACCAACTCCAGACTAAAAGACTACGCAAACAAGCTCATGCAAGCTGTGGGCAACATCATCAAGAACTTTCACGAGCCCGAGCAGCGAGCAGTAGCCGAGGAAGAATTCTGGCAGCTGCACTGCCCGTTCCATCATCAGAAGAAGTTTGACGGTCGAAAGCACTGGGAGGTGTTCAAGTCCGCGTTCTACGCCATGGTGATCAAAGCTCTCGAAGGCAAGAATCCCACGCCGGAGATGGCCAACGCATGGAAGACGTTCATGAAGGACACGGTGACGAAGAATCCGCTGCAGCTGACCTTCTCCCAGAAGCAGAGTAAGTCTTGGTTCGTAACTCTCCATTCCATTGGTTAAAATAGGAAATAAAGGAAAACTATTATTAACTTGACTCAATCGGTATTTTCAGGAGCTTTTTCGGCATTCAGAATTCAAAGTATGAATTTTCTTATAGCGATGAATTACAACTAAAAAGTCTTTCGTCTAGAGTCTGTTGTTAGTTCCTGAATGTGCGAATCAAAAGTACATCCTGCTATTTAGCTAGTGCAGATAATCTTTCAAAAATAGTAATTTATGTACGTGCCTTCCTTTGTGTTTCCGTTCCTGTCTTTGCGTTTCCCGTATATTTTTACTCGAACGTACGTCGTAAATCTTCTAGTTTGTCCTTCCTGTCGATTGATTGTTAAACCTGACAAGTCCATACAAAAAACTAATCGTCCCACAAAGAGCCGGCCGCAGCTCCAGCGCCGCCGCCGCCTGCCAAGGAGGGCAAAGGCGGCAAAGCGAAGGCGGCAGCGGCTGCTGCTGAGCGAGCCGCTGCGGCCGAAGAATCGGTCGAACTCGATCCCAATGAAAGTACGGAGAGTCGAGCCACCCTCAATTGTGTGCCTAAAAGACTACTAAAAGCAATTAGTGCATTGAATTTTTTGAAAATAACCGAAATAGTTCTAGCTAAATTCGGATTTCTAAACGCGTCATTCAAACTAATCTAACCTTTGCCAAATGTTGTTCTCTTACAAGTAACTCGGCTGTTTTAATTGTCGTTTTCTACTAGATTTTAGTTAGTAATAACGTTTTGAGTTAAACAAACTTACTGTGATTAAGTCTTTCATCCAAGTACATCTATAAGAAATCACTACATTTCATATTTATCCTCAGAGCTGGAGCAAGATCCCAACAGTTGGTTCAATCGCGAGATCGGACCCGAGCAGCTGATCGCCGTGACCCGACTGCAGAAGTGCTGGCGCGGCACCACGGCGCGGCAGATCCTGGCTAGCCGACATCCGGAAGGCCGCTATCATGCCCGAGTACAGGACTCGCTGCTCAAGGCCTGGTCCTACATGGAGCCGAATGCCGAGGCGCTGGGTCTGTACCTGCTGCGCACTCTGTTCCGCCTCAGTCCAGAGACCGCCACGCGGTATCCCTTCTCGCCTGACGCCGCCAACCACCTGTACTATCATGACTACGCCGGCACCTGTCAGGAGCAGCCGGCTGGCGGTCAAACATTCGTCGTCTTCCGCGAGATCTTCCATGCTCCGGAGGAGGCACAGACTCTCGGCGTTGTCCCGGCGGGCGCCCGCGTCCTCGCCAAGATGCAGTGCACCGTGCCAACCTGCTGTTTGCGCGTCATCAATAACGATAACTATCGCGAGTTTGAACGGTCGCTTGGCGAACGAATGCCGGCTCAGGTGTTTAAGAAGAATCGGCTGGGATACACGATGATTGGCGTGGCCAAGTCACCGAAGGATCAGGTGAGAAAACAAACTGATCTGGAAAAATGAGTGTCATGCATGACACGTACATCAACATTCTTTCTCTGCTTAAAGGGTTTAAAAAATGGGAACATATCTCCAGTTTAATGATCATACGATCAGTAACTCCAACCCGAAGGCTACTATTATAATGAAACCTTACCTTTACCTTCAGGTTTCGCCGCAGGGCAAGTGGAGACTCCGTCTGATCGGCGACGACAAAGCCCTGCTGCAGCCGGCTAGATCGGAGGTGAACGCCAACTTCGTCACCCGCCAGCTTCAGGATTACTACGTGCCTAATCAGCGCCGCATCATCTTCCGTCAGTCGGTGCGGGTAGCTGAGGATCACCTGGCAACTCTGCACCTCCGGCTATCTCGTCCGGACATTGCCGCTGTACTCGAAGTACTAGACGACGAAGAAGTGGTGCTGTCAGCCGAGGGCAAGGGCCAGGTCTTCCTGCCTGTCTGCCTGTTCCTCAAGGACAAGCTGCCCGAAGGGGTGGGTGATGAGGCTGGTACCGAGGCTGGAGGTCCCGCTGGTCGAAGCCCGTCGCGTGGTTCCGGTCGAGGCGGCGGAGGCAAGCGGGCCAGCGGAGGACGCGGCTCTGCTCGTAGCAAGGAGGGCAAGCTGTCGGTAAGGATTAGAGATCGTGCTTCGAAGAAATTTCTTCAAAAAAAAACAAAAGTCTCCATAAAATCCATAATTTTTTATCCCATCAGCACGCCAGCAGCGTATCGAGCATCGCGCACGAGCTGACTGGAGAGTACAAGCCGCACAAGTACATTATCCAGGCTCGCTTGCTGGACGAAGTTTGGCCATTGACCGCCTCGAACTGGGCCTTCGTTGAGCAGCTGAAGGAGCAGGAAAAAGAAGACTTAAAAGGTAAGATTGGATTGAGGGAACTAGTCGTGTTTTAGCAAATTTTTAATTTGAGTGGTAAAATAAGTTTCTACTTTATGTCCTTCTGCAAAAAATCCAACTCGCATTTCTTAGAGATTTAAAGTGGAATCGTTTGAAAAATCTCATGGCTTCACATTTCCATGACTTCAAAATACGCATAGCTACTCAATCACTACTTCAAGCGTTCGATTCTTGACCAATAACATCTCAAAGCTACCGATTTTTTATCCGTAAAAGTCAAGAACCACCAGTCAATGATAACAAAAAACTGTTGCGACAATAGAGTTCTCCCTGCCGAGATTCACCAGACGGGAGCCTCTGGTGACAGTGATTCTGCCCAGTGATTCGTCGCCTCAGCTACCGAGCAGACGGCATCCGCGAGCAGCTCAGGCCTCAGCCAGCAGTTCAACTTCTGCACCAACATCGACAGCAACAGAGCAAAGAGCTCAGGCTCTTTCAGTTGCTGCTTCATCATCTCAGTTAGCTTCATCAAGCGGTTGCAATAGCGGAGTGTCCTCCAGCAAGACTCTGTGCTCCATAGCGAACACCAGGGACTCACTGGTCCACTCAGATACATCGTCAGGTCTGCTTGACAGACAGGACGCGAGATGGATTTGATATCCGTGTTATAAAATCTCTTAATTGACACAAGAGCGTCCTTGATGCTACGAGAGTATTCACAGATACTATCCTATATTGAGAAAACATGCATATCAATAACTTTAACGCCACTTATCTAATTCAATCTGTGAAAATGAAGTATCGAGTCACAAAACTAACACGTTTACCAATAAAATAAAGTTCACCACCTGACAGCAGTTCATTACTAATTCAATTAAAAACGTTTCATTGCAGTCGTCGGCAAGCCGAAAGAGCCGACAGAGGAGGCTCAGAAGCTGGAGGCCTCTATCACGGGCGCCAGTGCTGGCGGCGGCGGTGCCTCTAAGAAAGACGCATCTGGCGCCGGGAGCGGAGCCAAAGGCAAATCGGCGCCAAATAAAGCGTCGGCTGGTGGCAAAGACGGCGGCGGCAAAGATGGCAAAGGCGGCGGCGGCGGCGGCAAAGATGCCAAAGGTGGCGGCGACAAAAAAGGCGGCGCAGTAGATCCATCTGCCAGTCGGCCCGAGTCGGCCACATTCGACGAGCGCAAAGCTCACTGGGTGCTCCGGGTCATCTCCGACGCTGTCCAGTCCGAGGAGATCGAAGTGCGCAAAGACACTGAGCGGGCCGACCAGTTCAAGAGCATGAAGCGCGCATGGGAGGAGATGGCGCCCGGGCGGGCCGAGAAGGCCAAGCAGAGCCGGCTGCAGTACCTCAGCACCCACCTGGTGCGCAATCCGGAAGCTCCGCCGACCCCTCCGCCGCCGCCGCCACCGCCAGCAGCCAAGGGTGAAGCCGAGGCAACGACACCGTCGGCCGCACCACCGGCGGCAGCTCCGGAAGACGATACGGCTGGTGTGCCGCCTCTGGACGAGCCGCTGCTGAGCGAGGCACCGCCGCCGCCACCACCCAGGGAGATTCTTCAGCCGTTGGACATTTCCGCCTACCTGCGCGGCGATCCATCGCGAGCTGTGCACAAAGACTACGAAACTATCAAGCAAGAGGAGGACGAAATTATGGAAGACAAGATGGAACGCTTCAAAGAGTTTCTGGCCGCCTGGGAGAGGAACATGGATCTGGACCGGTTGGCCAGGAACGAGGAGCGGAAGAATTACCTGGGATTTGTTCAGGCGCTGCAGGTGAGTTTAAAGACAATTAAAACGTTCAAGATGCCCAAAATTAGGTGGTCTTAGATTCTTTTTCATACGGCTGTTAGTACAGCGAAAACAAATTACCTTCAAATAAAAGGCCAAAGTGGATTCTCGAAGAATAGCCTACGCCAAGGCCATTGCTGCTTATCGACGTCGGTTGCTGGCTGAGAGCCAGGCACCACTGGCAGATAATGAGGCAGTGACCGCCAAGCCTGCGCCAGCTGCCGTTGCCTATCCGAAACCCAAACTGGCCCCAAAGCCAGCGTCCCTAGCAACGGCTAGCAACCGAACTAATCAGAACTCACTTAACAGCAACGCCAATGTCCCAGCAGGGAATTTAAACAGCAGCAGCGACACGGCTGCTAATGTTGAAAGCTTAGCCAGTAGCTACAATGTCACCGCCTCCCAAGCCCTTTAATTGATAACTAAAGGCAATTCCTCATTCAGAAATCTTTCCTTTTATCCTATTGCTTGATAAATTTTGTTTCAATGTAAGTTTAGCGCTTTTTGTAAGCATTCCATGAATATAAAACAAAGCCTAGCTCTTAGAAATTTTATTTATTTTTACCTTTAATTTTCCCACATTTTAAAACCATGTAACCCTGATGCTTATGTTCACCTGCAACTCAATTAACTACCATTTTCCTCCTACTTAACCAACCTTTACTAACGACAACAGAAGCAGACGGACTCCTATCGGGAGCAGTTCTTCCGCGCTCGCGAAGCCTATAGGCAGCGCTGCCTCGAAGCGGAGCGCCAGCGTCAGCAGGAGCTGGCCGCCAAGCAGGCCGAGGCCGAGGCGGCCGCGGCGGCCGAGGCCGAAGCCTTGAAAGCCGAGAAAGGCGGCGCCGGAAAGAAAGGCGCCAAAAGTCCGCGCGCCTCCGCCAAGAAAGGCAAGAAGAAATGAAGCGTGAAGGATTGAGAACCAGATTTTATTGATCAGAATTCGTGGATGAACTTTGCTTGGAAGCTGTACACTAAAGAATGTACATTAGCCAGTGTACATTTGTTTTTCTCATCCCTCACTCCCGGCCAGTGGAGTGAGGTGGGTGGCACATTCTGCCAGCCAATGAATTTGCATGTACGAGCGTACATTGGTTAAAGTACTTAAATGGAAGAGTAGGTCTGTTTCATCCACGAAAATTCTGACCTAATAATGAGGTTTTTAAAACGCAAAGCGTAACTGTGATTTTTTGCTTAGTTATTATTATGTCTGCTGCCAAATCAATTATTTAAAAAAAGCAAAAATTCATGTTAAAAATTTGCTTCATTAATTGAAGCAAATTAATTGAACGCTCCTTATTACTATTCTGTGAATGAATACCGTATGAAAAAAACACTGGGAATGAGACACTCGACTCTCCGTTCTAATGGGTCTCTGGCAAAATGAAGCAATCGAAGCCTTAGATTTGATAGCTATAAGCGGTATTTCTTAGAAACCGTCGTGATTTTTTATGCGTCCGGAACCCGTTAGAACGCCGAGAATGCAGAGTTGTCGATTTCGTCCAAGGCTCATAAGCGCTGTGACTCCTGTAAAAAGAGACTTATTTTTATTCTTGATATATCGTACTAAAACTTTTCATTTGTTGTAGCTGTTTTTAGTTTGTTTTTGCATGCTTAACATTAATTTTAGCTAGCTTTAGTTAGCAATGTTTTTTAGGGATAATTAAAAAGGAAATGCGCTACCGTTAAACTCAATGTTTTATCTTTAGTCGTACCAATTGTGTACTTTTACTATTTAAAACAGTATGGGTGTAGCTGAAAGTTTGTTATATTGCTTACTCAATAATTGCTTTGCTATTTTCTTCTTTTTTTTATGAACTGTAATTGCGTTAGAAGCGCGCATGATTGCGCTCTACTGTACGCAAAACTTTGAGGTTTCGAGGACCAAGAGTGTAAATTAACACTTTGTTATACGTAGCGTTTAGATTCGTACCGATCTATCTAGATTATTTCTATCATTGTTTTGTTAAAAATTTTTTATGTGCCATGCCAACTTGATTCAAATTATGTGACGCCGATGGGCAACTTATTTGAACTTTGAACTTCGACACACATTCCAAGTTGTGTATAGATGTAGATTTGCTTATCTGAGTGTTTTTTATTGTCTATTTAACTACTAAGCTTTAAAAAGCCTTAAAAAGTAGCCGCTTAATTCCTAAATGCTAATCTCTGACTGATTGTTTTGCCTTGTTTACTTTGCGTTATAGCGTGCCTAACTTGCTTTAATTTATTGCTGCTTAATCTGCTACTGCCTCTGCTTCTGCTGACCTATACCTTATTAAAAATTTGATTCTCTATTTGAAAGTGAAAAAAAATCAGGTTTTTAAAAAATCACCAATTTCACCAAGTGATTTATTAACAAACACCTCTCTCTCAATATTTAGATTTTTATAACAGATGATAAAAAGATAACAATACGCTAATCTCATTGTTTGAAATCTGCGGATCTAACAGTCTATGAGTAATGATTTTCTAATTATAATTTTACGTTACGATTTATGAATATTTATTAAATAAACAGGTAGATCTGGTTATGGTGTCTCCCTTTTGTTTTGCTGTGTTTCACATAAAAAACTTGATTTGTTTTACTGGTATCATCGTTTTGTTTGATTTCATATCTATTAAACTACAGAATTTTTGAAGGCTAGAATCAATTCATTTTAGACGAAAAAATCTTTTGTAAGGTCGCATATGGTGATCAAGACTCTAGTATTTCGGTTCTCTTGTAGTTACGCATAATTTACCACTTTAAGTTGTCCTTGGTCAAAATATAGAAAAGCTCGGAAATTGTTTAAAATTGCAAAAATGGTTTTATATTGTATTCGAGCATCTAAATTCATAATGATTCACAAGTGCTAAGTCAATAACAAAAGTCAATATAGCTGGAGTCTCAATGACACATGCTCACAGACCACACCCAAGGAGAACACCTCATCCAGCGGCAGCAATCTTTGTTGTGAAAGCAAATACTACCAAAACGTTTGCAGTCGTTGTTAGCTGCCATAGCGAAACCATCTAGATAGAAAAATGCGTTGATTGCATTGTACATGAAATATCTTCAAATGTACTTTTTCTGGGTAATTGATTCAACATTTTAAAATGACTTCTTACCGAGTAGCAACAGTGTAACAAGTAAAATTGATTGAATTAGCTGCAATTTTAGAGTCATTAGTTTCTGAATAGCAACTCGGGTCTGCTTAGTATTGAAAAACGGGGCTTCAATTTAAAACTTTAAACCGTGAATCATCTGAAGATCAGTAATGTTGCCGATTATATTTTTATCCAATTGATAAATCATCTTTGTGGCTATGAAGCATTAGCCATAGACAATTTCCTAAATAAGAAACACTAAAGAAAAGGGGAATCAACCTGAGATTTCACACACGACTTGTCCTCAAACAACCTCCATTGGTTCGGCAAGCTATTATAATGAAGAGAACTAAACCCTAGATTGACAGAGACTGCGCGCACTCAAAGAACCCAAAAAGCAGCAGAAAAACAAGCAGGGGAAGTCACCAGCCGCTCGAAGTTAGGCCGCAGTCAGGTCAGGGGCGGGCGCGTCGCTCGTTCGTCAGCCTCGGGCGTGCCGCACCAGATGTCGGAACTCGGGCGTTGATGTCGAGATGTTCGGCCTCCGTTGCAGATCATAGTCGGAGAAGTCCTCGACGACCGGAAGGGAGATGATGCAGGGGCTGACCGGGAGAACGCCTCAACCGGACAGGAGCCAGTCGGGGGACAGGGGTTTAGGGCCTGGAGAGAGCCTCGACAGGTACCAAAGGGTGTCTCGATATCCCGAAAGGTTGACTTTTTGTCGGGGCAAAAATCGGCTTCCTTCAATAGTGCCGAGATCACGCATCACGCGGCTGATTAGTGAGCATGACGTCACCCGCCCTGACCTTGAGCTGCAGATTCACTCCGATTGGCTGGAAAGCTGTACTTGAGAGGGGTAGACCATGAGTCATCGATGACTCATGGGGATGGGTGGTGATGACGTCATAAGTCAGGTGGAACTGTTACAAGCTGGGGCACGCATAGCGATGGAACACTAAGGGCAGGAGGGCGAAAAAGATTCTGGGTTGGCCAAGCCGGGATTTATCACATCTTTTTCTTGGAAACTACATTCATCTAGTCATTTTTATGTCTGTTAAAATACTATATTTGTAATGCGAAAACGTAAATACAAGTAATGAAGCTCGAATAGTTTTAAGAGCAAGACTGTTATGACTCAAGATGCTTTCATTAGAATTTATTTTCTTTTGAAAATCGTCAAAATTCAAATTTTAGACTGTATTCTGACTTTTAAGCGAAAATCGGTAGCTAAATTCATAGCGGTTCGTAATGTGCTTAGTTCAACAAATACAAGGCATTCACCTTGTACACACGCCCGCAAAAAGGAACCAACGAAAGCAATTCAGGCTGCCGCAACAATCTTTTTTGTACAGGCAAAACTTTCCCGATGTTTTGCAGCCCCTAGCGTCGACAATAGCGAAGAATTCTGCAATGAAATGCGTTGATTAAACATTCCAAATGGCTTACCTTAAGATTGGATTTTTATAGAGTAAGTTGCGACTATTAAAATATAAATGCGACCATTAGATCGATCGAGCATATTGCAATAATTATTTTTCTTGATGAAAATCAGAATTATTGCTACTGCGAAGGCCGCCAAAGAAGACTTTGCGTTACACAGTACTTTAAGCAGAGATGTAGGAAAACTATTCAGCTTAAACTTATTACGAAATCCGAAAGGTCGCTTATAAATATAATTTTTTTATGATATTCTTACCGAGTAGCAGCAGTGCGACAAGCCAAATGGATAGAATTAGGTGTGCTTTATTAGTCATAATTTGATCCTGGTAAGCAGTAAAGTCAGTCAACTTAGTATTGGAAAAAGGTGGGCTTTAATAAAGCTTCCAAACGTAAATTCTCTGATCAGTTTTCATAATCGTTTTCTCTTGCGCTTTTACCTTAATATGCGCATTCCTCAATGTAAGATACGGAAGCTATGCTACCAAAAAATTTCAAATACGGAAAATGTTAAAGGAACGCAAGTTACAGAAGCTTAAAAGAACGTAAAGAAATACTTACATGTTGAAGCAAAGACCATTTTGCAGATATTATAAAAAAATTTATAAGATTTCATAAAAATTAAACTAACTAACTAACTAACTAACTAACTAACTAACTAACTAACTAACTAACTAACTAACTAACTAACTAACTAACTAACTAACTAACTAACTAACTAACTAACTAACTAACTAACTAACTAACTAACTAACTAACTAACTAACTAACTAACTAACTAACTAACTAACTAACTAACTAACTAACTAACTAACTAACTAACTAACTAACTAACTAACTAACTAACTAACTAACTAACTAACTAACTAACTAACTAACTAACTAACTAACTAACTAACTAACTAACTAACTAACTAACTAACTAACTAACTAACTAACTAACTAACTAACTAACTAACTAACTAACTAACTAACTAACTAACTAACTAACTAACTAACTAACTAACTAACTAACTAACTAACTAACTAACTAACTAACTAACTAACTAACTAACTAACTAACTAACTAACTAACTAACTAACTAACTAACTAACTAACTAACTAACTAACTAACTAACTAACTAACTAACTAACTAACTAACTAACTAACTAACTAACTAACTAACTAACTAACTAACTAACTAACTAACTAACTAACTAACTAACTAACTAACTAACTAACTAACTAACTAACTAACTAACTAACTAACTAACTAACTAACTAACTAACTAACTAACTAACTAACTAACTAACTAACTAACTAACTAACTAACTAACTAACTAACTAACTAACTAACTAACTAACTAACTAACTAACTAACTAACTAACTAACTAACTAACTAACTAACTAACTAACTAACTAACTAACTAACTAACTAACTAACTAACTAACTAACTAACTAACTAACTAACTAACTAACTAAGTAACTAAGTAACTAACTAACTAACTAACTAACTAACTAACTAACTAACTAACTAACTAACTAACTAGCTAACTAACTAACTAACTAACTAACTAACTAACTAACTAACTAACTAACTAAGTAACTAACCAACTAACTAGCTAACTAACTAACCAACTAACTAACTAACTAACTAACTAACTAACTAACTAACTAACTAACTAACTAACTAACTAACTAACTAACTAACTAACTAAAGAAAGGAATATGCTGGATAAATTTGATTTTTAAGCTGCAGATGAAGAACTTTACGTCGCAACTGAGCAGTGAACGCTGGCTCTGACAGTGCTGACGATGTAAGATTCGATTTCAATCTCGGATCAAACCCGTCAGACCTAAGTATCACATGTTATTTTGTTCTGGTGGGAGTGAGTAGGAATAAAATAATCATGATAAATTGCTAATAGAAGTTAAGTTCTCCGATAGTTTTCAAAATCAAGTAGAAGCTGAGTCCTCAATCTGGACTCTGATTGCATGAATTACTGACTGACTGACAGCATTACTGGTCCACCCTTGGTCCAGCATGACCACCTGGGACTGACC
The DNA here is from genome assembly GCA_950096795.1 of Macrostomum cliftonense. Classification (NCBI taxonomy): domain Eukaryota; kingdom Metazoa; phylum Platyhelminthes; family Macrostomidae; genus Macrostomum; species Macrostomum cliftonense. The sequence continues at coordinate 604,895 of CATNEM010000349.1, read as the reverse complement.
TCGAGATCGGGAATGGGATATTCCCGATCTCGAGCCCTGCGTTGTCCATGTAGGCAATGAAATCGGCGCTCTGAGGCCGTGTGTGTCGGTAAAACGACAAAGCCGACAAGTTTTGAAGCAAAATTTTTTCTAGGAAACTAATGTCATTTAAAGTCACTGTATTTGTTAAAATACTGTTATTGTAGAATTAAAACGTAAATTTAAGTAATAAAGCTTGAAATGATTAAAGACAAGACTGTTACGCCTCAAGTTGCTTTCAACAAATTTTATTTTCGTCCAAAAATCATAAACATTTTGTTTTCATACTGCATTCGGACCCTTTAGCGAAAATCGCTGGACAAATTAGATACATACAAATTCGCAAGCGCTCAGTCAATAAAACAGGGCATTCAGCTTGGGTGTTTTACACATGCGCCCCAACCAGAACGAATTGCGGCAGGTTAGCCCGGCGCAGCATTGGAACGAGTAGCGGCAAAATGTTCCTTCCGACTTGCATGTCCAGAACAATGCCGCGGTTAAGTCTGTTTTAGTTAAATGAGTTGCTTTTATTTTATATGGCATACATTTTTTATAGATTTTTGAACAATACATTGCTATAAATACAACTATTTGATTGATTTAGGTCCTTCCAGAGTTGAAACTACACAATAATTTTCAGACTGAATTTTGCCAGTTACGAGTAAATTTTGTACTAAATTGCTCCTTGTTGGATGCCAGAATCAATGCAGTAAGGATGTAAGGATATATACAAAGAAAAATATTAAGCAAAAACTTAAGCACTACTCAATCTGACAGATCATATCTGAGCTGGTCATTTTGTATGAATTCTTACCGAGTAGCATCAGTGCGACAAGCCATATTGATAGAATTCTGTGCGCTTTAACAGTCATGCTTTCCTTGCTGGGTTAACTGAGTGTTGAAAAATTGGGCTTCAATAACGCTTTCAACCGTTACTTTTTTTGTTTTTTTTGTGTTTTATAGGCCTAATTGATACGCGCATTCCTTAGTTGAAAGATATGCTTTTTTTTAAAAAAGTGTTCATTTTGTTCAAAACTTGGAATCGCAGAAATATTTTTTTAAAAATTCCTTCTAGCATAATATTCTGAAAATTTCTTCCATAAAATACTTTAAAATAAAATAAAATAGAGTCGAAGAAGAAATAAACTTTTTTTCCGCAAACAGCATTTGATTTGATACGAAATTAAGAAGGTAAATTTGTAGAAAGGAATTTAGAATTCCAAATATTGCGCTCAGGTTTAGTTTTTCTCCTCTACCTGTCATGCAGATGACTCTCTGACGAGTGGTAAATATTGAGCTTGAAGACTTTGAAACTATTTTCAAGATAAAATTAGATTTTTCTGTAACGAGCCATACCAAGCCTCATAAATTTTCTGCTGAAAGTTCGTTGGCAACAAGAAAATAAACTTAACACCTCTGTTCGATTACAAAATGAAAAATTCCGCATTCTAGCTAGTTAAAAAGATTTACTCGTAAAATAAATTTGAGTGCGAGATGATTGAAGTGAGAGGGAAGCTTTATTAATGTTGCACCACGTTGTTCTGGACTCTTACGAGCGTACATGTACCTAGAGAAACGGTCTGAGTTAGTGGACGAAAGAACCAGCCAGACAAATCATCACGCACCCCAAATTTGCCGGAGAAGAAACCTCTTGGCTCGTTTCTATACTAGGAAACTCTGTATGCGATTGCGTTTCAATATCATGCGAGCCACTTTTTTTCTGTAGCGGGACAAAAGCTTAAAATCGGAGCTGCCCAAAGAGGTTTAGCCTCAACCTCTTGAGGTTATGCCTGAGAATTCCGCGAGAACTGAATTCGGAATCTAATCAAGGGCAACTTAAGTATTGATAGAAGGACGGGACACTTCGTTTCTTGGAAAGTTTTTGGAGTCTAATCTTCGCGAAAAAATACACTACGAAGATAGAAAATTTGCAGTTTTTCGACAGAAAATTAAAGATTGCGCTCGATTGGAAGCAGGTGCAAATCTCATCTTTTGATATGTGGTTCCTGCCTTCTTACTCTATCGAACTATGTACGTCCTAATTTGTGAAATATTGATCTTCAAAATATTTTTCTTGTAAAACATTTGTCGCAAATTATACTTTCAATACAAAGGCATTTTAGCAGCTGTGCAGGTTCTGATCCTCTTCTAATCAAGTGTAATTTATTCAAAGAACATTTATATCAATCAGTATTTTGGATAACTTTGCTGGTCCAGTCACATGTCAATGTCCGATTCTCTCTGGATTGGCTATTTATCAATTAGTTGTTTTTTACGAAAGTAAACTAATATCAATAAAATAATAGGAAGATCAATTTTTCACAAATTAAGAAGTACGTAGTTCGATAGAGTAAGAAAGCAAGAAGCACATATCAAA